>QEPC01004381.1:6239089-6376750 GCA_003113815.1 Sphenodon punctatus | reverse complement strand
CCAGCTCCTTGGTTCCACCTAGGAGCGGGGGAAGCCGAGCGCACAGTTTTCACTCTAAGAACTTGCTGCAGCAGGCGCTCCCCCTGCCCTCTCTACGGAGACAGCGCGGCTGGGCTCCGTTTCCACCCTCAGGGACAGCGCGGCTGGGCCCTGCAAGCGAGATAATAACAAAGGTGTCGCAAACCGGGACTCCCCCCGTTCCTCCCACAGGGAGATCTGAGGAGCCGGGAAATCTGCCGGAGCAGCCACCATCGCAAGTATCCATGGAATTCCTGGTTGTCTCCATGGGCAGGATATTGGAGTCCTTGAACAAACTGACTAAGAAGTCAGGGGGAAAAAGGAAAAGGGCCTCCTCAGCGAGACCTGACAAGAGGGGGCACAAACCAGTCTCTCTAAAAGCAAGGGCAGCTGCCAAAAAACCATTTCTAGGGGGCGAGAGAGTTCATACCAGGGAATCCTCCTGCAGATCGGAGGCGAGCGCACCTGAGGAACAGGCAGCTGCCTCAGCCAGGCCCAGTAATAGGATCCACAAGATGGGGAGTAAAAAGACGGGAAAGCCCAAGGGAAAGGCCCCAACAGTGGGCGCTAAGGCCCTCCCTGTGGAGTCCCCTCACAGTTCTGAGAACAGCTCTCCTGAGGAGCAGTCTGACAGACACAGGAATCTGACCCGCTCGCCTCTGGGGTCAGATTCAGCCTCAGAGTTAGACCAAGATAATTCCGAGCTAGTGGAGGGGGAGTACGTGGAAACCCGACTGATCCCAGAGATAAGGATAGGCAGTTCCCTATCCAGTACAGAGATGAAATTATGGGCCAAATAATTAAGACACTGCAACTTAAAGAAAAACAGGAAAAAGATGTATGTTTGGATTCTCAAGAGGAGGAGACCAGGGAATACATGCCCTCCTCACGAGGAAAAGATCAGGGACTACCTTTAGACAAGACATTTGAAAGGCTGGTTTTAGAGGAGTGGAGAGAAATATAAAATGAACAAAACTCAGGATTCCTTATACTCCTTCTCTCTTAAAAAATCCCATCAGTTAAAAAATCCTATAGTGGATGCTGCTGCGGCCTCCTTAGCCAGACAAACGGTGTTCCCCACAGAAGGGGATTGTTATCCCAAAGATCAATCTGACAGGGCAGTGGACACAGCCCTTAGAAGGGCATTGCATTCCACATCAGCAGCATTAAAAATAAATATAGTGGCATCCTATGCCTCCAGGACCCTTATGTGCTGGATGCAAGAGGTCCAGAATCCCGAGATCTCAGAAAAAAGATCCCAGAAACTGACATCACGAATTTGTATGGCCTCAGCTTTATTAGTGGACGCCTCCACAGACGCACTAACATGGGCAGCCAGAGCAGTAGCCAGTAATATCTCGGCTAGAAGGAGAGTGTGGTTACGCTCTTGGCAGGGAGACGTAACAGCTAAAAATCTGCTCACCTCCAGCCCATATAAAGGGGCAAAGCTTTCCGGGGTATGCTTAGATAAGGTGCTAGAGGAAGCAAACACCAAAGATAAACCCAAGACTCTCCAGCAGGTTGGGGCTAAGAGGATTTTTTTTGGGGGGGCACTCCTTTCATTTCAGGGGATTCAGGGGTCCTTCAAGAAAATTCTATGCCCAGTCCACCAGAGACTCCCCTAACGGGTTTCCCTACAGAGGAAGGGGAGCTAGATTTGGGAGGTTCGACAGACGTAGAGCAAGGGGCTCCTCTTCTTTTCAGCAGAAACAAGAGGCATGACTATGCCACAGATACAAGGGTGGGGGGCAGGCTCCAGCAATTCCACCAGGTCTGGGGAAATTCAGTCTCAGATGCTTGGGTACGGTCATGCGTAACCAGGGGTTACGTAATAAAATTTCAGAGCAACCCAAGACAAAGATTCCTACCCTCACCAATATAAAAAAATATAGAAAAGGACAGGGCTATGACAAACAAGATAGAGAGAAATACAGGCAATAGAGAGGGTACCAGACAGGCAGCAGGGTTCAGGTCTGTACTCCATACTTTTCCTAGTGAAGAAAAAATCAGGGAAATGGAGGGCAGTCCTAGATCTGAAGGCCCTCAACAAACATGTCAAGAGGCAAAAGTTCAAAATGGAAACAACAGCATCCAGAGCCGGCCTTACCGTGGGGTGGACCGGGGCGGCCGCCCAAGGCCCCACGGTTGGAGGGCCCCGCGGTTGCAGGCTTGGTTTGGGGCAGTTGGCGCCGTACTTTAAAAAAAATAAATTAAAATGGTCAGGTCCGCGACGGTCCGGGTTGGGGGAGGTCGTTAGGGTCCTGGCCACCGCAGGGAGGGGGACCCCACAGATCTCTACTGCCCAGGGCCCCGCTTTTCCTAAGGCCGGCTCTGACAGCATCCATAGCCCGCAGCCTCAGGAAGGGGGACTGGATGGTATCCCTAGACCTAACGGAGGCATATCTGCATGTCCCCATTTGGAGTCCACACAGGAGGTGGCTCAGATTTGCCTACAAGGGAGTCCACTGGCAATTCAGGGTGTTGCCTTTCGGACTATCATCGGCACCTCGGACGTTTACAAAGATCTTGATCCCCCTCGTAGCCAGCCTGAGAAGCGAGGGTATACGTATATACCCGTACTTAGACGACCTGTTGATCAGGGCAGGATCGTGCAACAAGACATTGGCAGAGTTGGAGAGGTCGATGCAGTACTTACAACAACACGGTTTTCTTATCAACAAGGCCAAAAGCCACCTTCTGCCCTGCCACAGATTGGAGCACCTGGGGGTCATATTCGATACAGCCTTAGATCTCGCGATGGTTCAACCAGTAAGACAGCAAAAGATACAGGCTCTGATCAGACTCCTACGACACTGCAACCGCATGCGGCTAAAGATTTTGGCAAAGTTGCTGGGACTCCTGTATAGGTCAGGTGACCTGGAGTCGCTTCCACCTTCATCCCTTACAGAGGATGCTAAGACCTTTTCAACGAGAGCTTGCATTAGGGCTCAATCCGTAGATCCCCATTCCAGGACAACTAAAAGTCTCAATGTCCTGGTGGTTAGGGCCGGCAGCTTTCCGAGACGGAACTCCCCTAACGGAACCAACAAGGTCAGTAATAACCACGGACGCCAGTCTAAGAGGGTGGGGAGCCCACTCGGGAGCAACATCGACACAGGGGGTCTGGCTAACAAGGGATGTGAGGTGAAAAGTCAATTTCCTGGAGCTCAAGGCAATTCGTTTAGCCCTGCAGAGGTTACACCCTACGTTCTCAAGCCCGCACATTCTGGTTTACACAGACAATGTAACGGCGAAGGCTTATGCCAATCACCAGGGGGGGTCCAGGGTCCCAGCTCTACATCAGGAAGCCACTAAGCTTTTCAGATGGGCCGAGACAAAGATAGCATCCTTGAAAGCTCTACACATAAAGGGTCTCGACAACACACGGGCGGACTGGTTGAGTCGCACAACCCTAGATCCACACGACTGGAGCCTGCACAGGGGGGTGTTCCAGACAATAGTTCACCGATTCGGCCTCCCTCAGATTGATCTTTTTGTGACGAAAGAAAACGCCCAGGTACCCAGGTTTATGGCAGAGAGCCAATGCAGGCAGGCGGAGGCCGTGGATGCACTCAACCAACCATGGCCCAAGTAGCTAGTATATGCTTTCCCTCCGTTCCCCCTTATCACAAGAACAATAGCAAAAGCGATCAAGGAGCAAGCTCTTCTAATCCTGATAACTCCATGGTGGCCGAGAAGGCCTTGGTTTTCAGAGTTAATAGAGCTGAGTCGATCACAGTACATGAAACTGCCTCTTCAGTCCAACCTGCTGTCACAGGGCCCAGTGTTCTACGATTCCATACACAACCTCAGACTGACAGCTTGGAGGTTGAATGCACAGTGTTAAGAAAGAAGGGATACTCAGAGGCAGTGCTAACTACCATCCAGTGATCCCGAAAAGCGGCCACCAGAAGATCTTACAAGGCTACCTGGAGGACTTTCGCCCTGTGGTCAGCCGCTAAGGAGCAAGATCCATGTAGGGCAGGGGTTCCACAGGTGTTAGACTTTTTACAGCAGGGATTGGACAAGGGGTTAAAACCCAATACTTTAGCCAGACAGGCAGCAGCCTTAGACTCTGTTCTTTCAGCAACAACAAATAGGGCGGTTTCAGCACACAAACACGTAAGGAGGTTTTTGAGAGCAGCCAGGCTGATCTCACCCCCGATTGTGCATAGATGCCCATCATGGGACCTAAATCTAGTGTTGGATGCTATGACCATTGACCAAACCTCCTTTTGAACTCCTTAGACAGGTGTCATCATATTTTATGTCGCTGAAGGTTTCCTTCCTAGTGGCAGTGACTTCAGCGAGGAGAGTGTTGGAGTTGGGGGCTCTATCGGTAGAGGAGAATTTTATTTTTTTCCAACAAGAATCGGTAACCTTGAGGTTAGATCAAGCTTTCCTTCCCAAGGTGAACACAAATTTTCACAGGACCCAGGAAATAGTTTTGCCATCCTTCTGCCCGAGACCAAAGCATCCTAGGGAGAAGGTTTGGCATAAGCTTGATGTCAGACGAGCTTTTAGGATCTACCTGGACAGAACCCAGGACTTTAGGAGGTCAGCAGCCCTCTTTGTCAATGTTAGAATGGGCTACAGAGGTTTAAAGGCCTCAAAAACCTTAATTTCAAAATGGGTAAAGCAGGGGATCATGGAGGCCTATAGGGCGAAAAGGAAAATTCCTCCCCTGCAAATATGGGCTCATTCCGTGAGAAGTGCGGCCACCTCCTATGCTTTTAAAGCTAGGGCCTCGTATGAGGAAATTTGTAAGGCAGCCACTTGAGCTTCTCTACATACATTTGTAAAGCATTATAAAATAGATAAGTATCAATCAGCAGGAGCTGCCTTTGGCAGAAGGGTGCTGCAGGTGGTACTGGACACTCCCAGTGCTGTTTGCACCCACCCTTAGTTTTTCTGAGGTTTGCTTGGGTACTTCCCAAGAGGAGGAGTACGAGGAAGCAGGAGGAGAAAAGAGAATTGGTTACCTACCTTTGGTGAATTCTTTTCTCTCCTGCTATCCGAGTACTCCTCCAACCCTCCCTGCCAAACAGCTGAAAAATTCAGGGAGTGGGATTTCCGTCTCTTTTCATAGGTTTTCTCTTAGAGGGTTCTAGACAGAATAGGTTGACAATTTTTGTTTTCAGCAGGTCGAGACTACCTAATGTCTGTTTCAAGTTATTTCACGTATAGTTAAAAGACCTGACTCTTCGGCTTGGGGACAGACTGGAGAGTAAGGATCGCTCTGCTAAGCATGTGCAAACCCCCCCCCCCCAAAAAAAAACAACCCCATCACATCTGCCTCCTGGTGGTCAACAGCAGTCCTACCCAAGAGGAGGAGTACTCAGATAGCAGGAGAGAAAAGAATTCACCAAAGGTAGGTAACCAATTCTCTTTTCTTTCACCTTCAGAGCCGCCCCGAGCTGGAAAAGCAGTTCGGGGCAGGGTATAAATGATTGCTCGTGTGGCATAAATATAGTAGGGACCTAGAAATCTCAATCCTGCAAGTCAAGACACTTTAGAATTCCAGAGCTCTAATGCGTCTTCCATTAGCAGGACGCAGTGTGGGGGGCACAAATGAACACAAAGCACTGAATAAACAAAATCACTAAATCAGTGAACACAAACTAACTGATTAAATGAAGTTGTGAATCTCACAATGGTGCTACAGAGAAAATATGTGAATTATCTTTGAGAATATGAAAAGTCATCTTTGTTTCAGCCCTGACATGTCATTATAATAAATAATATATGTTTTATGCTAAATTTGTGCAATTCATGAAATAGTAATTCATGAATATTGCATATTTCATGACATAAGCAACACCGCTGC
Source organism: Sphenodon punctatus (assembly GCA_003113815.1). Classification (NCBI taxonomy): domain Eukaryota; kingdom Metazoa; phylum Chordata; class Lepidosauria; order Sphenodontia; family Sphenodontidae; genus Sphenodon; species Sphenodon punctatus. The sequence goes on along the minus strand of QEPC01004381.1, from coordinate 6,370,905 downwards.
CTAATTCACGAAATAAGTGCCTATCTCATGAATTAGGCAGAGGAGCCGCTGATTTCATGAAATACCCAATATTTTGCTGATTTCAGGAATAATGCAATTTCATGAATTTAGTGTAACATATGCCTGGCTATATAGCTTGGTTGTTTTGGGAATAACCAATAGTTGGCTGCAGAAGTGCTGAGATATTTTGTTTGTGGGGATACTTTATTAACTTACTTTGGTTTTCAGTTAGTCGAGAAGTCCACAACGCTGACCTGATGCTGTTGGTCTTCATTGACAATGACAACTCCTTCAAAGGGCTCATTTGCACAACACCCTTCCCCTTTAAAAAGTGCCCCACCCCTTGCATTAGGCCTCAACCACACAATACATTTTTAGAGTGGGTAGACAGACCACCGCATTATTTACCATTTCCTTTGCTCCTTGATGATTCCTGTTCTCTGCCACCTGATGCCACGGGTATGGTCTTGCACCTGGGGAATGAGGGGAGAGGGTGTCAAGATGGGAATGGCGGATGAGAGCAGTGAACGAGGAGCACCAACACAGGACCCAACCATCACCCTATACTGTGCTCATAGGTGGCCGGGACAGTGAAGGGGAGACAGAATACCAGCCCCAGAAGCACCAGCCTGGAGGGGTAAATGGGGCAAGTGGGCAGGACCTGGCGGGGGGCGATTCTCCAATGCAGCCCCATCGGTGTCACATATATTGCTGAGGACACAGGCAACGATGCTCAGTAGAGGAGCATTCTCTAGCTTGAACTCACTATGGCTCAAGAGTAAGCTCCAGCACTGCTTAAGAATCCTGAATCATCTCTCGACCACACAGCAGGCAGCACAGAGCTGCCTGTTGAACAGGTGTTGCTCTGGGGTGTGGGGCCCGGAGTATGGTATCATTAGCCATGGCGTGAAGGGGTAGGCTGGGTCCCACAGGATGATAGGCCTCATGGGGAGCCCCTCGCTGTTAGTGATGGTGTCAGGGCCAAAGTCCCCAGTACACATCCTAGTGTAGAAGGAGGACCGGTGGAAGATGTGGACACTGTGGCTCCTCCCAGACAACCCAGCATACACATCCAGGAACTGCCCATGGTGGTGGTCCATGGCCTGCAGAACCACAGAGAAATAGCCCTTCTGGTTAAAATAGTCGTCTTTGCTGTGAGGCAGACAGATGATCAGAATGTGGGTCTCATCAGCTGCTCTCACACAGTTAGGGGACCTCTCATGATGGAGCCCCTCAATAACCCCCTCAGGATTATCCAGCTGGACCACTTGCTCCAGCAGGATGTATACAATGGCGGTGCACACTTCCAACGGTGTGTTGGACACAGTGGAGGTGTCTACACCAAACTCCTGGGTGATCGAGTGTCAGGAGTCTGGAGTTGCCAGTTTTCATATGGCTGTTGATGTTATGTCTAAAGACACCCAGTGCTTGGTGATCGCCTCAAACACTGACAGCAGATGCATTGCATCTGCTGCTGAGTGGCTTGCAGGACTGCCTCAGCAGCGGTTAGGAGCCAATGCAAGACACCAGTGCTCCCAGGCTCCATGAAGTCTATTGACGCTGCACCAGTTCATGAGGTCTATTGACACTGCACCAGTGTTTTGAACCGCTTCTCCGTCTTAGCAGGTGTCTGCCTAGGATTGGCTGCATGTTGCACGTGACTGACTCCTGGGTGCTGATTGACTGCTATTATCCCATCACAGGCTGCATGCCCAATGATTGGCTGGGACTGGCCTTGGGATGCTGAGCCCATCACTCTCTGTTTACCAATTACACTCCTGCCCATGTCCCACACTTGTCACAAACTCCCCGCAGCTGCTGAACCAGACAACAAGCAGGGCATTTATCACAAAACGGGCTGAGGGGGAACAAACACACTGTATCAAAATAGGCAGTTGCTTGCATCCGCGGTGCCATGTGAAAATCACTGTGTGAGGCTTGTGTTGTGGGGGGTTGAGGTGTCTGTGAGTTGCAAGCAGCCCTGTTGTGCCCTTACGTTTGGAAAGTAACAGTTTCACGTGCCTATAAGCAGCATGGGTATCTGCCTCCCCACAGATTGCTCTCGGCATTTTCTTTGCAACTCCTTGTGTACGTGGGGGGGTCCCCGATGGTCTGGTTCTTCACTTGTGGAAGCTGTGGGTGGCCTGGCATGGTGGGGTCCGAGAGGCTATGAGGAGTGCTCAATACCCTGACCTTCGCTGACATATGCAGGAGCACAGATGTGCAGAATGAACTGTTGGATCCATCCCATGTATCCACTTTTGCCCTTATGGACTGGCACATTGGCATGATGGGATACAGTGTTTGCCCTATAGAGCTGAGACACTGCACCACTGTGCTGAGCTTCCAGATTCTGGGGCCTGCTGGCATGGAACTCCCACGGGTGCTGAGAGAGTGGGCCCTCCTTGATCTGTTTTCATTGCCTGAAGCAGGACTTTGCCAGATGGGATCCGGCCCTTTCCTGCCACTGTTTTTCATCAGTGCTCTGCTGAGAATCCGTGGCTTTCCATGGACCTCCGAGGAGTGCCATGATCAGCTGGGTGCACTGGGAGCTACCCATTAGTTCTGCTCCCTACATAATCCATGACATGGGTGCTCTCTAGTAGAGCCACAGGTCAACCCCAGAATCCCCACCACGGACTTGCTTGTGTGGAAGCTCCCATAGACCACAGAGCGCAGCAAGTTGTAAGAATTTCGTGCAACACTCGGAATGTGGGTTTAGGCCTCCACCCCCTCTAAAAGCATGTGTGAATGAGCCCAAAGTATTTGCATCTCAGGGTAATGGGTTTGGCTGGTCCGCTCCAGTGTCCTTGATGGCGGTGTCCTTCTGGTGGTTTCCTCTCCCTTTGTTTCCTCAGCCGTAGCAGGAGAGATGTAACTCCATTCATGCGTGCAAAAAGCTTTTTACCTACAGTTCGGATTTTTGTTTTCCCTGAGCGATTGTTTTTGCAGCATCTATATCTATATTTAGATGGGTAGGTTATACTTGTTTACCGGTGGCTTTGTCTCCCTTGGGATGATGTTTCATATTCCAATTCCATCCCATAGTTCATAGTTGTTTCCCTATTTATGTCCTACTCTTGCCACATGACCCAAAACTTTTAACTTCCTTCTCTTCATTAGATTTCTTTGCTGCCTGTAGAGTTTTCAATATGTTTCAAAAAGACTTCATTTCAAATATGTAATCAAGGACTGATTCTGTTGCCATTCAAGGCAATTCATGGAATTCTATTGATTTCAAGAGAAGTTGAGATCTAAAGAAAGAAATCTCCCATAGCAGGCCATCCTTACATTGAAGACTGAGCTGTGTGGGGTTGCGGGGTTTTTTTAAAAAACACATCTCTTGGATTAGTGAAACTACAAACTTGTCTGAGAATGCTGGCAGCTTAACTTTGCATGACAGAAATTTTAAAAGATTTCCCTGTCTCACCACATTTAAAAAAAATCTACAGCAGAATAGTATCTGAGAGGTTGATGCAAAAAGATGGAGAATAGTTGTCCTCCACTGTCAGAGTAGATAGAACCAGGGGTAGTGGAGATTTAAATTGCAACAAGGGGTGAAAACAGACATGACACTAACCACCCTTGGTGGCTATTTATGCATGTTGCGGGACAGTATTGGTGCCGCATAAATGACCACCAAGGGTGATTAAAGGGCGGTTAGCATCATGTCTGTTTTCACCCAAGGTAGACATTTGGTTAAATATTAAGGAAAACGTCCCAGTTGTAAGAACTGTTGGGCAATGCAGCTAGAGAGGTAGTGCACATGCTTCAAGTTTGGCAAAATTTGTCAAAAGATTTAAGACAACAGAAAAACATAAAACGTAGTCTTCCCATCTTCCTGATGTCTGGTAACACCGATCAGTAACATAAGTGTACACTAACCCATTTTACTTCTCCCCATTTATAGGGATTTTACCCAAAAGGTCACATTGCTACTAAACGGCCTGTATATTTATTTGTAATGACCAAATTGGTCACACAATAAACATACTACTACTACTAAATGGCCAACTTTTAAAATTATCTGTGAAACATCCATCAGTATCTTCCCCAAAATGTTTTCTGTCCAACACGTATTTTGACACCTGTTTTGTTCTACATGAAAAGTTTATGTAGGTAAACACATCTTTTTGCCCAGGCATTTAAGCAGGTCAAAGCTAGAGCAAATTATTATTATTATTATTAGCTTTTATATCGCGCCAGCAACGTACCTGGCGCTTTACAGAGAATCAGATAGACATGGTTCCTGCCCGAGGGCTTACAATCTAAAGACAGGGGGAGGGGGGAACAGAGGGAGAGACAAGGGATGCAACATTCATGAGGATGCGAGAACTCAGGTACACTGCTCATCAATTTGGTGGCTGCTAGATGTTCATCCACTTCTGCCTTGGGGTGGGCACCTCTGGGCCCTCCCAATCAGTTGTTCGGCAGCCCAGGTGAGCATACAATCTAAAGACAGGGGGAGGGGGGAACAGAGGGAGAGACAAGGGATGCAACATTCATGAGGATGCGAGAACTCAGGTACACTGCTCATCAATTTGGTGGCTGCTAGATGTTCATCCACTTCTGCCTTGGGGTGGGCACCTCTGGGCCCTCCCAATCAGTTGTTCGGCAGCCCAGGTGAGCACACTTCTCCGCTCTCTCCCTTGTGCCCCAATCAGCTGTTTGGCAGCCCGGGTGAGCACACTCTACTAGTTCCCTCCCCCAAACAGCTGTTTAGCAGCAGCTCCTTCTGGGAGCCTGATCTTGCTGCATAGCAGGGGTCTGGGAGTCTTGCCCGATATGGACAGCTCCTTGACTCCCTGTGGCATGGAGGGACTTGCGATGGCAGCTCCACTGCCCAGATCCCCTGGGGTGGTGAAGGGGGAAGGGCTGCTCATTTCAAATGGCCTCCCCGCTGGCCCACACTGTGGCAACCGCGGTGGTCCTCCCTGGGCCGGCCAGGGGATCCAGCTTGCCCCCATCTCGTTTGTTTTCACTCAAAGTCTCAGGCACTGATTGTGCATTCTGAGCATCTTAGAACTTCGGTCAATGTACTAGGATGAAAAGCACACAGAAAGTTTAGCATTTGCCTACACAAAGTTCAGCCTATCTTCATCAGTCTGCACATGGGACTCCAAATGAAGTCACTGGTGGGAAGGGAAGGCAAATTTTCAGAAGAGATCTGGGCTAGATTTAAAAATACTTAACATCCATAAACAAAGCCAAATTTTCCAAAGAGCTCCGCATATTGGGTGCACATATGGTGCAAAATACTTCTGAATATTTTAGCCTAGGAGTTTGACTTAAAAGTCAATGACAGGACATCATCTTCCATTTCTGTCTTAGTAAGTAATGCTCACTCTGCTTCTTTTCAAGCTCTTATCCGAGGCCAGAGGCCATCATTGTTGTTATCTGACTGCTCTTGGCAAGCCCCTCCTCAAATAACTGTCATAACTAGAGAGGATTTCTCATGGCAGGTGACACTCTTGTGACATCTTTAACTAAACTAAACTGCCTGAGTCAGACCAATGGTCCATCTTAGCCCGGTATTGTCACAACCTGACACGGCAGCAGGGGTTTCAAATTCAGGTCCAAATCCAGCTCTTCCAGGGTCTCCAGCAGGGGCCATCCCGGTGTGTTACCAGAGACCCCTCCAGGCCCCCAGCAGAGGTCTCCCCCAGGTGTGCTACCGGGGATTCTGAAATGGAGATGCTGGGGATTGAACCTGGGACCTTATACATGCAAAGCACACGCTCTTACCACTTGAGCTATTGCCCCCTGCCCCCCTTGCCTCTTCCACCAAATCCCATTTCTGCTTTAGTATCCTGCTTGATCCCATTCCTTTGGGGGAGAAAAGTTTCTAGGAAACTTGTGGTTTGTTTAAATGATTCACTTCAAATAAATGATACATCCTGAGGAGCACAGGATTTTCGCTTGGAATGTCAAAGCCTGAATAATAATAATAATAATAATAATAGTATCTATAATTCATATCTATTAATGTGATTTCCCGCAACGAGGAGATGAGAGCGGCAGAGAGAATGAAAGCTGACACAAGGATGTAAAAAGAAAACCTTGTATTTGTCTCGTAGGTACGTGTCTTCCTTCTTGGAGCATTCTCAGAGGATTCGGCACTGGTCTTTTCTTCTCTTGGAAGGGGAGGGGCAGGCAGGCTGTCTGTCTGCTGTTTGTGAGGCTGTTGAAGTGGTGATGGCAACCCATGCGCTGCTTGCTAATCAGTCAGTGGCTGATTGATGCACTGTGACATCTCAGTCATGTTCTTCCAGCAGTGCAGATGGCAGGCCAGAGGGACAAGAGGTCCCCCAGCCTCCTTCTCTTCCATACAAATCAAGCCAGACTGAAGCCCCAGAGCATTCAGGAGGAAGCCTGTGTCTCAGTCAGGACTAACTCTTCCTACAAAGCACTCGGCTATTGATCGTGGAGTGGCTTTAACGGGCTGCTTAGAGTACAAGATATTAAGGCACTTGGATGCACAGAATGATTTGTTCCAACTTTATTTATATATAATATTTATTTATTTATTTATTTATTTATATAACAGTTTATACCCCACCCTCCTGCCAAGGTAGCTTGGGGCGACTCACAATTTTAAAAATAATATTAAAATATTATCATATAAATACAGCATATATAATTAAATTGCATATAAAACAATACTAATGTAGGGGAAGTGAAAAACAGAATATACAAAAACCCTTCCCCCCACCCTTCACCCATCCTTCACCCATCTCCCTCACCAAAGGCCTGGCAGAACAGACAGGTCTTGCATTGTCATCGAACTCCCTCCCGGGCCTCTGCTGGGGGGGAGTTCCACAGCCTCAGTGCGGCCACCCGAGAACACCCTCTCCATAGTCACCCCCCAAGATGCCCGGGGAGTGAGGCAGTCCCGCAGGTAGGTAGGGTTGCCAGAAAGTGGGGTGAGCCCACTGACGTGAGAGGCAGATCTTTCTAGAGTGGACAGAGGCATGCCAGGTTAGGGAGGTAAAGCTTGGCAAGTTTGCTGGAGAATTTTTCTGGTGGATGGGTCAGAACCTGGCTACTGACTGAGCTGTGGGGCAGGCCTGCTGGGCCCTGTTCCGGTGCCCTCCACCCTCCTTGCCAGGTAAGTCCTGCCTCTCTGCCCCTCCATTGCAGGGTACCTCCCACCACTGACCCTCCAGCCGTACCCCCTCCCCAGTGACCCTACCTCATCCCTGGCCTAGAGCAGCAAATGTAAGAGGGTGGGATTTTGCTGCCCCTCTTACATCTGCCACCCTAGGCAGCTGCATACCTCACCTTAATAGTAGAACTGACCCTGCTTGCTTTATTTGTTTGTTTATTTATTTATTTATTAAATGCACTCATCAAATTAGACACACTAGTCAAGAACACAAGTTCAAACACACTAGGTACTGCATGCGCACAGAATGAAAATATGACCACTACTTCAGACAGCTTAAAAAGACAGCTCTGACCATACCATGGCCATTTAGTTTTCCATTATGTTCTCCCTAAAGGAGAACCTTTTGCTTTCGATTTGTTCCTTATAGGAATGAATAAGGGATTTTAGTTTCCAAGTTGCTCATTTTTTGGAAGTTTAAAGTTTACCTTCACTCCATGAACTACTGCCAGGTCGCATTTCAATATCCCTGTGTTTTTGGTGAGCAATGTTGCCTTATAAATATTCTTCTTTGAACTGAAACACCACTGCTACTGAAACACCACCAGAGCCCAGATTGAATTGCCTACTGTGTAATTCTGGGTTTGATGTTAATCAGAGGGCTCTAGAGTGTGTGGGTATCTGCAAGAAAACCTATGCAGTGATGAGAAACTCTGGACAGAGGAATTAAGCCTAGTGAACACTTTCATGGCAAGAGGGAAAATTGTAGCATCAAACCTCTTACTGAAATTTATACCACAAGCATTGCAATCTGTCCTAAGATCTGTGTGTTAAAATCAATTTTGTCAAGTTTAGATTAAAACAATTCAATTCAAGGCAGAATGCTAGTTTGTTGAATTTTCCATTGATCAGTCACACACCAATATTAATATGTAGGATCAAGTACGGGTGGATACCATGACCTGATTCTCGCTTCCCCCTCCCCACAACTGTGGGAATAACCCTCCCATAATGGGACAAGAGACCTGGGTGAGTTCCTCTCCCATTCTTTCATTTGTTGGTATCCACTAAAGCTGAAACTAATATGGGGGGGATCCATTAAATTCACTCTATTTCATCTGTTTGAGCAATGAGGCTTGACCTCCTTGTCTAGTTAAAATCCAACCTTTTCTGAATCTTATGTGTTCAACACTGTTTGCCTTGACGTTTCATGAGGACAGCGTGAGAAAGAACTTTTGATGAAATCTTAATGGCAAAACACAGAAGTTTTGCTATGGACTTCCACAAAATGTTGTGAATTTCCCTTGTGAGGTACAGGAGCTTCACTGGGAAACATGACTCAAATTTTGGCTCAAGAGTCTCTTCCACCAGGGGTAGCCTCCGACTCAGTTCCTCCTAGGTAGAGCTTGATCCTCCTCTGCCTCTTACCCCGGCAGGTTCCCTCAGACAGAGCTTCCCCTAGCTCTTGCCTGTTCTCCATCTCTCTCAGGCTCCTTAGGCTCTGGGCTGGGCTAACCATGCCCAAACCCAGGTGTGGCGCTATCCTTACTCACTCCAGTGCCTGAGCCTCAGATAGCACCTGCAGTCCCCTCACTGGTGCTACCTCCCTTAAAGGGCCAATAGCCTAAATAACCTGCTCCCTGATATATGCATCATTGCAGGAGAACTGGATTGTTCTCTGAGAGAGCACGCTAGCGCATGATGCTGTGTTATTAAAGGGTCCATTTCATGCTCCTAACTGGCATGCAAAAGTACCCATTGCTAATAACAGAGCCAAATTAGTCCATCACGGGTTTTCACTGGACCAGGATATAGGGGAGAAGTCAGGGGACAGTTAGCACTTAGTAAGGCTGTAGGACATTTTGCATGTTAACAGACATCATGTTGACCCGCTTTGGACAACCGGGCCAGTGTGATGCTTGAATGTTTGTTCCAGGCCCGCCAGGTTTGGACGTGGAACAAACCTACCTGCGGTGGTGGCTGGACCAGAATTGTAGGCCCACAGTCCGCGCCTAATCACGGCCCAGCGGGGGAGAGCGGGTGAACCGGGTGGGAACGTGCGTTCCCATCCCCAGGTTGTCCCGGCGTGGGAGGTCGCCATGGCAGCCAGCCATGTCTTCATGGCAGGGGTCGGGACGCCGGGTACAGCACAGGGGTGGAGCCAACTCGCCATACGGCGCTCCCTGCCACCGCACCCTGGCTGGGGCAGACAGTGGGGATGTCTCTTCCTGTCGCCAGAGCTGTCCCAGCCGGGGGTAGCACTCTGCACCCCCGGGCAAGATGACGGCAGTGCCGTCACATCTTTGAGGACCCTCTGAGTAGCAAGGATAATGTTGATTGTTTAATGTTGTATTCTTTTGGGGCTAAAATAATGCGTTTCTGAAAATGCCAGTACACTGGTGCACAACACCTATCTGCTGCCACTCTACGCAACTAGTTAGTGAACGAGGGAGTAGGAGGATCAGGAATAGATATTTCTTTGCTTTATATTCAAGAGTAAAGTGAATATTTTACCTTGACCACTTTAGAAATAAGCTTGGCTCTGGCTGTTAAGCACTTCTATAACATGATCTAGACAAGTATGGATTAAGCTCTTTTTAAAAAAATGCAAAACTTCTTCTTTTATGCATCTTTTAAGTGAAATTGCTTCTTGTCTATTTCTTTATTCATGGGCCCACATCCCAATTTTCTTAATTAGGGTTGAAACAAATATTTTAATAAATATTTTAATATTTATTTTAATATTTTAATATTTTAATAAATATTTAAATGCAAATTTGAAATTCACACCCCAGTTGTGAATTTGGTAAAGGAACTGTCAACTTTTTTGTATTAATTCAGTATTTGTTTATTAATTTATTTGATGCAAGATCATTGGTGGGGCAATAATTCTGTACCTTGTGATGGGCTGGTGGTTGTCACATGTTGGAGGGTGAGTTATTTGACTGGGTGAGTGAATTTTAGTGATTTTGAAGTTCACACTGGAAGTAATCAAACTGATGCCACCCAACTAATTGTTAGCCCAGCTAATTGAAAATAGAAAAGTCAGAGTTCGTGCAGATAATCAAACTCAGTTAAATCAAATTCAAAGGTTTGTTATGGGAAGCAAAGAATTAAATTTATTTTCAAATTCAAAAAGCTTGATTTATATCCGTTCTACTCCTAGCTGATGATTTGCTTTGAGTCCATAATATGGTATTGGTAACCCTAATGTAATATGCTAACAAAGCATAATAAAAAAGGCAAAGAAGGATGACCCTGAAGATCAGGACCATGATTAGGGTTACCACCTCCTTCTGGACTTCCACATGGAGGGGCGGGACTACAAAATCAGAGAGGGGCAAAGGGGTGGCCATGCCCCTTCCTGTTGTTACCTCACTCCTAATGGAGTGTCGTGATGTCACAATGCTTCAGAGGTGGAGGGGGCAAATTAGAAAGTGGACAGGGCAAAGGGGCCATCATGCACCTTTATGATGTACCTCTCCACTTATTGAATGTGACACTCCATAGGGCCCGGGCCACATCAGAAAGGGAGCAGGAAAGTTCCTATGGTTCTCCCCCCCCCCCCCCCCCCCCCCCCCCGTTTTCTGATCTGGCTGCCCCCTGCCATTCCTCAAACTCCCAATTTCTAGAGTTACTGGGGGTGAAGAAACCAGGCCCTGGCAGATGGAGTTGTTAGAGTTAATGGATCCCCACCCTCTGAGGCCAGGAATGGGGTGAGGGCGGTGAAGTGAAGGTGGTTTCTCCCCGGCTTTCCCCATTGACTTCAATGGGAAGTTCCGATCCGAAAATTGGGGACCGAGACGAGCCCATTTTCAGATCCTCCAAAAGTGGCCATTATTGGCCACTTTCGGTTAAAACTGAAACCATAAGTCCCATCCCTAATTATTACCATTCCAATAGTTCATACTTTGTTTTTCAGTCTGCAGCAATAAGCTATGACATTGTCAGAGAGGAATCCTTAGAGATGTAATAATGACCCCATTGGAATCACTGATAAAATTCACGTTGACTTGGAGTTTACCCTACATTTCTCACTAGCAATATGTTGTTGTTGTTTCCTTTTTCCAATAATGTCTGCGGCCCAAACCCCTTCCGCGTGAGATCCGTGCAGATCCCGCACAGCATAACGTCTCTGCTATGGATTTGTGTGCAGTTTGTGCGCACATTTGTGCATGTGGGTTGCACACGGTTTCCATGGGACATGGGATCGGCTTCACCGCATGTTGAAAGGAATGTGATGGCTCTTTTGTTTCCCTACAGTTCTTCACAACATTTGTAGCAATTTAAGTCTGGGCATAATATCTGTGATATACCCGAATGGAACATGAGATAGAAATGACTTCTCTTCTCCTTCTCTTCCAGGACATGTGCACATCACAGATTTCAATATTGCTACAATGCTGACAAAGGACATGCAAGTTACCACTATTGCTGGCACAAAACCATATATGGGTAAGTATTTGTAAAGATCCAGGTGTAACATTGCAAAATGGCAGCCCCTGCCCAAAGAGCTTAAAATCACACAATTCTCTCAGAGAGAATGATATGTATATGAATGATATATATACAGCATGTAAAAAATAGACACAAAAGGCAGGTCCTAGCACAGCCTAAGACGTGAAAGCCGAGGAGGGATGTTTATTTACAGGTGGAGAAAAAGGCAATGCTTCCAGCTGTAAAATGGGCAATAAATCTGACAAGCAGTAACAGGCATTGTGAAAATATTCACAACAGTTCAGCATGGAGGGCACGAGGAACCCAGCCTCATCTGGCAGTGATGTTCTGCTTTACGCTAATCAGTGCTATTGCCTAACAGGCACCGTCTTTTAATTATCTCCTGCCTCATTGGGAAGCTGCTTTTATTAACATAACAAAGTTGACCTTTCAACCCCCAAAATTGGAAAGAAAAATGAATAAAAAATAAACTTCCTTTTCTGTCATGTTTCATCCCTTTGTCAATGATCCTCACTGCCCGCCTCCAAAAGAAATATCACATTTTCCCTTCATCTTTTGAAATGACACTAGCGGGTGGATAAGAGCAAGGGCAGGTTTGTTTCTCCTTCCCCTCACATACTCTCAGACTGGCAGTTTTCCATGACAAAAGCAATGGCTTTTGGGCCCCTGCCCAGTCAGAAGACACTTCCTGTTTCCTACCAGCGTACTGAGTGCCATGATTGAACTTAAAACACACAATGGTATCCTGCAAGCTAAAGGTTTGCATTGATCCTCTGAGGCTTTGGGCTTAGTTCTCACCAGAGTGAAAGGATATTTGGAAGGAAATAAAAGAGAGAGGGTGGGGTGAGGAGGCACTTGGATGTGCTCTTGGCATGTATGAATGAATGGAGATTGTACCCAATGTGCAGTAATTTTCTATTCAGACTCCAACATAACTCCCAATTTTCTCTGTTTTTCAGCACCTGAGATGTTCAGTGCTCCCAAACCTATCAGCTATTCCTTTGCTGTTGACTGGTGGTCGTTAGGAATCACTGCCTACGAGCTTCTCAGAGGCCGGGTACTGTACACTATATCTGCATAAATGCATATACACATAGTACTGTGATGAAATAATTATTTTTAACAGGGCTTAGCTAGCTGAGCAAAATCCTAGGCTTTAATGTGCATAGTAAAAAAAAACAAAATGCCAGCAGACATGAAATCTCCCTCAGCAATCTTCTAGTGGACTCATAAAAATTCCCAAAGAAGTAATTGCAATAACGAATAATTCACTGTCAGTTTCCAAGTGTCTCAATCCCTACCATAGCAGAGCAACAAGAAAACCAAGCCATCTAATTGAAAAACGAGTTTCTAAACCATGTATTGCAATGTAGTTTACTCTGAGCTCAGAGCTAACCATAAAAATATAACACTATGTCTTGTTTAAACAAAAAATACAGATGCAATGAGACCCTGCGGTTTGAAGAAATAATGGACCACTGTGTGTGAATTAGTAACACAGCTCAATTTCTTGCCCTGGCATGTCTCGATGTATGCCGGTAGCTTAGTTGCAGAGCTTGATGTACTGTGTCCAGATATGTTCAGAAGCTTTGGGTATTTTCAGATGTGACACCACCACAGTCAACCCCCCTGAACCACAGTGGATTCTGTGGGGTGGCTGTGATGAGCGGCACATCTTTTTGAGCCCCGCCAGATGTTCACCATGGTGAATCCCTGGTGGGGTTCAAAGCTAACCATGGTTCCGGCTCTGAGGCCGGCCTCAGGGCCAGAACCGTGGTTAGATTGACCACGATCAGGAAAAGGGCACTAGTAACATCAGTTACCTTGCCCCATTCCCGAGCGTGGCCCATGCCACGGGTAGGGATTGGGCGCAGCAGCCTCATTGGCCGCTGCACCCGCCCGTCTCCCTGAGGGCAAGCAGCCGAGGGGGGGGGGAGGGCGTGGCATGTGGCTGTACGTCACTCCACACTGCCCCCGCCCCCTCCCTAATTCCCTACAGTGATGGTACCGGCACGTCTAAAGGACGGACAGCCTCATCACGGACTGAGATCATCCAGGATTCAGCATGGTGGGCCAAACGGCCCAGCACATCTGAAAATACCCTTTGGTAAAATAGGATGGCAAAGTGGAATGTTACTTAGGATGGAAAATACGGCACTCTTCCAGGCAAGCTGATTGCAAGGGAACATATGTCTTTTTATTTGAAAATAACCCTCCTTCTGTAATAATGTTGTGCCCTAATCATGCAAATACTCATGCACAATGGTCTTTGCATAATTTTTTGCAGGATCAGAACAGTCTATGTTTTACTAATGCTTTTGAACATAAACAGTGTACACATTATTACTGTAGATATCTCATACAATACACCAACAGGGCAGAAAGACTTTAGTCTATTTTAATTATAGATCTTTTAAAACATAGCCTAAGGCTGCAATCCTAGAGTCTTGCTTATGAGGAAGCATGTTTAGGATTGCAGTCTAAATTTCTTAAAAAGTGAAAAATATTTTTGGGATGCTTCAGTGCTTGGATGCTATACCTGGGACATTTCACAAATTCCTGATTTTCATAGTTGAGGTGCTGGACAAGACAAATTGTACAGCCAGAACCTCAGAGATCAAAAATGACATTCAGTTTTTGAAAATATCAATCAGGGGTGATCAGACTTCTGGTGCATGAGATCCACTTCATTCAGGTGTCAGCCTGGGGTGATTTATGAGGACCGTGCCTGCTGGCTTGGCAGCACTGCAAGCAGGATAGGACCCCTCTCACTGACTCCCAGCTCTAGGGCACCTTAGAGCCCCAAGGGCCACTCAGAGCAACTGGCCTCAGAAGTGGAGAGGAGCGCTCCACTCTAGAGAGAGCCTTCCCTGCTGCTGCACTGGAGGTACTGGTACTCTGCGAGCCCATCTTTTCTCTATGGTGCTGGTCCCACTCCTCTTCCTCAAAGGCATTGGGTGTTTTCAAAAAAGCAAGGTGTCTGTGCCGGGTGACACTGCCACAGAGCACCCATGCAGGTGGAGTGCGTAGGGAGTGATTCAAACGGGTGTGGCTACCACAGCCAGTCACAGAGGCAGCCACCATACACTCCCTCTGCCACTGACCATGGGGGAGGGGGAAGTATGCCAGGCTGGCCTTTGCAAGTGACATGCCCCAGTTGCGAGTGCTGGGGAACCTGTGCTCCCAAGTGCTCCCGGCCAGTTTGTGTGCCTTGCAAAGGCCACTCCCCCCACCCATAGTACCTGTGAGTGGCAGACCTGTCTGCTGGCATGACTGGCTGCCACTGTTCATACAGGCAGGGGCTCTGTGACCACCTGTTGCCACAGATCTTTTTGGCTTGCCCTGCACAGAGCACTCCGGATTTCCTGGCAGTGCTCCGCGGGTGGCCATGAGTGGGTGCTCTGAGGCTCACGGGAGCGCACATCCGGCCGCTCCACCTTCAGACAGTCAATCGGCTTCATGGCTTCCGGGTGGCCATGCAGGATAGCATCTCATCTGAAAACACCCAATGTCTTGAGAGGCTGGTCCCCTAGCCTACAGCATAATCTACTAGAGAATAGCTTGTGATCTACCACTAGATCACGAATTACCCCTTGGCTGCCCCTGATTTAAACCATACACAAAATTTTCAAAAGTGCCTAAGTGATGAAAAAAAACCCACCTAAATTCTGTTTTAGGCTCTTACAGGGGAATATTTTCAAAGGTAAAAATTACACTTAGGTGCCTAACTTCTGTTAGCTTTCAATGGAAGTTATTTTCCCAAATGCCATTTTTGGTTTTGAAAATCCCTTTTTCTTAGGAGACCAACAGTAATGAGGTTCCAGTCCTCAAACCACTTAACTCCAGCGCAGAATCAATGGGACTGTTCCAGATTAAGTCATTTCAGGTTTACCTCCTAAGTGGGCGTTTAATAATGGGGACTTGATCTTCAAAGTTTTCTTGAAAGTTTTGGAAAATTGGACTCCAAATCTAGACTTTCAATTAGAAAAGAAGATCGATCCGAGCACTGCTACATTTTCTACCCTTTCACTTTTGATGTTATTTTGCAGTTTCCACATTTAGGTTAAAAAAATAAAAACATGAATTCAACTACGTTTGCCAACAAAATGGCAGTTACTAATTAACATGAGGAAGGTCCTGAATCCCCATCTGTTGTTTTTATATAACATATCTGATTTTATATATTGTTGCTCTCTCTCCGCCGAATGGTGAGAACTTTTAGGGTAGTCTTTTCTGGGTTGGAGTCTTATGGTGTGTTAAAGAAATCCACTTATTTATAGGTCAAGGAGGAGTGGATGGGAAGCAGCCAACATCACCTGCATTGCTTCATCACCTCAACTCTCCCCAAAACTGGGCCTTAGGCATCAGTCTTTCTTCCAAGAATGCTTGTAGCCCTCTCTGCTTAGCCTAAATCTGTTTCTCCTCCTGCAGTCACTGCCTCCTCCTATTGTCTCCTTGCATCTCCGTAACAAAGGCTGAACGGCCCAATAGCTAGGTGTGGCCAAAGTCCAAACACTGCATCTACAGTGCTACATTTCAAGGCGGGTAGGGTACACGCAAACTTGCAGTTCCAAGGGCATAACATAAATATATTAATTTCTATCTGTTGGTAAGATTCTTACTGTAGAAAAAGTTTAGTAGCATTCTGAGAAGTAAAAAAACCAAACGCAGATAGTACATGAAAGTAACTCTACATGGACACGCACAAACAATTTATTAATTTGAATTTTAAAAAGGACTTGCATGTAGTTGTATGCCCCAGTTAGATGAGCAAGGAATCATTAGTTTGCCCTTTCTACATCAAGATGTTAAAAATAATATAAGTTCCTTCCCCTTTCTTCTTTCCTCCTTGCCCCGCATAGGGTCTCTGGAGAGAATTCAGGCTGACATCTGAAATGAAAGTGCTTGAAACTCAAGTCAGAGGTTCCCAACTTTGTAACTAAAATGCCTAAGGCAGAGTTTCCAAAACTTTCCTGAACTGCCCTTCCGAATCCATGGAGCTTGTCTGGGAATTTGAAATGGCGCATGAAGATCCACCACAGGTTTTTTTTACTGCAGCAGATCGCTCTGCTCTGTTCTGAATATTGGTCTGGCTCCCTAATGCTAGTAGTGTGACATCTTGCATGTCTAAATACTTGTTTGCTCATATGCAAAAGGTAGTTTGGTTTAGGTATTATGAGCTATTGCAATAGCCCACCTGCGTTTTGTGCCTGTACAAAAAATAAATTAAAAAATTGATTATTGTGCATGCGCAAGATGAGGCAATGCTAGTGTTAGGGAGCCAGAGTAGCTGATCTAGAGCTCTGGAGGAATGGGGACCAGATCATGGCTGGTCTGCATTCCACTGGACCCAGATCGGATTGGGCGGTTCCATCAAGATCTGGTTTCAGATCTACAGGGGATCACCTCATCTGCAGAAGAAGTCATGATCCCAATTGCAGTTTGTAATGCTTTGCATTGTCTTTGTTGCTGTCGGGGGTTGCGGGATTATATTTTAGGCTGCTTTTATACGAGGCACTGAAAAGCACCTCCTGAGTCCCGCATTGAAAGAAAAGCCGCACGGGGAGTGTTTACATGCTCCTAGCGCTGCTGGAAGTGACGTGCTCCCCGTTGTCGGCAGCGGCACCGACAGCGGGGAGCACATCACTTCCGGCAGTGCGGGGAGCATGTACACACTCCCCACGCGGCTTTTCTTTCAACACGGGACTTCGTATAAAAGCGGCCTAAGTCACAAAATGGAGTCATGCAGGCAAAAAGTTTGGGGATCGTTGGCCTAAGTCTCCCTGCCTCTTGGCCATTTCGTTACACAGGAGGAATTTGGGGTTTGGCAACCTTCTGTTTATTGCTGGGACAAACCATCTTGTCTGAGTGTTTATTTTATTTTATTTTTTAAAAATGTTGTCCCTTTCTCCCTTTACTGGATTTGTTATGTTTCCAGATGGGGAAAACCAGTCTCTGAGTCGCCACCAGTCTCTACTCTGACAATTTCAGGTCAAACTTCAGAAATGGACAGAAAATATCAGTTAATTTATTTATTTTTTCAGAGAAGGTTGAGAAAATCCTGGCCCCACTGAATGGTAAATTTCATTTGTACTGTCCTTTTAAGGTCTGATTCCTGGCTGTGCCAATGAAATCCCAGCTGGGTGACAATTCTAGCCTTTGCTTACCCCCCCCCCCCCAATCAGACCAGATGGTTTAGACTGCTGGGATGTGTTCCCTCCTCACTTGGATAGGCAGGATCAATAAATGGGAGGGGTACAGTCCTCCATGCTATCCAGTTTTCGTTCCTGCCTTGATAATAGATAGTAGGCTTTTGTTTTCCTAAAAAAAAGTTTGTTAGGCCTTACTTACAGTTTCTAACTTATTTTCTTTTCTTTCTTTTCTTCTCATTCTCTAAGGGCCTGCTCTTCTCTCCCTCTCCTCCCTTTGGGGGCAGGGTTCGGGCTGAGCCAGCGGCAGAGGTCCGGGGAGGCTCCTTCCCCCAGTTCCCCTTCTCCCCCCAACTTCTTTAGCAGCTTGAAAGGGGCCTTGTTTTAGGGGGGAGTCACCAGCCAGGAGCCGCTTCTCCATTGAAGCTGTGGCTTGCAGGGAGGGAGTGGAGCCGCAGCAGCCGCCATTAGCGCTTCTGCGTGCTTTTTTCTGCTGCTCGCCTTCCCTGCCTCCCAGCATAGCGTCCGAGAGTGGGAGGGCCTCCCACAGGGATGCGGGATCGCCGGCACTCCCCCCCAACCCGGAGCAGGGAGCTGGTTGAGACTGGTGACGCCTCCCAAAGTGTTTCCAGGCCAGCTGTGCCAAGGAGCTCCTCCAGCAGGGAGAGTCCAGGTTCTGAGGCCCTAGCGGGCTGTGGAGCATTCTCCACGCAGGGTGAGTTAGTCCCCGAGTCAGTCCTGCTGTGGCTGGGCCACCAGGTGGTGTCCTTCCCATAATTGTTTGAGGCCATGACTAGGGATTCTTCCCCCGAGGTCTCCCCTCACAGGGACCATGCTTCCCCCGGGGCAAGGGTGAGGAGGAGGGGTGTGAGCCCCAGAAATCCCCTATTGCAAGTCCTGTGGGGTGCAGGCATAGAATCTTGTGCCCTTCTCCCCAGCCCAGGGGATCCTCCGCGAAGCAACAGGAGGTCCACGTCCCGATCCTCCTCTACTACCTCTTCTTCCTCCTCCTCCCCATCCTCCTCCAGCTCCCGCTTTCACTCCTGCAGGGGAAAGAGGGCCAAAAAGAGAGGCAGGAGATGCCACTCCTGCGGGAGCTCTAGACATGGCAGGAGAGAAAGGGAAAGCGTAGTAGAGTGCCCCCTCACTAGTGCTCCTCCTCCTCCTTCCCCCCTTCTTTCCCCAATACAGCACCTCCTGAGAAGGAGGATGGTGAGCTTTCATCCTCTGAGGCTGACCCCTCAGGGATAAGGGGGAAGAGTCCATTGGAGAAAGGTTATTTGAGGCTGAGTCTTATGCCAAGCTCTTAGCTAAGGTAGCAGCTGTTCTTCATATTCACCACCACCACCACCTGAACAGCAGAAGGCTTCTAAGGAGAACAGGAGGACTTTCCCCAGAGGGGCGACAGCTGTGCCAGAACGGCCCCTGGCACAGTTTTATGTTGACACTATCAAGGGGGAATGGGCTCAGACGGTCAGGTTCAAGGGGCCTCACAAGTATATTAACAAGTTCTATACTGTCCCCAAAGCTCAGGAAGAGTTTGGTACTCTCCCCAAGATAGATGTGGGGGTGGCAGACCTGGCCAAATCCGCAGCCCTGCCCGCAGAGGGGGAGGGGTTTCCTAAGGACCCCCTAGATAGAAAGGTAGAGGTTGCCCTTAGAAAGAACTACAAAACCTTGGCTACAGCTCTTAGGGCAACAGCTTCAGCCTCCGGTTTCAGCAGGGCATCCTTTTTATGGGCCAGTGATATAGCCCTGTAGGTTGAACAGAAGGACCTTAAGGACAGCTTTAAGAAGTTGACCCTGGCATCCGCGTACACAGCGGATGCCACCCTCGACGCCATTCAATTGAATGCCAGAGCAATGGCAACTAATGTCGTAGCACGCCGCTCTGTATGGCTCTGACCCTGGCAAGTGGATCTCCCCTCAAAGGCAGTTCTCATGAGGTTGCGCTTCCAGGGTACCAAGTTGTTTGATGAGGCTATGGACAATGCTCTGACCACGGAGCCAGAGAAGAAAAAGGCTCTCCCTCTTAATCCTTCTAAAGGGACTCCTAAGACTTCGTTTTGACCCACCTGTTCTTTCGTTCATATAGGGGCTCCCAGAAGAACTAGAGGCCAGGAAACTCCAGGGGACACAGCAACAGGCGTCCATGGGACCAGTCCAAATTCAAGAAAACCCACCCTTCCAGTCAGAAACAGCCCAAGTCCCCTGTGTGACGGGCTGCAGCCTCCCCCAACGTCCGCTGTGCCCATTGCGGGGAGGCTTCAACATTTCACAGACTGATGGACAGTGACTTCCAGAGACGCCTGGGTTCTAGAAGTGATCTCCCGGGGGTATGCCATTGAATTCCTCTGTCCCCTGGGGTATTGCTTCATCCCGTATCCAATAGCAAAGAATCCCTTGAAAGGCAGCAAGACGAAGAAGGTGATCCAGCACCTTCTCGATATTGGGGCCATAGAACCTGTCCCCAAACAACAACAATTCTCAGGAGTATGCTCCTACTTATTCCCCATTCCAAAGAAAAACGGGGACTCCTAGGCAATCCTCAACCTCAAGAGACTGGAACGTGAATCACAGGAAGTTCCGCATGGAGACTCTGAGCTCGAGAAAGGCTGTGCTCAGACCGGGGGGGCTATCAAACATCCATAGATTTGAAGGAGGCCTACCTCCACGTGCCAGTCCAGAAGTCCCACAGGAGGTTTCTCCGCTTTTCAATAACAGGGCTCCATTACCAGTTATGGGACCTGCCTTTCCACATATCCTCATTGCCACGGGTCTTTACCAAGGTCCTGGTTGTCTCGGAGACCACCTCAGAGTCCAGGGGATTGACGTCTATGTGTATTTAGATGACCTGTTGATAAGATTATCTTCCCATCCCCAGGTGCTCAGAGACCTGCAGCTAACAATCAACTGCCTAGAGAATCATGGCTTCCTGGTCAACAGGCAGAAGAGCTGACTCATCCTCTTGACGTCCATCCTCCACCTCAGGATGAGAATAGATACCATCAGGGACATAATCTTATCTATCCGAGGAGAGACAAGAAAAGCTCTTAGGACTTCTGGCGAGCCTCTTTGGAAGCGATCCGGTGGACCTGCTGTTCCTGACGTCGCTTTCATGCCTGGACACGGTGGCATGGGCCCACTTCCATCTCACGCCTCTACAGAGACTTCTCTGCCCCGTCCAGCAGGAGATAGCACAGCAGCAGTCACCTTTGCATCCATGTTCCATCTTCCCTGTGGAAATAGCTATGTAGGTGGGGCATTCTGAGAACCGCAGAGAATATCCCTGACTACGGATGTGAGCAACTGGAGCTGGGGAGCCCACTGTCTCTTCTGAACTGCGCAAGGCCAATTGTCATACGGGAGCACTCTTGGCATATCACTCGACTAGAGCTGAGAGCAGCACAGCTGGCCCTTCTCCACTTCTCATCTGAACTGCACGGCCAGCATGTCCTGGTGGTAACAGATAGTATGACAGCGATGGCTTTCATAAAGCATCAAAGGGGCTCCCGGTCCAAGTCATTGAAGGCGGAGGTCTAGCTCCTGTTCCTGTGGGCAGAACACAACTTGGCCTCGATCAGAGCAGTCCACGTTGCGGGATCGCTGAACTCCCAGGCAGACTAGCTAAGTTGCCAGAAAATAGACCATGGGGAATGGGTACTCTCGTTGAAAGCCTTCCGACTCATTCAAGACAGGTTCGGCACCCCGATCATGGACCTGTTTGCCAACAGAACAAACTGCAAGGTCCCGAGGTTCATGGCAAGAAGGAAAGAACAGGGTGCAGCTAGGGTAGATGCTCTGTCATCACCATGGCTGAACGGCCTTCTTTACGCATTCCCCTCAGTACCAATCATTTCTCAGGCTCTTCAGTGGGTCAGGGACCAGAAATCACTCCTAATTCTGGTGGCTCCCTATTGGCCACGTCATCCGTGGTTCTCGGACATCCCTGAACTTGGAGGCAGCGGATCCCCTAACACTTCCAGTGTGGTTGGACCTCCTTCACCAAGGGCCAATTCTGCACCCCAGTGTTTAGAAGTTGTCACTAAGGGCCTGGCTGCTGAAAGGGATCAATTGAAGATCCTGGGTCTCCCAGTTGACATGGTGAACATGCTGTTAGCATCTTGTATGCTCAACTAACAGAGTTTATGGGGCGACTTGAAAGAAATTTTCTCACTGATGCATTGACAGAGGACTCCTCCCGCAGAAAGCAGGGATCCATGAACCTCCGTGTTCTCCAGGTGGGCCTAGATCTTGGTCTACGATCCAACAGTCTTAAGAAGCATGCTTCCTTTCTTGCCTCCATCTTAAGTTGTTCAGGAAAATGGTCACTATTGAAGCACCTGCTGTTGAA
This sequence comes from Sphenodon punctatus, assembly GCA_003113815.1. Lineage (NCBI taxonomy): Eukaryota > Metazoa > Chordata > Lepidosauria > Sphenodontia > Sphenodontidae > Sphenodon > Sphenodon punctatus. Next base: position 6,348,839 of record QEPC01004381.1, on the reverse strand, counting down.
GCATTTTCTGAGAACAACGGAACTCATCTGCCTTCCAACACAGCACAGATTCCCTACTTGGAGGCTCAATCTTGTCCTTTCAACTTTGACCAAGCTGCCTTTCGAGACCATGAGTCAGGTCTCCCTTCACTTCTTGTCACTCAAAACTCTGTTCCTGATCGCTATTACATCGGCATGTAGAGTCTCTGAGTTAGGAGCCTTATCCTCTGACCTCCAGAGCTTTGTGTCTGCCACAAAGATAAACTGATCCTCAGGCTGGACCCTTCCTTTAGGCCGAAAGCGAACTCACAGTTTCACAGAGATCAAGAGCTTGTTCTGCCATCATTCTGCCCGAAGCAGAGACATCCCAAAGAGAAAACCTGGCACACATTAGATGTCAGAAGGGCAGTAAAAATGTATTTAGAAAGGACAAAGTCCCCTAGGAAAGACTCCTCTCTTTTCATAGTGTATGGCCACAGAAAGAGGAGTTTGAAGGTGTCAAAGGCCACCTTATCAAGCTGGCTCAAACTTTGTATCAGGGAAGCTTATAAGGCAGAAAAGGTTCCCCTTCCATCAGGAATTACAGCTCATTCTGTCAGAAATTCGGCCCTGTTAGGCAGAACTTGTAGGGCAGCTACTTGGACCTCGGCCCATACCTTTGCACTATAGGATAACGTCTGTGACCTCGGTGGACACAGCTTTCGACTGCCGAATCCTACAGAGAACCCTTTCAATTTAGGGGGATCTTTCAATGGGGCTTTCTGACTGGTTGGAATCCACCCTTCCTGGAGTGGCACTGCTTTAGGAAGTCCCAGCAGTTTAGACCCTCTGGCCTGCCACTGGGGAGGGGGGGTGGATTTCTCACCTGTAAATTTTCCTTTTCTCACGTGGCAGGACAGATGGTCTACATCCCTCCGAGATTTCCCCTCTTTAGGGAGTTGGGACTTAGGACTCCCCCAGTCAGTCCTGTCCTCTTCTTGTTTATTGTTCTAACAAGTTCCCCTTTTTTCTCTTGGAAAATTCAAGTGGATCACTTGGTCTGTTGTTTCTATTTATGTTACTGATGTTTTATTAATATAGTTAGTATTTTGTTATTAGCTTTGACAGTCTTGTCCTGGGTAGCATGGAGGGCTGTGCCCCTCCCACTAGGCGAGACTGTCAATCATCATTATTGATCCTGCCTGTCCAAGTGAGGAGGGAACACATCCCAGCAATCTAGACCATCTGGCCTGCCATGTGAGAGAAGGAAAATGTACAGGTAAGAAATGTCCTGTTTCTCCCTATTCATTTTGCTTTTTAAATGTCACTTATGATTATTATTATCCAGTTCTGTACTAATCTATTTACTTCCATTGAGTTAGACTCTGCAGTGACACACTTTCAATAGTTCTGTTTAGAACAGCTGCAGTGGGACTAGGAGAACAGCACAAAGAGACTCTGTGTGAGGCTTCTTGCCCTAGGAATATTTCCAAAAGAAGATGGGATTTTCTTTGGCTGTGGTGTTTTTTTAAAATTTTATAAAATCAATTCTTGTGTTTTCAGAGGCCATATCACATCCGCTCCAGTACGGCAACAAATGAAATTGCTCATGTGTTCAAGACAGCTACAGTCATGTATCCTGCTGCTTGGTCCAAGGAAATGGTGTCGTTGCTCGAAAAGGTAAGAGGAGGTGGGGGACCAAGTCACTTGCAAGTAGGACTCATCTGTATCAAGCCTGCTTCAAAGCCCTTTGATTCCAATGGGAATCTTTCCACTGACTTCAGTAGATAAAGAACAGGGCTGGCCTCAGGATTTGCAGGGCCTGGGACAGTGGGCAGACCCATGGGCGGGGCTCAAAGGAGAGAGCACAGTTTCGATGGTGGTGGGGTACAGTGGCAGGCCCCATAGGAAGTGCTTGTCCCAAGAGCTGCAAGAGCGGTAGCAGGTTGGCCCTGGGAGTCCTGCCTCTGCTCTGAAGGGCTCTGGGAAGCCCACAGCTGCCACCACTCCAAGAGGACCACTGACACTGACACTGCAAAGAGGCCCCGGGGTTCACCATCTCCCAAGGGGCCACTGGAGGCCTGCCACCACCACTGTTCTGGAAGGGCCCTGGGAGGCCTGCCACCACAAGCGTCAGGAGCAGTGATACTAGGGCCCTGGGAGCCTCGGACCGCATTTAGATGTGTGGTTGAAACCAGCACCTTGAAGAACACGCTGGCTGAAAAACCCCACGGGGTACGTTTACACACACCGGAAGTAGCTGCTCTGCCATAGGAATCGCCATTCGTGGGGTGTTTTTAAAGGCACGTTTTGGAAGCCTCGATATCCAGGCTCATCTAAAAGTGGTCACAGAAGTGGTAGCAGAAGTGGTAGCTGGCCTCCTGAGGTATTTCCAGAGCTCTCAGGCCTCCAAAGCCAGCACTTTCTGTAGGGCCTCCACCCGGGGCAACTGCCCTGACTCTCACGCTAAGGTCGGCCCTGATAAAGATGCTTTTCAGGTCATGCCCTGGTTCAGCGCAGGTGGTCTTCTGGTGGTTATTAAGAGACCTGGGTAAAAATGGCTAGTGGCCTCAGTTCAATTTTTAAAGGAGTCCACATGGATAACCAGTTGGGAACTTTACTACCCATGTCAAATCCTGAGGATTGTTTACAGAATCACTTGCTCAGAAATAAAAACTCACTTAACTCACTCTAACCCTGATTTTGTTCACACATTAGGGGCACAATCCTCCACCAACTGAAGTTAATGACGAAACCTCCATTGACTTTAACAGTGGAGTATTGTGCTCTAAGCAATGTTAAATGAGATTAAAGTGAGATTAAAGGTGAGATTGTAACCTCTGAAAGAAATAGAAGGTAATGCAAGATGGATATTTTTATTCTGAAGTAACTCTATGAACAAAGCGAGGCAAAGAATAATCAGTATAGCCAATCTAACAGAGAACCCCTTACCAGAATCAGTCATTATTTGTCCCCAAGGTAGTTGCCTCCAACCATGTTTGTGTGAATACTTCCAAAGTGAAGAATAATTACGCCGGGATAACACACCCAGGGATAGTCTGATCATGTGAACAAAACCCCAGTGAGTTTACACTGATAGCCTAGTGATGAGGAAGCTTGCACCACCACTACTGGAGATGTACCTGTTCTGGGGGTGCAAGCTGTAATAGACTTGTGCTGGAGCGGCACAGTGGTTGGAGGTTCTGAGCGTGGGTCTTCAGGACTTCCAACCTGCCAGCATGACCTAACATGTCTCTAATGTATCACAGAGGGTACTTAAATATGTGATGGCCCCACCGTCATCCCACCCGGGGGTGGGGAGGGCTACCCCTACCGGGGCAGCTCTGGTGGCGGAAACAGATATCTCCGCAGCCTGCCCTGACGGGTGAAGGGGTTAGGAGCACCATGAGACCAGCATGCTCCATCCCTGCATTGCGGCCAGTACCCTACGCCCCCATCCCCGCCATGACAGGCAGCCATGGCTGCCAATAACAGGCACTCATGGCTGGCTGTCATGGCAACCCCCGACGCTGGGCCAGGACGGGGACGGGAACAGATGTTCCTGCCTGGTTCCACCCACTCTGGCCCAGCTGGGCGGATGCCGGGCCTGGACAGTGGGCCTGCTTCATTCTAGGCCCACATTGCTGGCCTGGCCTGACCGCTACCCCCACTGGGGTTTGTACCGGGGCTCACATCTGGTGGACCTGGAACAAACATACTGCTGTGGGTGAAAACAGACATGACACTAGCCACCCTTTAACCACCCTTGGTGGTCATTTATACATTTTTCAGGGCTGCATAGGGCACCAATACAGCCCTGCAACATGCATAAATAACAACCAAGGGTGGTTAGCGTCATGTCTGTTTTCACCCTGTGACACTGGCCCAGGTGGGCCCTTCTGGGCCACCGTCATGTTTGTAAACATCCAGAATTGTAGTGTCCTAGGATTGCAAAGGACCTCAAGCATCGTCTGATCCAGCCCCCTGTTGCAAAGAATGATCAAGGTTGGAAGTGGATAGAGATGTAAATAGAAGTGGGTGGTATTATTCATGTGAAAAATGTAGTTGTCTCAAAATGGCCGTTTTCTATAAATGATTTTTTTCCCCACAAAAATTGTCAAGTTTTTAGAAAATGTTTCATGTTTGGTGAAATTTCCATGTTAGACTTGATCAAAAATTTTTTAAACCATTTTAATTTAAAAAAAAATAATAGTTCATTTACTGGGAGATGCTTTTACTTACTAAACACTTTTTTTTGGTAAAGGGATTATTTTGGCATTTATTTAGCACATGATTTGGAAAAATGTTCGATAAAGTTGTTGCTAGAAAATATATGATGGGGGGGGGCGAGGGGGGGAGTGAAAATTTGCCAAAACTTGAAAATGAGTCTGCTCTGATCTGTGTGAAACTGAAACATCTTTAAAAATTCAGATTTTTTTTCATTATTTTGCTCTTGCCTTATATTTTCTTTAAAAACAAAAACAAACCATGAGTACAAAGAATGAAGTAATACATACCATTTCAAACACACGCTTCCATCCCAATAAAATTTAGGGGTAATTTTCCCTACTGATGAAATGCATCCACCTCTAGGGTAAAAAGGTGATGGCAGTTCTTTGTCATGTGCACGACACAGGAATGTTTTTGAGAGGGAAACTACGCCTAGCTCTGTATATTTAAATTTAAACAGAGGGTTTGGACTGAAGAAAACTAGTGAATGTCTGAGATGGAAAGTGACCAATCTAAATGGCATGCTTCGCCGTCCTCTGAAGGGGCACCACATCTTGTAATCCAATTTCTTGCACCAAATCTAAGTTGGCCCACAATTTAAAACTTCCGTGTGAACACGATCCCCTTGAAAAGCAGTCTCCATTCATCACTGAAAATATTGTATCTCAATTAAACAAAGCAATCTCTCAATTAAATGGAATAATAGCTTTAAATACCTTTGGGTAGGGCCATCTCCAGAGTCCTGTCTAACAGATTCCTGTTGTTTCCCCATTTAAACAGAAATCCCTAGTACCAGTGTCCGATTAAGTGGTGCTATTAAGATACTAGTGCGGATTTCCTTTATGTTTCTATGTGATTTTTCCTTTGCTGCCAGTTTCATCCTGAACCACAGCATTCTGTAAATCCCACAGACCCTTGGGGCTGCCTCTTGAATTAATAATGCAGTGTCACAATTATTTAAATTTCCATGTCCCCCTCTGCATCTGTTTTAGCCGTCATATGTATTATAGATGAGGGCCACTGGGATGTTAACTTTTTGTCCTGCCTCAAATATCTCAAGTGGATTTCAAAATAAGGTTTCCTTACATTTGATCATTCTTAGCAGACGTGCACACACACATTTTCAGAAGGAACGCAGAGCCTTCTATCGGGGAAAATGAGTTGTGAGAGATGTTAACACTCGGCCTGCATATCATTCACACCCAGACTGCAAAGCTTTTGCACTTCAACTTAATGCCATTCACATCATGGATGTAACCCCCTAACATTAACATGGTATATCGAGCTGTCAGCTTATTTCTTTCATTTGAGTAAGTGTTTGAGGGTTATTTTTAGACAATGTTACTGGAAGGTTCTGCAAAGTTGAACAGTAGAATTGAACAAAGAATTCAGTCTCTATCTTCTGTCACATGTTACATGGAAAGTCCATACCGCATTGATTAAAAAACAAGACCTAAATTCCCTTGCTTTCATACAGTCACATCATGATGGGGAAAGAGAGTGATCCAGTAATTAAAGTTCTGATTCGGCAGATGGTGATTCATTTCTCTGTCCTGCCAGAGTTTCTCTGTGTAATCTCAGTCTCTTAATGGGCGCAGTCCTCCATCCAATGAAGTCAGCGGGAGCTTAGCCATTGACTTCAATGGATGGAGGCCTGTGCCCTATGTCTCGGTTTCCCATCTGTAAAACAGGGATAATTCTTCCCGAAATCACAGGGATGGTGCAAGATCAAGAAAAGCATTAACCATTGTAAGAATACAGCAAAGAGAGTTGTTTTAATTACCATAGGTCAGGTCCAGCCAGTGCTATGAGATCCAGCCAACAGCTGTGCACTCTGTAGCTGGAACACAGATGGCCACACAGCATGGGAACCTGAGCCAGGATCGCCACACAGGGTTCCCTTGTGATGGCAGACACCCCTATTTGGAAATAGTCGGGCTGGTCAAGTGGAACTCAGTAGGTTCTGGAGAAACCCCTCCTTCCCTCAGCATATGGACCTGGAGTAGGGGGGGAGGGGTTGGTCTCATGAACTTGCCCTCCCTTCATTCATTCATTTATTCATTCACATTTTATATAGGATTCAGGGTCGGTTACTTACAGTTCACAAGAATATTCAAAAATACACAGAACAGAACCAAATAAAATTCCCTAACCCCTAATATATTAGAATACACAAATATAACCATGTAAAAGTGAGTAAAATCCCCTCCCCCGCAACTCCCCAAACCCTATCTCTGCCTGCCAAACGCCTGGCTAAACAGAAAGGTCTTATAATGCTTCGGGAAGACGAGCAGGCTCGGGTTTAGACAAACCGCCAAGGGAAGAGAGTTCCATAATGGTTGGGAAGCCACCGAGAACGCCTTTCTGTTGTGCCCTTGTAGTGTGAACTTGACAGGCAGATGGTACTTTAAAGAGGGTGCTCCTGACTGACGTCAGAGACTGTGGTGGGACATGAGGAAAGAAACTGTCTTCATATATTTGAGGCCAGGCCATTTAGGGCTTTATCAGCCAAAACACAGGGTGACTTGCTGCTGTCTAAACAAAGGGTACAGCCACATGATACACCTACCACAGTTTGGACAGCCTTACCCCTCTTCAGTCATCATTGCCACACAATGCAGTGCATCATGTACTCAGTGACTGCCAGATGTCCACACACACCCCAACCCTCACTACATGGCAGGCAGCCGGCTGCTGGACCTGCCCTGCATCCATGGAAAAAAGCCAAGGACTCAAAGTGAGGTAAGGCTGCCCAACGTGCAGTAACACCTTGCTGCTCATGGGACCAGACCCCATCTGCCCTGCTGTGCAGTGAGCTCCGCGATGGGGCTTTGAGGAGCAGCCACTATCTCCAGTCCCACAGAGCCACATCATGGATGAGGGTAGGATAGTGGGCGGGCTGGGGGAGGCAGGGCCGAGGGCTTGTGTGGCTGGCACCTCGGGGCACAACAGGAGGCCCAACAGTGACCTATCAGGCTTCCTCATGGGGGGTGGGGGAGGGAAGGACCATCTGTCAAAGAGTGCCCCAAAGTGTGGCAGCAGTGATTGCCCACTACGGGGCACATGGGGATCGGACCCGCCGCAGCTTCTATGGCTTGCACACAGCGATGACTTTTCTGGCTTTTTACCCCTGTGAATGGACACTAGTCCTGGGACAAATGCAGTCCATGCTAGCAACTTGCCCTGAAGTCTCTGGAATACAGGGTGAGGAAGAGAAGTGCTTTTCCATCCCCTGTTCTCTGCTAAGCCAAGGTGGTGGCTGGTGTGGATGAAGCTGTTGGCAGTTTTAGACAGGAATCGTAGGTCAGTCATTGCTACACCTACCGGTACGTTATTGTTTCCTACGTTTTAGCCAAGGCAATAGCTTTCTGTGTCTTTATCCTCCCAAATTTTCCTTTGCATCCTGTTTCTCCTGGTTCAACTTCCTTGTTGCCAGGCTAAACAGTTCTCCTCCATCCTTGGTGTAAAAACACTTCTGAGTTTCAGAGCATCAGCAGAGTGGAGCGGGGCTGGATTCAGGCAAGTGCTGCGACCACACAAGGCCTCTTGTGTTGGTACGTTCTGCAGTTCCCGCCACACTACGTGGGGGTCCATGAATAAACTAAGAGTGACAACACACGTGTGAGAAGAAGTGGTGTAAAATACAGGCTCACAGAGACTCAAATGTGGGGAGTCCCTGGCCTGTGGAGGGCTCATGGCTATTCAGGTGGTGGTCACCCACTCCTGAGGCCCAGGAGTGACTTAGACCGTTTTTAGACGTGCGCTGGGATCAGGCGCGGGAGCAGCGAAACAGCCGCGGCGCTGTTTTACACGAACCGGAAGCGGAAGTTGGGCGCGTGATCGGCGGCCGTGCATTCTTTTCCAGCCGCGTATGTCCCCCCCGAGAAATCAGGCCGGTTTGATCACGGTCGGCAAAGAATGCACGGCCGCCGATCACGCGTACAACTTCTGCTTCCGGTTCATGTAAAACAGTGCCGCAGCTGTTTCGCCGCTCCCACGCCTGATCCCCACTGCACATCTAAAAACAGCCTTAGCGATAACACATTGGGTAACATACAGGCTCCCAAAACCTGCAACATAGGACTCTGCATCCCCTGTTTAATTGAACCTCAAAAATTAGTTCTAGGAACATTTTCCTTTTTCTAATGGGTGAGTCAGAGTGTGTCCATTGAACATTTCCATGTTAGGAGGAGGTCCACACCACCATTTTGCACAGGGACTCGGCTCCTGAAATGTTCTTGTTTGGGCTGCAGATTTGGATTCCGCCGTTACGTTGGAGACAAGATGAGGATTCAAAAGCAAAAAAAGAGAAAAAGATAAATCACACATTCTTGAGGGATATGGGGGAAATAATCAAAGTCCCTGGGCAGGTGAAGATGAAACTGGTCCCACTGGGATTTTATTTAAATTGCAGAAGTGGTTTTAAAAACACCCGTCAGGAAAATAGAACAGGTTCTGCAAAGCATCTTTGCAAAAGCACAGAAAGGACTTGTTACAACAGAGCTCTCTGGATGATTTGTTCACACTCAAGGGCATCCAAGTGACAACTTGCAGGATGCTCTGATCAACTTGCTAATAAGAAAGAGCTCACTGAATTGGTGCTGAAGGGGAAAGCTTTCCCAGTTGCAGCCAAGTGAGCATCCCAGTGGAACGAGCCCTTAATGATGAGGAGGTAACCCTGGCCCTGATGCCAGAGTTTTAGTGTCAGTCTGTGGACTGTGTGATACGCAGGTCTGGAGAGAGCAATGCAATCTCTGTGATGTGGGCTTCCAGCCAGCACAGATTAAATGGCTTCTGAAAAACAAATCTTGTATCCTTAGCTAAAGTGCACTTGTTTGTAATGCCAAGCTGCTGAACACAACAGAACAGGCAACAAGGGGGGGGGGGAAAGCCACTGTGCATGCACAAATGGCTTCGAGGCAGTCTGAATACGCAAAATGGCTGCCACCTTTATCCAAAAGGATGGTAGCATTTCTACCATTTTGGATAAGGGCAGTGGCCATTTTGCACCTGCACAAATTGATTGTCCACATCTGAAATGATGGTGACCACATCGCTACCCTTTTGGATGAGGGTGGTGTCCATTTGTGCATGTGTGATGGCTTTTTTTTTTTCCCTGGTCAGGATTCTGATTGGAACATATGTTCTGACTGGAATGCCAATAAAAAAAATAAATAGCTATTCCATTTTTGCTGAAGTTTCCATGCAAATGGAATAGCTATTTTGATTCAGGGCTAACCTGCTGTAGTTGTTGGTGTATAGTGAGTATGAAACCTCCAGCCCATGGGCTCAACCCAGCCAATGCCTGGCTTTTATTTGACCCCTTTCCAGTTCCTGGATCTGGCCTGTGGATTTAGTCCCTATGCTCAAATAAGAATGAGCTCGGTGGAAGGGAATGGCGCTGTAGGCATGCACTTGAGGATAGGTGATGGATCCGTGGTATACATTCTATGCCTTATATCCATTAACTGGACTCTCCCCTTCCTTCCCCCATCCTGAGTACACCTCTTAAGTATCTCTGACTCCTATCTGCCCATGGAACTTGTACTAATTTTCAAGTGATCCATGGGAGCGAAAGGCTCCCCAACTGTCGTAGATTGAGAAGATCACAGTATTAATGAATGCAATAAAGCATCCAGCTTATATGATCATCAGCAACTCATGTAAATTACCAAATAAACATGAAAAGGAAATTGAAGATAATGAGCAAGTTATATACACGGCCTGGATAAACATGAAAACATCAAAAACTCAGTCAAATGAAGTGCTGCACTGACATTTTGCAAGGTTTAAGCACCACAAATCCACTTGCTGAATCCCCACGTGACAGCGTGCCAGGCAAATCCGATTCCGGTCTCATGACAGCAAAAGCATGAAGAAGTTTGTTTCTACCAGAGTTGACCAAGGGTAACATTTTTTTGAATGCAAGTTTAGAGAAGGATTGCTCTGCTTCCCAGAGGATGCTTGCTTCCCAAGGCCCTCCTGGAAAGCCGAGGCCTGGGACTTCTTGCATCCTAAACCAATAATGGCCCCGATCCACAATCCCAAAGGACTTCATTGGGCTACTCCGGAGTAAGTGATTTGTGGATCACAGTTATTATATAGGGGGGGAGGGGGGCAAGGATCTACATACTCTTTTCTTTCCCTTTACATACTCTTTTCTTTCTGCAGCTTGAAGCTGGTGACGCTGTATAGGTAAAGTCACACTAGTCCAAATTCTTTTCTCTTACTGCACCCTGATAGATGGATACCAGCAATGCCCAATATTATTTCCCATAGACTACAAGTTTGGTAGCATAGCTTTCTATACTGTGGCTGCCCTTCAAAACTTTCCAGTTGCCTTTTATGATCAGATACCCTTATTGTAGCATTTGAAGCTTTCTCCATACCAAACAAAGAAAGTACATCAGAACGGTACCTAGTTACCCAAAGCAACATGGATATATTTTGAAGGCTACTGTTGCCCTTACATAATGTACTGACGGGTACGTTCACAAACCTGATTACATAAAACTATGTTTATGCCATTTCCTGCATCCAAGGGGAAATTTGCAGCATTTCTCCTAGGATGCAGGAAATGGCATAAACATAATCTTATGTAAACAGGTTTGTGGACATACCTATGTTCACTCTGTGTATATATATTTTCTCTGACTTATCATTCTTTGCCTTGCCATCTAACCCACTCTGTATTGTTTCCATTGGCAGTTGCTTGAGCCAAATCCTGAGGAACGGTTTTCTCAGCTGAGTGACATCCAGGACATCCTGTATTTGGCTGATATCAACTGGGATGCGGTTTTACAGAAGATGATAATGCCAGGATTCATGCCCACTGTAAGACAATTTAAAAAAAATAAAATAAAAAAATAGTCTTTTTGAAAGTGGGTGGGTGGATGGAAGGAATGTCTGTCCTGTCACAGTATGCACATAATCACCAGGGCCCTGTTTTTCCATTACTCTGCATCAAATTAACGTGGCAGTAGAATGGAGTTGCTTGGGCAGACACTTCCATAAGGTGCAAGAATTAATGTCCAGGAACCAAATTTTCTTTTTCCAATGTTACCTTTAGCTGTCACAGCATGTTGGGGTTACTCTGGTATCTTTTGTAACATCTTATTGAATCTACTGCATAGTTATCCCAAGGCAACCCACAGTAGAAAAACCATGGGAACTATCTGGGGTGCCTTTACAATGGATCACCTCTGAGTTACCACACAACAGGTCCCTTAAGACATCATGAAAAATGCCACCCCAAAGCATGTGCTGTCATGGAGGATTGTGGTGGGAAAGGGAGTGTCATTGTTGTTGTCATGATGTTTGAAAGTAACCTGAGAACTACAGTGACTGGATTCAAGCTGCCCCTGGGCTATTTAGGGTAGCTGCGAGGAAGCTCTGTTCCAGCCTGCTCGCAGCTCCCCTGAACACAGTGCTGTGGGAAGAGCTCAGAGGGCTGATTCATCTTTAATCCTTTTATTGGCGTTACCCACAGCACTACTCTCATTAGAGCAGTGAGCAGTCGCAGACTGGCAGTTGTTGGTGCCAGATTGGATTTGGTGCTGACTATTGGAGTTCTCAGCCAATCGCAGTAGCACACTTGCTGCTCATCTGGAATTTTCTCTTAGCTCCAGCAGATGAGCTGGCACTGTAATAAACAAAGGGATGTAAATGCTGCACCTGCAGATGCCCCTCAGTAACAACCCTGCATATGTGGAAAGGAATAATTAAAGAAAAGATTTCTGTTTGAATTTGGGTTTGAAACTTCCAAGGGCTTTGTAAGAGAGATTAGTAAGGGAGAAAATAGTTTTGAGACTGATGAAACCTGCCTTGGCAGTGTTCTAAGGGAAATGATAAAGTATGTTCAGGGCACTGCAGGAGCTCTGGCTGTTTGCGTGCAGAGGTAATTCCTTGGGTCCTGTCCTTGGCTCTGTGATCTTTCTCTGCCCAATAGAAAGGCCGACTGAATTGTGACCCAACCTTTGAACTGGAGGAAATGATCCTGGAATCCAAACCTCTCCATAAGAAAAAGAAGCGACTGGCAAAGAAGGAGAAGGAGAGCAGCAAAAGCAATTCCTCACAGGTGAGGAGAAATGCACTCTTCACACGCAGATCCAACTAGGACCCAAACATGAGGGGTGCACCAGGCAGGGACCCATGTCATTATTCGTTTTCGTTTTTAATTTTCATTATTAAAAAACTTTCGTTTTTGTTAATAACGAAATTTTGTTTTTCGGTATCGGACGAAATCAAAAATTTGGTTTTCGGTTTTGTTTCCATTTTCGTCAGCGTGTGTGTGTGAGGGGCTCTGTGTTTGTGTGTGTGTGTGTGTGTGTGTGTGTGTGTGTGTGGCAGAAGTGCCAGTAAACTGCATCTCATTCTAGCCCCCACCCCCCCACACACACTGACTAAAACGGAAACAAAACTGAAAACAAAATTTTTCGGTTTCGTGCGATACCGATACCAGTAATGGCACCGATAACAAAAAAAGAAATTTCATCATTAATTTCATTATTAGCATTTTTGTTGTAATAACAAAAACAAAAAATTTGTTTTCATTATTGAAATAACGAAAACGAAGTGCACACCCCTAAACTCGGCAAAAGGCTAACATTACAGTATCTGGGCTTGGTATTTACTATGTTGTGGCCATACTGGTCCCAGAGACAAAGTAGGCAAGGTGCAAATAGTCTCTTTATTGTTCCTAAGGGGCATCCGGGTGGGTTACAGGAGGGATGACAGCATTGACAATTGTTTCTGTTTTTAACACCTTTTATGTTTACTGTGCATTGTGTGCCTATTCATTTAGATTAGCAGTGCCTCCTATCAAGTGTTGTATGACATAGTGTTTTGCATTTCATATCCACTTTCTGAAGCAAGAGGCTGAGAAATGGAGGAATTGCCTATGGCTATTATAATGCTGATATTTAAACAGCCACAGATGGCTTTGGCATATCACTGAAGGGAATGGAATAAGAACAGGCTACTTTCTGACTTTGCTGCTGGCGTTATTTGACTGGAGACAGTGGGTGTTATTATCAGACATAGCAACCAGCATGGGAAAACCCAGCCCGTGTTGAAATTGCTGACGTCATCCTTAGTACATAGGTGGCTGGACAGAGGTTTGTGCTACTGTATGTTTACAACTACCTGAAGGGAAGAAGTAGCTGAGGAAGGACAGAGCCTGGGAGGTCGGCTGCTGCAACTGGGAAGGCAGATCCTCGTCAGCAACCTGCTTGCAATCTCATCTATGCCTTTGCAGGGTTGGGTGCCCCCTTCCCTGAAGAGTAAGAGGGTCATGGGTTTGTACTGGGTCATGGAAGACGTGCCCTCCTTCCCTCTAGCTGGGATGTGGGGAACAATGCCACTTTTCCCATCCCTGCCTCCCCAGAGAGGCTGCTGGGCATTGACTTGGGCTGCCCCTTTGCCTTTCTACCCTTCCAGCACTTCTTGTTTTGTGGGTGGGATGGATCTTCCTTCCCAGCCTGAAATCCCAAGGAGCTACTCAGGTAGGACAGCCACTGCCACTGTCCAGGAGCCGGACGTCCTCCCTGGTAGCCACTACATGTTCTCTGCCTGCAAACAATCAGCAAACCTGTAGCAAGATGTTTGTTTGTTTATTATTTTATATATTTTTAAAAAGTTTTGTACCCCGCCCCTCCTGCCACAGGCAGTCCAGAGCGGCTGACAACATCAATAAAACATAAAATATTCTAAAACAGATAAAAACATCATCACCTAGTAATAATAACAATAATAGTAAAAGAGAAACAAACCCACCTCCACCCCTGTCTCTTATACACATCTCTAGTGTCTTTAATAAAATTGAAATTGAAAATGTATTTTATTATATTTGTATATGTTGTTGCCGCTCTGAGCTGCCATTGTGCAGGAGGATGCGGNGAACAGCCAGGTCTTACAATTCATATGAAAAGCTGGGAGGTCCGGGGCCAGGTGGGCCCCCACCAGGAGGGAATTCCAAAGGCGTGGTACGGCCACCGAGAACACCCTATTTCTACGTGGCCCCTTGAAAAACCCAGGGGACATCCAACACGGCACCCCCGGATGCCCGCAGGGGCCGGTCTAGAACCCGGGGAGTGAGGCAATCTCGCAAATAGGCAGGGCCCAGGCCGTGTAAGGCTTTATAGGTCAAAACCAACACTTTGAATCAAGCCCGGAAGACTATTGGCAGCCGGTGCAGAGATCGGAGCACTGGTGTAATGTGCTCCCGACGGCCCAGCCCCACCAAGAGCTGGGCCGCCGCATTCTGCACCAGCTGCAGCCTCCGAGTCGTCACCATAGGTAGCCCCACTTAAGAGTGCGTTATAGTCTAACCGAGAGGTAATAAAAGCATGGATGATCGTGGCCAGGTCAGGAACCGAAACCAGCGGCCGAAGCCGCCGCACCAGATGTAACTGGCGGAAGGCACCCCACGCCACAGCCTCCACCTGGAGATCCAGGCGAAGCTGTGCATCGAGGAGCACCCACAGGTCCTGTACCTGGGAAGTCAGTGGAGGACAGATCCCATCAACCGAAGGAGCTGTCACCTCCACCAACAGACATAGAGTGAAAGCAGACCTAATGCTAACTCCACTTTAACACCGCTTTAACATTTTGATGCTGCATAGGGCACCAATTTTGCAGGGCTGCATAGGGCACCAATACAGCCCTGAAACATGCATAAGAAATGTTAAAGCGGTGTTAAAGTGGAGTTAGGGTTCTGTCTGTTTTTACCAGTAATGGTGAAATGTGTGTTTACTACCAAACCAAATAGCTAGCAACTACATCTACTGGTACCTACTACTACCTATCATTTCTGTAGCGCTACCAGTCGTACGCTGTGCTATACAGATACCCGTAACATCAAGGATGGTTCCTGCTCCAAGGATCTTACAATCTAGTTATGACACAGACAGTTAAAAACAAGGGGCATTATATGAATCATGGACTATAGGATGCAGTTTATTCAGTAATTTATTCCAACTAAGATACATTAGTTAAAAATCTAGAAGGCTATGATATGCATATAGCCTGGGTTCATGAATTAAAGGCAACTTCAAAGAGGCAGGCCTTGAATATGGATAGGAAGGGGGCCTGATGTAAATGGCTCAGGAAGATTGTTCCAGGCATATGGAACACAGGGTGATTTCAGACGTGACGGGGCGAATCCGCCTCGTCACGAAATGAAATTTGAATTCCCCGCCGGGATGAGCCCGTCACGCCGTAACAGACGTGCTGGGGGACCCTGGCAGGGAATCGGGGAGGGGGAGGGGCCACGTGGCACAATGTGCGGCCGCATGGCCCCACCCCCTCCACGCTCCCTGCTGTCCGCCCTCTGGGGAGACAGGCGGGCGCCGCGGCCAATGCCGCCGCAACGCTTGCCCGCTTTGGCCACGGGCTGGAATCCCTGCGGGGATTCCGACCCGTGGCCACCGTCCAAACGTGACGGTGGGGGTCACCACGGCGGGGAATCACATTCGCCGCGCGACGACCTCCGGCCCCGCCGCTTCGGCCGCTCACGTGGTGAATGTGATTCCCCGCCGTGGTAACATCTGGGAGGAAACATACGTTTCCCCCAACAGACGTTACGTGGTCGTTGCCACCACAGGGGATTGACTGTGGTGGCCTTTGACCACGTAACGTCTGAAATCACCCACAGAGTTGGGAGTTGGTGCTGGAGAAGAAGGGCACAGATAAGAGCATCTTGCACAACGAACGGAGGTTGTGAGCAGAGCGGAGGTGAGAACGACGGTTCCCATACCGTCAGGAAATACCTACCTTTTGGGAGCACTTGCAGCTGTTCGTTGGTATTTCCTCACTATTCATTGAATCCATGCTTCCGCTGTTGTTGAGATCGGCATCTGTGATTGTCTGCCATATTTTGGTAATTTTCAGTATTTTGGGGGTATTTTCTGCCAGCTAGTTTCTGGAATTTTCATCAGCTTCCAGCATTTTACGACAGTTTCTGGCATCAGAATGCAGGAAACAAGGGCTAGCCCTTGAAATTCACCAATCAAAACACAGCCTACAAGAAGCCAAAACAAGGACCAATAAGGAAAATGATTCACAGTAGTGAACCTGTGATCATGCCAAACACATGTAAGGAATGTTGTGTGGTGTGTGTCTGCTCCTGCCTAGGAAGAATTGCCAGAAATATAAAACCATGGCAATTACTGAATGGGAATTAGCGAAATTAGTGAAAAAGCCGGTAAGTTTCCTCATCATGCAAACAAAGACAAACGGTATGTTCCAATGGAAATAGAATTCGCTGTGATTGCTCGATTCAGCATTAGTCACAAGAAGGGGTGTAGGGGAGATAAGGGAGGGAGAGGCTGCAGAGTGAAGACATTTATAGGTGAGTAGAATACATTTGAACTGTATGCAGAAGCGGATGGGGAGCTAGTGTAACTTAAAGAGGGGGGCTGGTTACATGGTCATAGCAGCATGCAAGGTAGGTGAGTCTTGCAGCTGAATTTTTAATAGATTGTAGTGATGATAGATGGTTCAGCAGGAGGCCTGCAAGAAGCAGGTTACAATAGTCTAAGTGGGGAGGTGATGAGAGAATGGATAAAGGGTTTTGGTAGTGTGTTCTGAAGGGAAGGGGTGGATTTTGGCAATGGAATAAAGAAAGAAACAACACGCTTTGGCAGTGTTTTGGATGTGAACAGAGGAGAAAGAGGAAAAAATGATCTCAAGGTTGCAGGCTGAGGGGACAGGAAGGAAGACCGTGTTCTCCACAGAGATAGAGGGTGAAGGTGTGGGGAGAAGTGGGTTTAGGAGGAAAGATAAGGTCTTCCATCTTTATTTATTTTTCAATTCAATACCCCACCCCTCCTGCCATCAGACAGCCCGGGGCGACTTACAATATAAAAACACAAATAAAATTAAATATAAAACATTTGTTTAAACTGCAAAAAGGAGGATGACATTTAGCACCACCACCACCCCACCCCCCTCCACCCTTTTACCCCTCTCCCCCACCAAATGCCTGGCAGAACAGCCAGGTCTTACAACTTTTCCGAAAAGAGGGGAGGTCTGGGGCCAGCCGCACCCCCACCGGAAGGAAGTTCCACAGCCGTGGTGCGGCCGCCGAGAACGCCCTCTCCTGCGTGGCCATATTAAGCTTAAGGGGGTGGTAAGACATCCAGGCAGCAATGTCAGACAGGCAAGCTGGGATTTGGGACAGGATTCTGGGTGAGAGTTCTGGTGTAGAGAAGTAGATCTGCAAATCTTCAGCATAAAGATGGTACTGGAAGCCATGGGAGGAGATCAGAGCACCAAGGAAATGGGTGCAGAGGGAGAAGAAAAGAGAGCCCAGGAGGACAGAGCCCTGGGGCACACGAACTGATATTGGGATAGCAGTGGAGAAGGATCCACCAAAGATCCACTAAATGATCTCTATGAGAGGTAAGAGGAGAATCGACATGGGACAGAATCCAGGAATCCAATGGAAGACAGAGTGTCAAAGAGCAGATGGTGATCAAAAGCAGTAAATAGGTCAAGGAGGATGAGAATAGAGTAATGGTCCCTGGCCATGAAGAGGTCATTGGAGACTTTGTCAAGGCTGTTCCTGTGGAGTGAGGAAGGCGGAAACCAGATTGGAGAGGATCAGGAATGACCTGAGTCACAAGAAAGTCAAGTTAGTGCACAAGCAGTTTTGGAGCAATGGGAAGGAGGGAGATGGGACAATAGCTAGTAGGGCAAGTAGAGTCCAGTGAAAGTTTTTTGAGTAGTGGTGTGACCTGAAGGTAGCACTGAACAGGTGCAATGGAAAGTGACGTATAGAGGGGAAGACTTCACAGGATATGGAACACAGGAAGTGGGTGAGGTTTGGGTCAGAGGAGCAAGTGGTAAGTTTGGAGGAGGAGAGAAGGAAGGCAGTTTCTTCTTCTGTTACTGCAGAGAAAGAAGAGAAGATGGCATGGGGTAATGGAATGGGAGGGAAGGGTGGTGGAGGATCCACAAGCCATTGGATTGGACCTAATGAGAGTTTTGCCATTAACATCAATGGACAAAGGATGTGCCCATAAAGTGGAGGATAAAACAAGAAACAAATGATCAAGTTGCTTTGCAAGCTTCCCCCAAGCAACTCTACAAATTCCCTAACTCTACAAATTCCCTATTTTGATCTTGTTGGATCTGTCGGTGGCGTTTGATACTCTTGATCACAAGATGTTGGTGACAAGGCTGAGGGACTGGGCCGGGGTGAATGGGATTGTTCTTGAATGGTTCCGCTCATTCCTGGCAGGGAAAACTCAGCAGGTGGTCCTTGGGGAATGTACATCTTCTCCCCGGGACCTCACGTGTGGAGTCCTGCAGGGTTCTATTTTGTCCCCTCCCCGGTTCAGTGTGTATATGCAACCCTTGTGGGAGGTCATGAGACGGTTCGGCATACGATGTCGTCAGTATGCCAATGATACACAACTTTACCTCTCATTTTCTGAAGATCCAGGCGCGGCAGTCTCAGTCTTTACCCGGTGTTTGGTGGGTGTGGGGGACTGGATGAGGGCGAATTGACTGAGGCTGAATCCCAGTAAAATGGAGGTGATGTTGGTTGGTAGGACTGGGGTGGTGGTGGCTCCCATTATTAGCGGGGTCTGCCCCCCTCTGGTCGCTCAGGTCCGTAGTTCGGGGGTGTTCCTCGGCCCACAGCTCTGCCTGGATTGTCAGGTGGAGGCTGTGGCAAGGGGAGCATTTCACCAATTACATCTGGTGCGACGGCTTCGGCCATATGTCTCCAACTCGTACCTGGCAACCATCATCCATGCTTTCATTACCTCTTGACTGGACTACTGTAATGCACTCTACATGGGGCTACCTTTGAAGACAGTTTGGAGGCTGCAGCTGGTGAAAAATGCGGCAGCTCGTCTCCTAACGGGGACGGGTAGCCATGAGCACATTAGACCTGTGTTCTGTTCTCTGCACTGGCTGCCTATAGTCTACCGGGCCTAATTCAAGGTGTTGGTAATGACCTTTAAAGCCCTAAACGGCTTGGAACCTGCTTATCTGCGAGACCGCCTCAAGCCCCGGGTCATTTTGCGGCCCCTGCGGTTGGCCAGGGGCGCCCAACTTGAGATCCCCAGGGTATTCCAGGTGGCGACGGTGAGGAGGGCGTTCTCGGTGGCTGCACCTCATGGAGCCATTTATCCACGGATCTTCCCTCTTTCCGAAGATCATGTAAGACCTGGTTGTTCCGCCGGACCTTCGGAGAAGGGGGGTTTGGGAGGGTATTTTTATTGCCTTTTAGTAATTTTAATAGTTTAGTTTTATGTATTTTATTTGTTTTCTGTTGACCATGGCGAAAGCTAGTGTCTTTAATAAAATTGAAATTGAAAATGTATTTTATTATATTTGTATATGTTGTTGCCGCTCTGAGCTGCCATTGTGCAGGAGGATGCGGGGTAAAAACGTAAGAAATAAAAAAATAAAACTCCCCATATTTCAGATTTTAACCTCAGCCGAGCTGAACCTGCTAATCATGTCCTGTAGTTCACAACAGCTTTGCATTACGGACAGACCTCCACTCTGAGCTAGTTGGAGACTTTCCTCAGCCACATTTTCCATTGTGTTTGAACTAAGCTAGGCCTGGGGTTGAGGTGCCTTGAAGTAAAATGCAGCATGTGACTTCTCGAACTTGCCACCCAACTTTATTTATAAGGTGTTGGTGCCTCTGGGCTGCCTTAGGCTTCTCTGTTCTTCCTTTCAATCCCTTAAAGCTGCTGCAAAAATGTGGCGCTTTTCTCACGCCATGTCTAGACGAGGAAAACTGTTTATGTTTAAAAACATGGCCACTGGAGAGGACTGCGCATGCGCGAAAGTTAGCGGTCGCGGTTCCCAATGCTCCTCTCCCCCCGACTCCGGAAACCTCGCCAAAACCAAAGAAAACAGTGCCAGCCTGCTAAAACCTGTGAGGGGAGCATGGAGAGAACAAAAGGGGCCCCTGAAAACAAACAGGCAGCGGCCGCAATGGACAAATATTGCCAGGTAAAACCGGCGCACACACCCCACGCGAACGGAGCAGACAAGATGGCAGCGGCAGCATGCCAGACGGAAGGGAGGCCTATGAGGGAGACAGAGGCAGAGAGAGAGGATAAAATCCTCGCAGCACTGGCTGAAATTAAAGCTGGCCTGGCCGCTGCTGATCTTGCCAGGGAGCAGCTGTTAAATGAAATTGTGAAGCTCCACCAAGCAAAACAACAGGGAAAGCAAAAGACTGAGGCGTTAAACAAAAGGGTGGAGGCAACAGAGAGCAGGCTATCCGAGACTGAAGACAAGGCCCTGGGTAGCCAGGACCAGCAAACAAAAATGTGGGACACGATTAAAATGCTGGAATCCAGAAGTGAGGATCAGGAGAACAGGGCATGCAGATCTAACTTGAGGTTTGTGGGGATCCCTGAAGGAGTGGAGGGTAGGGATGTGATATCCCTAATCTAGACTATCCTAGAAACAGTTTTCCCAGAAGAACCTACCATACACAAACCTAAAATTGAAAGGGCCCACAGAGCCACGAGGCCAAAACCCAAAGGAGGAGAGTCCCCTAGGGCAATCATCGTGAAGTTTTTAAAATTTCAAAATAAAGAAAAGATATTAAGACTAGCAAGGGGGAAGAGCACCCTAGAATACCAGCAGAATAAAATCAGAGTATTCCCGGACTATGCTGGTGAAACCATGGTGAAGAGAAGGAAGTGGGCAAAATACTTTGCTGAACTGCACCAACTAGAGCTAAATCCACAACTATGGTTCCCAGCCAGGATGACAATTCTGTGGAGGGGCAAGTGTAAAATTTTCTTAGAGGCAACGGAGCTAGAGGAGTTCCTACAGAGACACATGCGAAAACAGCAAGCTGAAACCAACTGAAAGCATGAAATGGCCCACATAACATCGATTACATGAAAATGAGGAAAGCAAAATATTCCGTATGGAAATATGTAAGCAAATGTCTCTAAAAATTGTAACAGGGAAAGAACGCCCCCTCAGTGAGGTCGGAGAAAGGGTATGATATGTGTATTAAAGGAGGAGGTAGATGATAACATTAACTATAGCCCCAAATGTGAAAGGGTACATGGAAAGGGATGAAAAAGGAGGTGGTGGAGGGGAGGAAATTGAGACTGAACTTAATAGTAAACTGGATTGGTGCTCATAAGGAGCAGTGAGAATGGAGACAATGCAAAGGAACGAGGGGGGAGGGAGGAGGAGGGAAATTAGGAATACTAAAGACAAATGAACAGAGGACAAACTCATAGCCCCAACAGAGTCCTCAGGAGGGGAAGAGAAGGAGATTTTTTCTGTATATATAGTTCATTGGTTAAAAAGTTTGGTATGGGATCCAGGAACTGTGAAGTCAAAGGTGATGATAAACACAAGCTGGTACTAGTATGGCTGAAATTATAAGGGTGGTATCCCTTAATGTTAAGGGATTTAACAATCCAATCAAACGCAAGAGAGTCAAAAAATTGCTTAAAGAGGAAAAGGCAGATGTCTGCTTTCTTCAAGAAACTCACTTCAGGGAGGTTGACAGTTTTAGATATTTTGGGCAGATATTTGTGGACTCATCCACATGCAAAAAAAAGCAGTTCTAATTGGGATTCGAGCGAACAAGGCTTTTAAAATAAAGAAGATAATCAAGGGCAAGGATGGGAGGTTAATTATAGTAGTCGGTGAATTAGATGGAGTAATTGTCACACTGGTTAATGTGTACGCACCAAATGTAGATACGTATGAATATATTAGACTGGCCCTCCTCCTCCAACACGCTGAGGGAGTTCTGATTATGCAAGGGGACTTTAACGCATGGTGGGAAGAAAAGGACCATTCCAAAAACAAAAGCCCAGGGAAATGGCAAAGGAACCTGGACACACTCCTCAAAGTACATAATTTAGAAGATGTCTGGAGGTGTATGAATCCTAAAGAAAGAGACTATACCTTTTATTCCATGATACATAATGTCTATACATGCATAGACTACTCCTTTCTGAACAAGAGTGACATGAATAAGTGTAGGGCATGCTGGATTAAGTCTAACACCCTCCCAGACCATGACACGGTCATCACGGACCTGTACTGGGGGAAGAGAGAGCAGGGTGAGAGAAAATTTGGGTGACAGTTCTCCAGAGGATGGCTACAAAATAAGCTCTTTTTGGAGCAGACCTTAGAGGAGGTTAAGGACTACTTTGAAATAAATAATGGGACGGTAGAGAAACAGGCAACACTGTGGGAGGCAGCTAAAGTGGTCCTTAGAGGAAAATTAATAGCTATCAAATCCTCCCTTTGCAGCAAAAATAGGGAATACCTCAAGGAGTTGAAAAGGGAATTAAAATCATTGGAACTAGAAAATAAAAACAACCCCTCTAAAAAAAGGATGGGTAAAATAACTTGAATTAAAGAACAAATAAATATGAAAGAGAGAAAAAACCACGGGTCAGCTCAAACAGATAAAAGCATTTTATTTTACACACAATAACAAAACAGGAAAAGTGTTAGCCAGGTTGGCTAAAAAACAACATAGGAAGGCACATGTTTCCTCTTTGATCACAGCTGAGGGCACTAAATTAACAAAAAATGAGGAAATACACCAAGAATTCCTGCGGTATTATGAAACTCTGTATTCATCTTCCAACCCGGACCCTGAAAGAATAAAAGAATTTCTCAGTAAATACAAGCTCCCGAAATTAAGTAGGGACAAAATTAGCTTTCTTAATAAACCTTTGAGTCTAGAAGAAATAAAGGAAGTTATTAAAAGTTTGGCCAACAACAAAGTGGCAGGCCCTGATGGACTCCCCGCTGAATTTTATAAGAAAACAATGAATTTGGTAGTGAAAACATATAATGAAATATTAAAGGAGGGTATGCTGCCCGATTCCTTCTACGAGGCTAATATCATGCTAATTCCAAAGCCAGGGAGAGCAATAGACAAATGTGAAAACTATCGCCCAATCTCATTTTTAAACATGGATTTCAAAACTTTTTAAAAGGCTCTGGCAAATAGACTAGCACCAATTATAGGAGAAGTAATTGATCCAGACCAGGTGGGCTTTATTCCCACATGGCTGGGCGCAGACAATATACGGACAGTTAACATCATGCACCACCTGGATAAATCAAAAGAACAAGCAGCAGTCATATTCCTGGATGCTGAAAAAGTCTTTGACGGTGGAAATTGAATGCCTGGAGTAAATTATGTCTAAAATGGGTTTCGGGGAGCCTTCCTTAGGTGGATAAAAGCAAGTTATAAAGAGCCAAAGTTAAAACTTATAATAAATAACTGCCAATCTGAGGCCTTTAAGCTTCACAGAGGAACAAGACAGGGCTGCCCCCTGTCCCCCTTGCTCTTTGATTTGGTGCTGGATTTATTGGCGATAGCAATAAGGCAGGAGGAAAGAGTCAATGGAATTCAGATAGGAAATAAAGAGCATAAAATAGCTTTGTTTGCTGATGACACGGTGCTATTTCTGGGGGACCCAATTAAGTTTACTGTACCCTTTATGCAGCTGATTCAAGAGTTTGGAGTAATATCAGGGTACAAAATAAATACGACAAAGTCATATGCACTAATTTATGGAAGTGAAGGTAGTCAAAGGGATGCTATTAAAAAAATACTGCCTTTCCCTGAGGAGGCAGTAAAATACCTGGGAGTAATGCTGCCAAGGCATTTAGGTCAGTTATATAATGAAAAAATTGTAAGCCTACCGCAACAACTTAATATCGAGGTGGCGGAATGGAAGGAGTTGCCATCTTCGTGGTTAGGGAGGATGAACCTATTCAAAATGATAATTTTACCCAAAATCCTGTACACAATGATGGCACTACCAATTCATTTACCCGAGGCCTTTTTTAAGGAATGTGATAGATTAATAACAGAGATAATATGGAAGGGGGGCAAACCTAGGGTTAGCAGGCAGTCTCTGATGCGTACTAAAGATAAGGGAGGGATAAATCTCCCGGACATGCGGCTATACCATAAAGCAGCAACACTCGGGGCCTTAAATACTTGGTACTATCAGCTGGAATCGATTAAATGGGCGGGGATAGAGCAAAAAACTGATATTATTGCAGATGAGGGATCCCCAGATAAAAGTGTATGGAAGAAACACCCTTTTGCATGGGCAGCATGGCTCGACTGGCAGGGAATAAGTAAGAAAAGCAAACTAGGTAAAACACAGTTCCCATACTCATCTGTGAATCTCTATAGGCTCCAACAACACCAGCTAGTGGCCCACCTGAGGGGACAAATAAGAAAGAAAGGATTAACGAAAGTAAAGCAACTGTTTGTGGGAAAGGTGTTGATGAGTAAAGAGGACCTAGAGGGCAAGTTGGGGGAAAGGGTAGAGGCGTTTAGTTATCTACAACTGAGGCAGGCACTTACTAGAACCGAACAAGGAGAGAATTATGCGAGAGAACCCAGTAAGATAGAACAAGTATTATTTGAAAGAACTGCAATAAAAGGCAGGCTAGCCTGAATTTATACGGTCCTGAAAGAAATTTGGTATGAAAAACAAATTAAGTATATACAAAAGTGGAGAAAGGATCTGAATATTGAGGTCTCAGAAAAAGAGGAGGTGACTATTATTGACTATATGCACAATAGTGTGTCCTCACTTGAAATTAAGGAATGCCAAATCAAACTAGTGACTAGATATTATCTAACCCCTATGCAATTCAGGCACCTAAATACAGGGGATAAGGGTTTATGTTGGAGGGGGTGTGGGGAAGAGGGAACGTACTTACACTGCTGGTGGTTGTGTGAGAGAGTTAAACTACTATGGAAAGATGTATGGCAAAGAATGGAGACAATGACCAAAGTGACTATACCTTTCCGACCGGAGATTGTGTTCCTGGGCTTGTTTCCAGAAATGAAAGTCTTGCAGAATCTCAAAAACTCATGCTCGACGTTTATCCAAGCAGCCAAAAAGATCATAGCAACACATTGGAAAAGCAGCAAGGAGATAACAGAGGGCGAACTCATGAATAGGATGTGGTACCATCTGACAATGGAAAAAATTGCAGCAAACCTTCTGGACAAAAAGAAAGTTTTTACAGCAAAATGGTTCCCGTGTGTGTGTGCTATGACCAACTCGAACTTACCAGAGAACGAGCGAGCTTACCTAGTTGACTATTATATCTAGAAAAGGAAAGAATAACCATCAAAGTAAAGACTGGATCCCATGGTTCAAGTTGAGAAAGTTCTATATTGTTTCTTTTTCTCCCCCTGCATCCGTATACTCCTCCTGTTGGGCAGCTCTCCTCATTGACCACCGGGAGGCAGAAGTCTTCCTTGTTCTTTTGCGCATGTGCGAGTGAGCTGCCCGCCCCTTCCTCAGTCCAAACTCTGCCTCGGGACCATCAGGAGTGTTAATTAGCAGCTCTGCTCAGTGGAGCAAGAAGTTGTGCCTTTTATTTTATTATTTTGGACACAGGCGTGTCCGGAGGCCAGGCGGGGCAATTTAGAGGGCTGCGCTCTCCCGGACGCGGTCTCGGTAGGCGCCGAGAGCCCAGCCAGCTCCCTTGCATTGAGCCTGGGAGCAGGGGAGGAATCACGGTCACAAAACACACAGCCAGCGAAGGCCCAATCAAACATGACACTCGGGGGGCCTATGGAGGGGGGCCTATGGAGGGAATCAGCGCGGCTGATTTCTTCCTGCAAAATGAAGCGTGCAGGCCCCAAATCTCTTCCCCCTCAACGAGGACAAACGGAGGAGACTACGCAGTAGACAGCAGAAACAACTGAAACTAGCACACAAGTAAATCCTATGGAGTCTCTGGCCAGCTCCATGGATAAAATGTTGGCCTCCCTAAACAAAGTAGTGGGGCTGCAAAAAAAGGGAAAAAAGCAAAAAAGGGGTCCATCTAAGAGAGCTCCCAAGGGAAAAATTCCTCATAAGGAGACCCAAGCAGGGGGTAGTGGCTCCTCTAAGACACCGGTAGGGGGCGCAGGAGCAGGCCGGCAAGATCTAGAAAATTCCTCCTTTGAGAGTACCTCAGATGAACAGCAGGGAGCAACAGCAGCCAACGAGCAGGATCTGGTTTTGTCCAGTTCTGACTCGCAGTCTCTAGTTGAAATCTCAGAATCAGAGGAAGGAGAATTAGGGGAACAATCCACAAGACCCCAGGGACAGAGACAGGCTGTTTCCCCTTTCAGAAAAGAGTGGCCTTTTCTCGCACGTGATAAAAACTCTCCGGCTGGCAGAGAAACCCTCTAAGAATGAGTCGTCTGACTCACCAGAGGAAGACCAAAGGGACTACATCCCCTCAGTACATGGAAGGGATCAGGGCATTCCCCTGGATAAGGCTTTTGAACGAATAGTCCTAGAGGAGTGGGAAAACCCTGCTAGGGTCTTTTAAAATGAACAAGACACAGGACTCGTATATTTTTTCAAGAAAAAAGGAAACACTATTTAAAAGCCCTAAAGTGGATGCAGCTGCTGCATCCCTGGCTAGGCACACAGTTTTCCCCACAGAGGGTGACTGCCATCCCAAGGACCCCACTGACAGAGCTGTGGATTCAACCCTTAAAAAGGGATTCGATGCCTCAGCAGCTACACTAAAAATCGATATTGTAGCATCTTACGTGGCCAGAGCCTTTGCAGCTTGGATGCAGCAGGCTCAAGACCCCAAGTTATCTGAGACTAAATCTCAGAAAATAACCACACGCATTATCACAGCCACCTCTTTTCTTGCTGATGCTACCACAAATGCGATAACCTGGTCAGCCAGATCTATCGCCCAAAATGTCTCCGCCAGAAGGAGGCTCTGGCTAAGATCTTGGCAAGGGGATTCCACAGCCAAGAATCTACTGGTAGCAGGCCCTTACAAGGGATTTAAGCTATTTGGAGTCTGTCTGGACAAGGTCCTAGAAGATGCCACTAACAAAGACAAACCTAAAACCTTACAACAAATAGGGAACAAAAAGAAAACCTTTAAGGCTCAGCCTTTTAAATTTCGAGGACACTATACCCCCTCCAGAAAATATTTCCCTCAAAACCCAAGGAAACCCACTTCCAGTTTTCCATTCAGGGGAAGGGGAACCAGACAACACAGACCAAGAGGCAGAGCCCCTCCATCGGGTCAGCTAAAACAGGATTCCTGACTATTCCAGGTTGGAACCAGTAGGGGGCAGGCTAAAAGATTTCCTTTCCACCTGGGAGAAGTCAGTCCTGGGTCATATCCTCCATAAAAAGAGGGTACGCAATAGAGTTAAAAGGCCTACCCAGACAGGTCTTCCTCTCCTCCCCCTCTTCAAAAAACCTGGCAAAACAAAAGGCGATGACAGAAGAGATCCAAAGGCTCTGGTCAGTCCAAGCCATAGAAAAGGTTCCTCCAGATCAAACCCATTCTGGTCTCTACTCCCTCCTATTTCTAGTACCCAAAAAAACGGGAAGCTGGAGGGCAGTTTTGGACCTAAATGGCCTAAACATTACACGTAAAGAAACAGAAGTTTCGCATGGAGACAGTGGCTTCCATATGCCAAAGCCTCAGAAAGAACGATTGGCTAGTGTCCCTAGAGCTGAGGGAAGCATACCTACACATCCCAGTGTGGCCTCCCCACACGCAATTCCTCAGATTCCATTACCAGGACACACACTGGCAATTCAAGGCCCTACCATTCGGCCTGTCCTCAGCTCCGAGGATATTTACCAAGATTCTTATTCCAATAATAGCGAACCTCCGTCTAAGTAAGGGTAAATGTGGATCCCTTGCTTTCTATCTCCTGATCAGGGCACAGTCAAAAGACAAACTGTTAAAGGACTTACGTATGACAATTCATTATCTACAACTCCACGGATTCTTGGTGAACAGGGAGAAGAGCCAACTCATACTGACACAGAGGATGAAACATCCCGGCGTAATCATCGATACAGCCTCAGATCTCGCCCTGGTACCAGCAGCCAAACAACACAAGGTACGCACTCTCATCCGTCTCCTACAACTCCAAAGACATATGAGAGTCAAGACACTGGCCCAGCTACTCGGCCTCCTGGTGTCCTTCACCAAACAGGTACCGTGGGGGAGATTCCACCTTCGACCCTTGCAGCAGCTGCTAAGACCTTCGCAGAGAGATCTCACGCTCGGCCTCAATCCATGGATCACAATACCACCAAAACTAAAACGCTCAATGTCCTGGTGGTTAAGCCCAAAAGCATTCACGGGGGCACCCCTCACAGAACCAACCAGAACAGTAATCACAACAGACACCAGTCTCCGAGGCTGGGGAGCACATTCGGGACGTCACTCCGTCCAGGGCATCTGGTCCAAGAAGGACCAAACAAAGACAATAAACTTCCTCGAGCTAAAAGCGATCAGACTGGCTCTCCAACAGCTACAACCAGTTCTACTCCTGCGACATGCCCTTGTGTACACAGACAACATCACTGCCAAAGTCTATGTGAACCATCAGGGAGGCTCTCAAGTTCCCTCCCTCCACAGAGAAGCGGTCAAGCTGTTTACGTGGGCTCAACGCCATCTCTTCTTGATCAAGGCACTCCACATAAAGGGCACCGACAACCGGCAGGCGGACTGGTTGAGTCAACAGACCATAGACCCACACGAGTGGACCCTGGACAAGACAGCATTCCAGTGCATAGTCCGGTGGTTCGGGCTTCCACTAGTAGATCTGTTTGCATCTCCAACAGATCGCAGTTCATGGCCAGAACTCCATGCAAGGGAGCCATGGCCGTAGACGCTCTGAACTAAACATGGCCCAAGAGCCTGCTGTATGCCTTTCCCCCGTTTCCTCTGATTCCCAGGACAATCACCAAAATAATACGGGAACAAGCACTAGTCCTCCTAGTCGCACCTTGGTGGCCCAGGAGACCCTGGTTTTCAGACCTCATAGAACTCAGCCAAACCCATTTAAGAACGCTACCCCTTCAACCCACACTATTGTCTCAGGGCCCCGTAACCTGCGACAACATCCAGAATCTAAAATTGACAGTGTGGAAATTGAACGGGCGACACTGAGAAGAAGAGGCTACTCCAAAGCAGTCTTAACAACCATACAGCTATCTAGGAGAGCAGCTGCCAGAAGGTCATACAGGACAACCTGGAAAACCTTCGCTCTATGGGCAATATCTAAGGGTCAAGATCCCTGCAAGGCAGGAATTCCCCACGTGCTAGAGTTCTTACAACAAGGGCTAGACAAAGGGCTAAAACTTAACACTTTAGCCAGACGGGCCTCAGCAATAGATTCCGTCTTGAGAGCGGTAGACAATAGGACCGTATCATCACACAGACATGTTAGACATTTCCTAATGGTAGCCAGACTTATAGCTCCCCCAATAGCACACAGATGTGCCTCCTGGGATCTGAACCTGGTTCTGCAGTCACTCACCAGGGCCCCCTTTGAACCTCTCAAGCATGTATCCCTATACTTCCTAACCATTAAAGTAGTATTTCTGGTAGCCGTCACCTCCACCAGGAGAGTCTCAGAGATGGGGGGCACTATCAGTAGAGGATAACTTCCTGTCTTTTCAGAATCAGTTGGTCACCCTAAGACTTGATCCAGCCTTCATTCCAAAAATCAATACTAACTTCCATAGGAATCAGGAAATCATTCTCCCCTCCTTTTGTCCCAGACCTTCGCACCGCAAGGAGAAGCTCTGGCACAAATTGGACGTCAGACGGGCTCTAAAGATTTACATAGCTAGGACCCGGGGAATTCGCAGGTCCTCAGCCCTTTTCCTTAACATCAGACCAGGTCAAAGGCATCAAAAACCCTTATTTCCAAATGGGTCAAACAAGCCATTGTGGAAGCTTACAGAGCAAGGAGCAAAATTCCCCCCCTTCAGATCTGGGCCCACTCCGTCAGGAGTGCGGCCACCTCGTACGTCTTCAAGGCCAGAGCATCGTATGAGGAGATCTGCAAGGCAGCCACATGGTCGTCTATTCACACGTTTGTCAGACATTACAAAATAGACGTGTATCGCTCTGCACAAGCTGCATTTGGTAGAAGGGTGCTACAGACAGATGCCAGTGCTGTTGGTTCCCACCTTTAAGAAGCAGGAGGAAATAATTGCTGGGTTACATCCCAACAGGAGGAGTATATAGATGCAGGGGGAGAAAGGCGAATTGGTCACCTACCTGGGTGAATTCCTTTCTACCCTGCGATCCGTATACTCCTCCAACCCTCCCTACCAAACAGCACTGGAGAGGAGGCAAGGGGCGTACCAGACAGATAGTCAGGTGCTTCAGGTTTTCTGAACCACCATAGTTACAAACAATTGAGTTACTTGTTGTTGAACAGTTACTGATTCCGTTTTTTGTAGAGAAAGTTACAGATGCAGACCCGCTGATCCCTCGGCTTGTCACGAACTGAGGAAGGGGCGGGCAGCTCACTCGCACATGTGCAAAAGAACAAGGAAGACTTCTGCCTCCCGGTGGTCAATGAGGAGAGCTGCCCAACAGGAGGAGTATACGGATCGCAGGGTAGAAAGGAATTCACCCAGGTAGGTGACCAATTCTCCTTTCTTTTATTTTCTATTAGTTCTGATGTTGAATGTTAACAAAGTTGTGTATGCCGGTCAAATAAAATAAATAAAAATCTTTTTTTTAAAAACACACATGGCCGTTGCTCATGACTGACCCTTAGGAGTCTCAAGAAAGCAAAAACCACTCTTCCCTTTTTTGCAATAAGGCTTGTTTGATTAACTAGACCAAATTGGCAGTATTTATATTTTTGTTGAATAATTTAGGTCAGCTGCTTTCCTGAGCACCTTAAATATTTTATAATGGCCCAGGATAATAACTTTCCTACACAAAATGGATTTCTTTTTATGATGTAAACAAAGCTGAAAGAGACAGCCCATTTTATTTTCCCACCCCACCGCTCAGTATGCTGAAAGAACAGGAGTTGAGCTCTTGGGAAAAATCTGATCCCAAATGTGAGTTTTGAGCTTTAAAACAAATAAATAAATAAACAAACAAATGTGACTTCACCAGATTTGGCTCAGTGGCTGTAGGATCCTTTGTAGTTTTCGTGTTGTCTGCTTTATTAGGTTTCTGAGTGCATTGGGGATGGGCAGTTACCAACACTAGTGTTTGTTCATTGAACCCCTCCAGGTAAGTTCTTTCTAATCAGGCAGTAACAAAGCTTGATGATGTGGCTAATGTTTTATTTGCTGCCGTTCTCCCATGCTTGCGAATGATGGCTCCAAGGAACACGGCAACAGATGAGCTCAGTGCTCAGAGTCTGAACTGAATGTGATATGGGACATTAGAAAATCTTTGGGCTACTGAAGTCTGTCCTAGAGGGGAGAGGTGGAGCACGAGGAACAGACAAGCAGTGTTTAGAACTGTGACTCTTTGAACCATTTGTATCAGCCAGATGCTGACACAAATCCTTAAAGACAGCCTCCATCGCTCCATCTTCATTGTGCAGTGCAGCGCGCAGGTGACTGGAATGCAAAGCTGTTTTTATACGGCCTCCGCAGGGTGGGTGGGTGGGGTCCGTGGTTGCACCGGTGAGTGGTTGGGACGTGCATAAAGGCACACACGCATCGCTGCACACACACACACACACACACACACACACACTCATCAACATGCACAGAGCAATCTCTGTTTTTGCCAGTTGCTCTGTACGTGTTGATGAGTGGGGGGTGAGTGGGGATGCGTGTTAGGTGGGAGCACACATGCACGCCCACTCACCACGCATGCGGCACGTCCTTTACACGGGGCTCTCCCACTCATGAACACCCCGATCTCTGGGTGTTCATGAGTGGGTGCATCTCGGGTGAAACAAGGCCCAAGTTGCTTCTAGTAGCCTGGCAGAAAGTGCTCCCAGAGGTGAGGCAGGCAGCTGACCTCACAGCTATCAGAACCAATCTCTCCAATTGGAGCTAGAGTGTTTAAATGTTTTATTTGCCTTCAGGCAGGATTCTTTTTTCTGTTGGTTTGTTTTCTTTTTGTCAGTGTGTGCGTGCTTGGCTGCTGATGGGAAGTGACAAAATGGCACGTGTGTGACACTGATCTTGGCCTGAGGCTGCCTCACCTCTCGCATCAGAAGTCAGTGACTTCAGTAGATGAGGCAGACTCTTGGCATTTGGGTCTCACCTGTCTACAGCAGGCAGGCAGTGCCAGTCTTAAATCTGCACGGCCTGAAAAGAACCCACTGCTGTGGCTGAGACTGGGGCCTGCCACTGCTGCCAATGGGCTCTGGTGGCAGCGGCAGCAGCTTCTGGCGTAGGCCTTAGAAGCAGGGATGGCAGCAACAGTGGCCCCATGTTTCTGTTACTGGAGTCCCCATGCAACCCCATGACAGTATGAGGCCCGGAGGTGCGTCACTTTCATGGAACTCAGGCTGGTGCTAAAGGTTAATGTCAGTGTGAAGCAGGTGGAGGATGGAAATATAAAACTGAGGCTCATGGAAGAGCCAAATCACACTTTTTGGATAGCTTAAGAGAATTAAAGTGTCTTGAGAAAGTTCAGAGCTTGGGGTAAACCTCTACTGTAAACCTCCATCCATAATATTAATTGTCGCAATTGTTATTCTTAGTGTCCCGACGCAAGCTGCGGTTCGTTTTGCCTAGACTGATTAATTGAATGCCTCTCCAAGGCAGGAAATGTCTTACAGAAGCAGATGAAGGCATTGTATACATTGTAAGGCAGTGCACGGGGTCAAGTAGTTGTAATTGTTTCTGTATTTGTACTTGTGGTTTTAGTATTTGCATTCATTTACATTTCTATCTGTGCTTGTGTTCACTGCTTTTTCCCCATTGTTGCTAATGCAGGAAACACAGTGAACACGAGTCTCTCTGTATGGGTTATTTTGGCACATATGTGCAGTTAGGCTCTGCCAGTTTGACAGACCTATAAAAAGGAAATGCGGTCAAAATTGCCGCTACGTCTGCTACCGCTGGAAGCACTGGTTTGTGGGAGGGTGGAGGAAATGGCTAGTGTGGTGGAGAGGTTGTTAGCTTGGGGAGGGTGGCTTGAGGGAGAGCGAGGTACGTGGCTGGCTTGGGGAGGGGACTGGCTCTTGTGGGGAGTTGTTGGCTTGGGGAAGTGGTCAGCCACGGGCTTGGGTGGAAATGGGGCATGGGACAAGGCTCGGGAAGTTGCTGGCTTGGGGAGTGGGAATGGGACATGGGGCTGGCTCAGAGAGGGAGGGGGGTCGCTGGCTTGGGGAGGGGAGGAATGAAGCTGCCACGGTCTCACCATTTCTCCCTGGCTGGGCTGGGCAAGTCCTGCTTGCAGCGCTGGAGACTGCAGTTCTGAGACAGCACCAGCGGCCCCTGCAGGTGGGGAGGACTCACCCCAGGCTCCATAGGCAGGCGGCTAAGCTGAGAGTCAGAGAGCAGCCTAGCTCCGAGCTGGGTACGTGTTGCAGTTTGGGGGATACACTTTGAGGCCCTGCCACGTGGATATTATGATTTTTAGGGAATGTTGGCTTCACTCAAAACCCAAATAGACCCTAGTATTCGTATTTTAAATATGGAACCCAAACCCTTCTTTTTTGCTTTTATTTTGCAAAAATCGGAATGCACGGTCGTAATCCACTGTATGAGACTCTTTAGAGAGCTTCCCCGATGGGGAAAATTAGGAGGAAACACCCAAGCCACTCATTCAGAAATAGTCCCGTCAAAGGCCTGTGAGCGTCAGTAGGGCTGCTCGACTGTAGCGGGGTGTGGACTATGGCCCTAGGCTACGATACCCGGAGTGCTTCACCAGTACACATTTCATTGTGGGAAACAGGGTTTCTGCTGGCTTTTTGAAAATTGGATCCATAATTCATTATTTTATTGATATTGTTCCAATATTTTGTCTTGTAAAGACCTTTGTGACCACTGATTGTCTTGTCTTTCTATATTTTCTTTTTCTCCCCAAAATGGAAGGCCTGCCACATTCAGAAGCTCTTGGAGTCCTTGCAAAGGGACTTTATAATTTTCAACAGAGAAAAGTAAGTATTGACTTGAAAGAAGTGAACAACTCTGGCAGTCGTTCTAGGGTCAGGAAGACATTCAGTGACCTCTCCATCTGCCAGGAAATCCTTTGATTTCTACCATGGGTTTTGGAGGTGGGGGTGGAATTGGTTGGTGAAAAAAGGCGCTATTGAAGTAACAGCAGAAAAGAGATGACCTTGAACTATGCCTGAAACCGAGTTCAAAGAGAGATGGTCATTTCACAGGGCTGACACTCTCAGAGGTAGGGGGCCCTGTAGGCCAGCAATTGTAAGAGGGGTGGTAAAATGTTGGCCCGCTGGAGACTCCAGGGTGAGGGTCACTGGAGCAGGAGGCAGGGCTTGGTGGGCTCTGCATCCCACCCTGGTAGGCCCTGTTTTCCTGCTGCCTTGTATCCCAGAGTGCCCCCAACATGCCCTTCTTTACCCTGTCTGGGGCCTGGAGTGCCCTGTGGTTTTGAGGCACTCCAGGACCAGAGGTTCCCCATCCCTGCTTAGAGCAGCCGAGTAGGTAAAGCCACCCGTGCCATGTCACGAGCCTGTGGCTATGCTGTAGCAACGAACAAAAAACATGATTTCGTGTTTGTGTATGACAGAGATTCCCAGATCCTTATCTGAGATTCCCGGCTGTGTGCACTGTGTGGCCACATCATCGGTGAGTGGAGTTGGGATCAGAATTGACATGCAATATAATGTTAATGTCTTTGCTACTGTCTGGGTTCACAGGACACTAGTCTCAAAATGAGGTCACATAGGCAAACATGTTGAGGAGCCACTTGCATGTGGCCTTCAAGCTACACACCTGACATGCTGACAGTGATGTGGGTCAAAGGATGTTGCACCATGTTAGCTGTTTATATTGGATTTAAAATCTCTTTTCTTTTCCCAGGATGAGGCGGCAACACAACGAAATTCAGGAGAACATAATACTGGCGCAAACCAAAGATGAAGAGGCAGAAGAAGATGACCAGAACAACAATTTTTGAGATTGGCTTAGCCTCTGCTCTGGTGCTCGGTCTCCTTGAGGTTCCAACATTCACCTAAGCTTCTCCATGGAGCTCGGCACATAAAATGACCCACCGCTGTTAACACAAAGTGGATACCCCTCTACAGGGCTTCCAAACCAGCAGTTATGGGCACTCTTAGTTTCCTCTTTCCACCACAAGAAGGTTTTGGTTTTGTTTCCCTGCAAATGACTGGTAGTAAATAGGGCTTGCTCAGGTCCTACTCCTCGGACTCGGCCGGCAACAAGAATTTGACCACAAAGAACATGGGATCTGATGAACACAGAACAATGGTGAAGGAAAGAGAAGGTCCTAATTTTTGGCCAGGATCCCCCCACCCCCCCCAATCCCACTCCACCCCAAACCATTTGGATGCCGAGCGACATCTGAGCTGGAGAGCAGTTGATTGCCCGTATGAAATAGTTGAGTGTTTATTTAGTGCCTGTCCATTAGGTCTCCTCCGTTGATACTAGAGAAATGGGCCTTCCCCAAACCTACAGAGCCAAGCATTCAGACCACGGGGGAGCCACTTCTAGGTAGGCCCCGCCCTGGGTCCCAGCCCTCAAGCTAGTTCTCCCTTGTCCAAGCTTGGCCTCCCCCTGTTAGTTTTAACCCATATTCTTGGGATCAGCCCAGGATTGCAAACTCGTCTCCTTCACTAGATCCCCAACATAGCTATTTATAACCTTTCCTTCAGGCTGGCCATTAGCTTCTTGCCCAGCCCCAGTTCCTTAAGTCGGTCTTAGGTTCTTAAGCAATTCAGGAAAGAGGGAAAGAGGACGTCTGGAGCCAGTGCAGCTGGGCCCTCCAGCTCACCCCACTACAGGGGTGAAGTGAAATAAATAGAATAGCTCCCACTAGCTGGCAATGATCCAGGCTCCCATCTGCTTAGCTCAGATCAGCCAAGAACTACATGCCAGTAGGACACCAGCGCTGCAGCAAGCGCAGCTGTAGGAACGGACTTCTTTCTGATGCAGTCCAGCCAGCTGGGAGCACTGCTGGGCGACAGGGACTACAGTTAGCGGATACAAAAGTAGAAGTACAACTGATCAAGAACATCCAAACTAGGTCTGTCAGGTCAAAGTTTCAAAAATAGAGGACACTACAGAGCCGAGGGCTATTGAAATAAGGACGTTCATTATGGAGCGTTGGTATTCATAAAGAGGTATGTTATGTAAATAAGGGATAACAGCTTGCAGCCCTACCCCAGTCCCGTACTCCAGTTCTCGGTGCCTCCATGCTAGTAACCCAACTGGCCTTCCCTCTCATCAGTTTCCAGCTATATTTTTTCAGTAGCCCCCTGCGTCGGTGCACCACCACTGCTCAGCTGTAGACAAGAGCAGTTCCAGCTGTAGAACTGAAGCCATAGCAACCTTCCTTTCCTTGATTCTAGTACTATCTACTAGAGGTGGGACATCGGGGCAAATACTGGCTACCGGATTTACCGGTTACCGGATTGTTAAAAACCGGATTGCCAGATCTGTGTACCGGTTTACCGGTACCAGATTTGTTCCATTGAGTTCAATGGGGAACTGTCCCCATTGAAATCAATGGAAAAAAACACAAAAAACCTCCCCCTCCCAGACCGTGCGGGTGGAAGGGGGGGGCACCCCCCACCCACCCTACCCAGCCTGGCTTTAAAAAAAAAATTTCCCCCCCGAAGTCCCTGCTAGTGCAGGCTCCGGGCTGCCACCGCCGACCCGGAGCCTGCACCAGCAGGTACTAGGGTGATCCCTGGGGTGGGGGGTGGTTTAACACACACCCCAGCCCAGGGATCACCCTACCTCCCCACGCAGGGATCGCCTACCTTGCGCTCCGGGCGGCGGTGGCCCTACTCCAGCGCTACTAGGCCTTCTGGTGAACTTCCGGGTTTCACCGGAAGGCCTAGTAGCGCTGAAGCCGGCAGCCACAGCCAGCGCTGAAGCCGCCGGAGTCGGACCGCCGCCGGCCGGAGCGCGCGCAAGGTAGGCAATCCCTGGGTGGGGAGGAGGTAGGACTAGGTGGTAGGGTGATCTGATCCCTGGGGTGGGTGGGGGTGTTAAACCACCCCCCACCCCAGGGATCGTACGTGCTGGTACGGGCTCTGGGTCGCCGGTGGCGGCCCGGAGTCCGCACTAGCAGGGACTTCGGGGGGAAAATTTTTTTTAAAGCCAGGCTGGGCAGGGTGGGTGGGGGGTGTCCCCCCTTCCACCCACACAGCCTGGACTTGGGAGGGAAAGTAAAGTGGGGGGTTTTTTGGTGTGTTTTTTTACATTGCGGCCATTCATTTGCACCTATATATGCTTCTAGCAAGAACAGAAGCAACTGGACTAAGCATGACCTCGCCAAGTCAGGGCCAGAAAGGAAGGATTGTCATTAATTTGGTCATGTGAGGTTGTGGTTATTGGGAAATGTTGCCTTTACGTAGTAGACTCAAACAAGTGCAAGGAATACAAAATCTATTAAACTTTCTATCAAGCTTATTACAAGGTGTTGACTTTTTTCTCCCATTTCAATAAAGAGTTTGTTCTTTCAGTCTACTTAAAGCAGGGGTGGGGGAACATTTCCCCTTCCATGGGCCACTTGGAAAATGAGCACAAGCTCCATGGCCAGATCGACATTGGGTGCCAAAGGGGGGTGATTTATTTATATTTTCATTTATGCCCTGCCCCTCTCGCCATGGGCGACTCGAGGCAGCTTCCAGTTTTACAAGCAAGACTCACATTATAAAATATATAAATACAGCATAAAAATAGAAACAATATAAAACAGTACTAAACTCTAATGGTATAAAAACTCTAAATTGTGTGCTTTAAAAAACAAACAAACAACCAAGTGTATAAAAGCATAATCCTCAGCCTAACCAAACAAACCTGTCCCCTCCTTCCCTGCCAAATGCCTGGCGGAAGAGCCTGGTTTTACAATTTCGTCAGAAGGCAAAAAGGTTTGGACTGGGGCAAACCTCCACTAGGCGGTGACACAGCTGCCAGGAACGCCCTCCTGTCTGTCCCAACTCTGCGATAACGTGGGACTTCCAGGAGGGCGCCCCCACATGACCACAGGGAATGAGGCGATCACACCAATAAGTAGGGCCTAGACTGTGAAGGGCTTTAAAGGTCAACACCAGCAGCTTGAATTGGGCCTGGAAGACAATAGGCAGCCAGTGCAGTTCTCGGAGCACTAGTGTAATGTGCGCCATGCGGTCCGTCCCAGTGAGGAGGTGGGCCGCCACATTCTGTACTAGCTGCAGCTTCTGGACTGTCACAATGGCCAGCAATAGTCTAGTCATGAGGGGACAAATGCATGGCTGATAGTGGCAAGATTGGAGCCTCAGACATTGGCAGAGCCTTTTCACCAGATGTAATTGGCCGAGGGTGCCCGCGGCCACAGCCAACACCAAAGTCCAGGCGTAACTGCGAATCCAGGAGCACCCCCAGGCTCTGCACAGATGGAACAAAAGGAGGACAGACACCCCCACCTACTTAGGGTTTGTTTTTCATTGAAGTTTTTGTTTTGTACTCTTGCGAATCAAAAATCATTATACCCCAGGAGCCCAGTTTTTGCTTCTGACCAAATAAGAACCAGCTATTCAAAATACCTTTACTTTCTATTTGGCCAGTGTCTCAAAAACTCATAACAATAGAGTGGAAGACACTGGGTATTCAGTTAATGGGAGCAAAGCAATGGGAAAGGAATGGCCAAGGAAATATAGGCCAGTCTGCCTGATTTCAATGTTTTGAAAGATTTTTTGAACATAGAACAATCCATTTGTGAGCAGCTTCAGGAAAGTGGGTGTGATAACTAGTGACCAACATGGGCTACCTTGTTCTTGTTTCCTTCTTTGAAAGGGTAACTAGCTTGGTAGACAAGATTGATTTGTTAAGGGGAATGTAGTAGATGTAAAATCTCTAGCCTTGACTAAGGCTTTTGACGTGCTCTCACCTGCCCTTCTCCTAAGAAAGGGTATGGAACGGCTCCCGTACAAAGACAGGTTTGAGAGGTTGGGGCTCTTCAGCTTGGAGAAGAGATGACTGAGCGGGGATATGCTAGAAGTTTATAAAATCATGAGTGGTGTGGAACATGGCAATATGGAGTGGTTATCTATCTACCCTCTCTAAGAGTACTCTCACAGGGACATGTCATGAAATTCACTGACAGCAGGTTTAAAACAAATAAAATGGATTGACCTGTTGGGTACTTCTCCCAAGAGACAGAGATTGGCCACTGTCAGAGACAGGATGCTGGGCTTGATGCACCATTGGTCTGACCCAGCAGGGCACTACTTATGTTATTTGTCCAGCTGCTGACTGCCTGCCGTTTCAACAGGGCATCCTTTACATAAGGTGACAGAGAACAAAGGATCATCAATGAGCACAGGAAATGGCAAGGAGTTCACAACACACTCAGAACACACCACTATCCACTCGAAGGGTGTTAACAAAGTAGCTCGCTGGAGTCTCTGTTCAGTGTATGCAGCCCCCGCTCTGCTCCTGCTCACATGCTTTAGCACCGCAAACCTGATAAACAGGCAGGCACCGAACTCTGCCCTCATCCACCCCCCTCTCATGACTCATTCCTGCAGCAAACTCTGGCTACAGGACGCCGCCCCACACTGGGTCTTTCTTCTGTGTGCTTTGCTTTTTGGAGTGCGCCAGTGAGCAAGCACCAGTAAGAGCAAGAGCAGCGCTCACTCCTCAGCCCGCTCTAGGTGCTTTGCCTGGGCCTCTATGGGCCTGGCTGACCTGTATGTGGGCAGAGGGTGCGTGCACTCTCATAGACAGGAGGCATCCACATGGGTGCACATCAGCCCCCATTTGCTTGTATGGCAGGCTAGGGATTCTCCAGACCACGCCATGGGTGGGGGTGGACATCTGGGGGCCACCTAATAAATGGGCAGGTGGACACACACCTGGTGGGGGGCTAGTATGGGCTATTGTCTTTTTTGTCTGCAGCAACAGGTGGGCAGAGGTTAACAACAAGGAGGGTTGGTAATATTACCCCCACCCCTGTATTTGTTCAGATCAGCAAACCAAACATTAACACACACACACATCCCACCCCACCCCAGTGCTGGTCCAGAGAGGTAACTTCCATGTTTGCCTCCTTGCAACTCTTCTGTTTGGCTAAACACAAGCGAGCGTGTGGCACGTTAAGGGGTGATTGCCTCTTGATGTGCGTCACCAAGCCCATAAAGGGATACTAAAGCAGAAAGGCCACAGCTGTCCCAAAGAGGGGGCAAGGTGTTCTAATGTTTACGAAACTAGTGACCAAAGCACTCCAGGTTCAGTGACTAGCTGTGCCATTAGCTTACTGTGAATGCTCACCTTGTGCAAGCCACTTATCCGAGGCCAGAGCTGGGTTAATGGTGTCGCAGGAGCCACATTCAACCAGTGCTTAATTTATTAAAAATGAATGGCCGGGGCCCAGACCTGCCTCTAAAGTCACGTCCCCTACCGCACAACCTGACAGAACAGGCTAATGAATCCTAGTCTCCAGCTAGTCAGCTAATCACTAGCCGAACATCTCTCTACAGTCGAGCATAAAACAGGAGTTCTTGTGATTGATTCTGTCTGATGGCCAGCACAGCCAATGGGGCACAAAAGTGATTAATGAATGCCAACTAAACCATGCATGGCGGTTCTGGTTTTCATTTCTAACCCTGTCATGGCCGATATCAGCCTTTCCCTGGCGGTTCCCATTTCTGGGTGCACGCTCCTAGTGGGAACATTTCCTAGGGCTCAGCATCCCCCCCGTTGAACTTAATTGCCAGGACTCAGCCCTGCCAAGCTGCCACCCTCCCACCCCACAAATGAAGCCCTGCATGTGACTCTCCAGCACCTGTACTGCAGGTCATGGAAGCTGAACTGATGCCTCCTTGACATGGTTCATGCTTTGAAGGGGTGAGGAGGAAGTGTGTTTGGACCTTCGGGCCTGGACTTTTGGGGGGGGGGTAATTCGGTTTTGGTGGGAAGAGGGGAGGGTTACACCCTGACCCCTTTGTGAGGGGGTGGTTGGGTGTAGAGGAGCCCCAGGATTAGGGGAAATCGTGATCAGGGTAAAGTATTTGGTGGTTCTCCGCAATAAGAAAATTTTGGCATACTGTTCTTGAGCATAGGAACTTTACCACCTCTGTCGTGGGCCGTGTTCCAAACTGCAGTTAAGCTGATGAAGCTGGGTCTGTTTTTCACTTCTGAAGCATTCACACGAGCAGATTACTAAACTGAGTTTATTCAGGAATAGGAAGGAAAATATATACCAAAAATCAGGGGAACATACTCCCCCTCTGTTTGTATTTCAAAGTAACTGTTCATGTGAACAGGGTGAGGGTGGTGACTATGGTTTAGTGATCATTACATCTCAGGTACGAGGAAATGAATTCCATGCTACTTTGGTAACGTTCAGACAAACAGCATAAACCAAAAAGGAGCAGTTACTCCAAGTAGTTGGTTTACCTCTGTTCATCAGAACACAGTTTGAGTCTCTTTGTTGGGTGTTTTTAAACGAGCCGCTACCATGCATCGCCACCCCGGAACCACTCAGCCACGTGCCCGTTTGATGGTGGTGTGGGGAGATGCGTGCTCCCATGAGCCACTCAGCACTAGTCATGGCCATTCACGGTGCACTCCCAAGAAATATGGAGCACACCATATAGTGCAAGCCAAAAAGGTGCGTGGCAACTGGCAGCCACGCATCCCCTGCCCATATGAACCAGGGTGGTCACCCACGCCAGCAGGCCAGTCCCCTGCTCATGGGCACTGTGGACAGGGACTACAGCCTTCGACAGTCACAGGAACTGGCTGCGAGTGCTGGGCAGCCCAGTTCCCCAGCGTGTATGACCAGGGCGTGTCAATTTCAAAGGCCAGCCCAGCACACTTCCCCCTCCTCCATGGCAGGGGGAGTGTGAGGTGGCTGCTGCGGTAGCCATGCTGGGAGCCGCCCGTTAGAATCCCTCCCCATGCGCTCCACCTGAGTGGGTGCTTTGCAGTTGTGCCCAATCCTTGCTCATTTAAAAACACCCTCAGTTCCCCCTCTGAAAATTAAGGATAATGCCCACCCCCACTCCATCATCAATCATCATCATCATCATCATTTAATTTCTATTCCACGCTCTCTCCGAAGACTCGAGGCGGCGTACAACATCATCAATACAGTTGCTTGGGTTCTCTCCCACGCAGGGGACCCAGCGTAAACAATATCACAATCATACATGTCAAAGACAATCCCCCCCAACTAATACCCCCTCCGACCATGCCTACACATCAGGCCAATGGTCCCATCACTCCAACTACCAATACCCTGCTGCCACCAGGGTACACGGCTGGCTCCATCCCTCTCTCACCGAGAGGCGTCAACCATCTCCACCTCCTCTCGAATACAATACCCCACCCCCTCCATAATACAACCTCAACAAGAAGCCCACCTTGGCCCCACAACGGCCAAGGCAGACCTCTAAACAGTATTAAATAGTCAGACATTAATAGTTTAAACAGTTCCCCATACCCCAGCCACTCCCTCCCACCTGGTCACAATGGTCGGGCGCTCGGGGGGGTCGCATAACTAGTCCATGGAGTGGAGTGAGAATAGATCCATGTTTAGAGGTGCTCAGGCACTATGGAAAGTGTCCCTCTCATCACCTAGACAGAATGTTTATAAGACTCACTCTTTGCCAGACAGGCATGGGGGTTCCTTGCTGCTGTTCCGCTGAGCCATTGCTCCCTGTCACTGTATCTACCCCACAGCCTCAGGTTAGGACGGCCAGAGAAGATGGTCGTACAACATCTTTATCCCTTTATTACATTTATTTGACAATGGGAGACTGCTGTCAGAAAAGAGCACAATGTTCCCAATCTCCTGCTCAGATAGCAATATCGACCAGAGAGCTCACACCTCATTTCACAGATGCAAAGAACCCCATTCAGATTAGTAAATGGGAATACAACATGCTCACCCGGCCGAAGGGGCGGGAAGCGACATGCAGGTGGTTGGCTCCACCCCCGCACTGTGGCTGGTGCCCTGACCCCTGCCATGATGGGCAGCTATAGCTGCCAATAACAGGCACCCAGGCTGACTGCCATGGCAACCCCCCACTCAGGGCGGGGTTGGTGTGAAAACCGACACACCCACCTGGTTCTGCCCGCTCTAGTCCACCTCGGTGGTTCTCGGTTCCTTCCTGGCCAGTGTGTCTAGCCCGGCCACCTACCCACCAGGGTCTGAACCAGGCCCATATCGAGCAGGCCTGGAACAGCCATGCAGGTTCAGCACTGGTCCAGGTGGGCCAAACTGGGCAGCATCACATCTGAACACACCCATCCTCTCAGGACAATCTGTTTCCATCATCTACAGGTGGCAGGAGCTGGGCAGTGCCAGTAGCAAGAAGCAAAGTCACATCTTTTGCCAACAGCAAGGAGCAGCTGTGGTAAGTTGCTGTAGTACAGCCACCTTACTAAATGTCCCATCATCCCAATAACCCCAACATGTTTCTGCATCCTCTTGTTGGGATTTCTTTAGAGCATGTTGCTGTTCTGCGGTTAATTTCTACCCCCCATCATGTATGTGCTGTTATTAAGTAGACCACAGGCCAGTACTACCAAAATATCAATGTGAACTTTACACCTGATTGGAATGTGCACAAAACCTGGGCAAGGCTCTATCCCAGGGGCAGGGAAACTACTCTGAAATTAGTACAAGCTCGGAGGACCACATCCTTGGGAGTGGAGGGCTGCACTTGGAAAGAGGAGGGCCCAGAAGATGGATCTGTAGCTCTATCCCTGGGCCCTCTCCTTGCCTCCCTGCCTCCTTATCACTATTTATACAGTGCTTGACAACTGTATTTAAATACTTTATAAAAGTATTTATAGCGCTTGTACCTAGCACTTGACAGCTGTACACTAGGGCCCGGTGCTCCAGCTAGCGTCCAGGGGGATGGCTCCAAACATGGAGAGGGCCTGGGTGGGGCTCATCTTCAGCCACCCTCAAAGGAGGACAGAGGCTGCAGTCACTCTCGAAGGAGAAGGAAAAGGCTACAGGGAACTGGCCCCTCTCTGGAGGTGCATACACCTTCCCTATCCCCCTCCTCTCCTCCAGTCAATCAATTCCCCCCACAGGCAAGAAGAGAAAACCCCCAGGGTGCTCTACGTCCTACAGGAAGTGCAAGGGAAGTAACCTTATGTTATGCACACAATGCTGAGTTTGTTATAGGTGCTCAACAAAGTATGCAATTGGCTCCACAAACAGTGAAGGCAAAAATAAAATANTGCTTCCCAGCCCCCAAAGTAGCGTATCACTATGCCATTCTCCACTGCCCCCTTCCCCTACACTCCCACTTCCCACCTCTAGGCTCCAAGTCCCCACTGCTGCATGTAAGTCACTTAACCAACCAAGGATATTG
This sequence comes from Sphenodon punctatus, assembly GCA_003113815.1. Lineage (NCBI taxonomy): Eukaryota > Metazoa > Chordata > Lepidosauria > Sphenodontia > Sphenodontidae > Sphenodon > Sphenodon punctatus. The sequence goes on along the minus strand of QEPC01004381.1, from coordinate 6,304,396 downwards.
GATATCAGGCAGCACCTAACAGAACATTTGAGAACTGGGAGAGACCTCACATATCAGCTAATCCAGCCCGCTGCCCTGAAAGCTTAAACCCGTGGTTTTTTTAAATAAAAATAAAATCTAACTGCAGTCTGAATTCAGTGTTGAAAGCTTGCCCACAAGCTATTTGGCAGGGTCTTAAATCAGTTATAATGCATGGGGAGTAAAGCACAAGACAACCTCCCCTTACATAAAAGTAAACTTGCCCTCTGTTCACCCCCTTGGATGCTGCTGGCATCCTCACAACTAGCAGCCAAACCATTACGGTTGCATTTATGTCTCAAAATGGGCTAATTGTCTGAACAGCTGCAAAGCCTCCAGGCAGAGGAGTGTGTGAGCATTGCACTGAGTCGCTTGCCCTTGCCTGAGGAGCCACCCAGCCTCCTTTTGTTCCACAGGAACTTCCTTTCCATTTGCTGAGTAAAGCTCAATGACATTTGTCTGACTCCCTTAAAAATAAAAATCCTTAAAGGTTTTATACTCAAGGTATTAACATTTGAGCCACTTGAGAGCTATAATCACTCACCTACAGTTGTATGCGAATGTTTAGACGAGGGGTGGGGGGGCCAAATGCAGCCTGCGGCTAGTTTTTAACGTGGCTCCTGGTTGCAGTTTCCTGATCCCAAGCACTGAAAAACAGAGCTCAGGGTAAGGAAGCAGAAATGAAGGACACGCACCCAAGAATAATTTATTTTATTTATTTATTTACTGAATTTGTATCCCGCTCTTCCCGCCACAGGCGGCACAGAGCAACTAACACCACATAATAAATATAAAAACAATTTTACACACTATAAAACATCATAACACAAAAAAAACCCTCCCCAACCCCACCCTACCCCTCACCAAATGCCTGATGGAAGAGCCAGGTTTTGCTGTTCCTGCGGGAGGCCGGAAGGTCCGGGGCCAGACGTGCCCCCATGGGGAGCGAGTTCCAGAGGGGCGGCGGGGCCACCCAGAACGCCCTATTCTGCGTAGGCCCCCTGGGAAACCTCCAACAAAGTGCCCCCGGATGACCGCAGGGGCTGATCTAGAACCCGGCGGGTGAGGCGGTCTCGCAAATAAGGAATAGAGCCATGACATAGATCCACAATGCACACCCTCCTTGAGCGCAGCTCTTAAGCATCCCTGACCCCAACTTCTATGTGCCCTTTGGGAGCCTGTATTCATTTTCAAAATGGCCCCGGGAGGGAAAAGGTTACCTCACCCCTGGTTTAGACACTGAAGTCCACTGTTCTTCATTCCCCATGGACTTATTCTCAGAATGATAAGATTTCATCACTTGAATGGGATGAAACTTAGAGGGACAGAAATTAAACTGTCCATAATGGTTGCGGACACATTGGGCGCATTCACATGTACCCAAACATGCACTTCATTGACCTTGCACAGAACTGTAAATACACATAGACGTTAGCGACCCCACCCCCTTCTCATGTTGTATTTTTCACATTTTCCCCCCAATTTTTTAATTTTTATTTTTTTAAAATTATGTTTATCATTTTATGTCCAACATACTTCAATACAATATCCTCATCATTTACTCTCTTCTACCATAGGTTTACCTTTTACATACATTTATTTTTTGAGGATATTTCAGCTTAACGATACAACCAACTTCCCAAAACAACTTACAATACAAACATTTTCCATGTCCTTTCTATAATCGCAACCATGTCAAGGGATTTTCTTGCCCATCATTTAGTCTATTCTTCTTAGATTGTCTTTTTTCTTTTCACATTAGCTCTCCATCCATTTTACAATGTCCTCACTTTGCGGAGGTTTATCTTCCAGGGCACATACAATTGGTGTCCATACTCTTTTGAATTTCTCATCCGCATTCTGGAACCTTGCATGCAGCTTTTCCATACTGAAGAGGTACCAGTCTCTGTGTCCACTCTTCTACTGACAAGTCTTCCTCTGCTTTCCAGTGTTTGGTTATTATATTCAGTGCCGCCAGAAACAAAATTTTATTTGAACTTTGGTAGCCTTTAATTCTGTCATTTTCAGGGTAGAGGCCCAACAGACCTATTTCTGATTTAAAGGGAATCAATTCCCCAACGACCTTTATTGCTATCTTCCAATTTTTCCCCCAGAACAGATTGACCGTACTGCACTTCCACCAACAATGCATATAATCAGCTTGCTCCCCACATCCTTTCCAGCAGAAGCCTTTCTCCCCTGTACCCATATGCTTCAGTCTCACTGGGGTCAAGTAGAATCTAGTTGTTAACTTCACTTGTATTTTTCACACATATTTCCTTTAAGGTGCATGTTATTACCCGCACGCAATCTCAACTGTATACAGTTGTGGCGTTACACTGCCTGCGCTATAGTAGCTTAGCCTTCAAGCCAATTAGATTCCTGGACCCCCTGCTTATGCCCAGACTGCCTCAATGAGCCTTTGATTCCTCACCCCTTTCCAATAAACCCAGTACAGTAGGAGACTGCTCTATTCATTATATTCCAGCTCCACCTTGTGGTGAGAAGCAAGTATTGAAAATTTAAAAACTGGCACCCACCCGACATGCTGCAGGATAAGGACGTGGAAGGAAGCTCTGACACAAGTGCCGCCTCCTCAGAAAGCAGCAAAAAGAGAAAACTGGTTGAAGTGAAAGAGATGGGGCCTAGGGCCACACAAGCTGCAGAGGCCCAATCCCCACGTGGCCTCGTGGCGGGTAATCATCACGGTCACACTGTGGGGCCAGCGCAGGGAGCAGGGCACATGGCCATGGGGAAGCCAGGCAGGCCAGCAACTGTAGGAGCTGCCACCACAACCGGGACAGGCTGTGGCACTGGCCTTGCAAGTGGGCGCCTCACCCTGTCCTACCCTCCCCCCCTCCCCAGTCTGACCGAGATCCTGCCCCTGCCGTGACTGCATGTGACAGGCAACAGTGCCTGCCACTCAAGGCCCTGCAGTGGTGCGCCCCGTGTGGGAGGGCAAGCACGGCCCCTCCACACAAGTAGCCCCGCCTTGAGCAGCCTTACCCCAATGGTCCATCAAGTCCAGCATCCTGTCTCCGACAGTGGCCAATCTTGGGTCATTTGGGAGTAGTGCCCAAAGTGACAGTGGGGTTGATCCATTCCGTTGTTCACGCCCAGCTCCCAACAGTAAGAGGTTATGTCCCCCATCTACTTGGCTAACAGCCATTAATGGACCTACCCTCCAAGAACTTATCCAATCCTTTTTTAAACCCAGCTCTACTACTGGCCATGACCATAGCTTCTGGCAACAAATTCCACAAGTTAATTGTGCACTGAGTGAAAAAATACTTCCTTATATTTGTTTTAAATCTGTTGGCAGTTAGTTTAATGGAGTGTCCCCTAGTTCTAGCACTATGTGAGAGAGTAAATTCCCCAAAGAGCTTCAGAGATCCACATTTGCCACTGTCAGACATTCGCTGCAGGGCAAGGAATTCACTCCATAGGAACAATAGGTAAAAGTATTTTAATTTGAGAAATACCTTCAGATTTCTGCCCTGGAAGCTTTAAGTCTGCTCTTTTTAGTGCACTATCAAAGGACAAATCTAAAATCCTTCCCGTTTCTTTCTGGGGTGAATAGTGTTTGTGTTAACCCTTTGCTCCCAGTGTGCAACAGGGCTGTTCTGTAAAACAGAAGTTGGGGAACCTTTAATGTGTCCAGAAAAGGTGCAGCTTTCTGAAGACTAACCCTCATCTTAGTTCCCCTGTTGGTGATGGTTCTCGCCATACCAAGTCTTTCCAGAGTGAGCTTTTACATGAATATGGAGGGGATGGCCGCAGGGGAGAAAGGAGAATTGGTAACCTACCTTTGGTGAATTCCTTTCTTTCATATGCTCTACATACTCCTGCTGGGTAGTTCCACCGTTGACCGCCAGGAGGCAGATGAACTTTTTTCCCCCCTTTCTCTTCACTGCGCCTGCGTCACGTGGCTACCCGGCTTCCCAGCCAGTCCGTTGCAAGCTGAAAAAATTGATCTTCCTCTCCGGAAATAATCTAGAATCAGTGGTATGAGAACAGGTGCCCTTTTCCCTTAAAAATCTAACTGGACAAAAAAACTCCCATAACTGACAAACTGTTTCTGTCCTTGTGGGAGAACCTCTAAACTGAAAACCTGAGGAGAATAACTGGTCCCCCACTCCGTTACTATTTATGCTGCTTAGCAGGGAGGGTTGGAGGAGTATGCAGAGCATATGAGAGAAAGGAATTCACCAAAGGTAGGTTACCAATTCTCCTTTCTCCTCATAGCTCTGCCTCCTCCTCCTGCTGGGACGTACCCAAGCAATCAGACCAAACTCAAGGGTGGGAGCCAGCAGCACTGGGGGAGTCCAATACCGTCTGCAGCACCCTTCTGCCAAAGGCAGCGTCTGCGGATTGAAAAACATTAATCTTATAATGTTTGACGAAGGTGTGAATAGAAGTCCAAGTGGCTGCCCTGCATATCTCCTCGTAAGAGGCCCTCGCCTTAAAGGGACAGAACGAGAGCAGAATGACTTCCTGCGACCTATGAAAAGGGGAATTAATCTTTGGGAGGAATGCCTCATCCAACCTCAGGGTCACTGAATCCTTCTGGAAAATACAAAATTTGTCCTCCATGGACAGGGCTCCAAGCTCCGAGACATGTCTCGCTGATGTAACTGCTACGAGAAAAATCACTTTTAGAGTCATAAAGTATAATGATACATGGTTCAAAGGTGGGGAGGGTTAGTAAGGGCCTCCAGTACTAAGTTGAGATCCCAGGAAGGGACTCTATGCACTACGGGGGGAAGCTAAGTTTCTGGCTGCTCGGAGGAAACGCCTAACGTTCCTGTGGGAGGAAACTATTCTGTTAGAGACTGCCCTAAGAACTGAATCTATGGCCACTGCCTGTCTGGCCAGGTTGTTAGCCCTGAGCCCCTTATCTAGGCCAAACTGTAGAAACTCCAGGACCTGAGCCACCCCTGCTCTGGTCGGGTCTTGATTTTGTTGTAGCGACCAAGACACTAATGTCTTCCAGGTGGCTCGGTAGCTTCTTCTGGTGGCGGCTCTTCTAGATAGCTGGATCGTGTTCAGCACTGCCTCCGAGTAGCCTCTAGCCCTTAGTGCTGAGTGCTCAAGTTCCAGGCTGTCAGATTTAGCGTCTGTGTTTCTGCGCAGCTACCGGACCCTGGGTGAGCAGAGCTGGGATGAGAGGCAGCCTGCGGTACTGGGCTTGGCTGCGCTCAATCAGCTCCGAGAACCATTGTCTCCTGGGCCACCATGGTGTTATCAAGAGAAGGTGCGTCTGTTCCCTGATTGCCTTGGATATCGTTTTCTGAATCAATGGAATTGGGGGAAAAGCATATGAGAGTCCCCTGGGCCAGGGGCAGTTCAGTGCATCGGTCCCTTCCACTTCTCTGCATTGAGATTGAGACATGAAGCGGGGCACCTGAGCATTCTCCCTGTTGGCGAACAGATCCATCGGGTAGTCCGACCCATGCTACCAGCTGTTAGAAGATGGATCTGTCCAGAATCCACTCGTGTGGATCGAGGGTCTGCTGGCTCAGCCAGTCGGCCCGTGTGTTGTCTTGACCTCTGATGTGAAGAGCTCTCACTGATGCAAGGTGCGACTGAGCCCAGGCGAAGAGTCTGGTCGTTTCCCGATGCAGCTCCTTCGATCTCGATCCCCCATGGTGATTGATAAGCTTTTGCTGTCATGTTGTCTGTGTACACCAGGAGGTGCCTAGAGGGAAAGTCGGGTAGAGGTGCTGGGCTGCTAGCCGGATGGCTTTCAGCTCGAGGAAGTTGATCCTTTTCGTTGCATCTCCCCTTGACCAGAGTCCCTGTGCGATCCCGAGTGCCCTCCCCAGCCTACAAGGCTGGCATCTGTCGTTAGGACAGCTCTTGTTGGCTCTGTGAGGGGAACCACCTCGTGGAAGGTTTCTGGCCTTAACCACCAGGACATGGAGTCTTAAGTCCTGGGGAATGGGGACCCATGGATTGAGCCCGAGCATGAGTTCTCTCTGGGAACCTCTTAGCTGCCTCTGCAAGGGACGTAGGTTGAAGCGGCCCCATGTCACCTGCCCTATGCACGATATCAGCCACCCCAACAGTCTCGCTAAGAGTTTGAGTCTCATGTGGTTGTGTAGTCTGAGTAGACGGACTAGTCTCTGTATCTTCTCCCGTCTCTCGGGGAGGACGAACGCGTGGTCTGAGGAGGTATCTATTAGGATACCCAGATGTTCCAATCTTTGGGTTGGTACAAGGTGACTCTTTTCTCTGTTTATTAGGAAACCGTGCTTCTCCAAGTAAAGGATGGCTCTGACTAGATGTTCCTCCACTCTGCTGGAGGAGTTGCCCCTGATCAGAAGGTCATCAAAGTAAGCATATATATGGGTCTCCTTGCTGCGAAGATTGGCTACCAGTGAGGCCAAAATCTTTGTGAATGTCCTCGGGGCCGAAGACAGTCCGAAGGGCAGGGCCCTGAACTGCCAGTGTTCTCCATTGTAGGCGAATCTGAGCCACTCCAAATTGGAACATGCAGGTAAGCCGCCCGGAGATCTAAGGCTGCCATCCAATCTCCATTCTGTAGGCACACTGATGCTGCTGTTTCCATTTTGAATCTGCGTCTTCTCACGTGTCTGTTCAGAGCCTTGAGGTCCAGAACTGTTCTCAATTTTCTGAGTTTTTTGGAGACTAGAAATAGGATGGAATAAATACCTGAGAAACACTTGTGTTCCGGCACCTTTTCTATTGTTCGGATGCCCTCTAGCCTCTGGATCTCGTTCATTAGAGCCACGTGTTTTTGTGCGTCCTTGGGGACTGGGGAGGCTATGAATCTTTGTCTGGGAGCACGCTCCAGCTCTATATGGTAACCTTCCGTTATGCAGGAAAGGACCCAAGTGTCCACCACTGAGTTCTCCCATGCTGCTCTGAATTGCTGGAATCTGCCTCCTACCTCCGAAGAGGCAGAGTCAGGAGTCCTGTTTAGTATGGGCGGGTCCAAATCCTCTTGGTCTGCGCCTATCAAATCTGCCTGGTCTGAACCCCCTTCCTCGAAAGGCAAAGTTGTTAGTAAATTCTCTGTGGCCCTGATTGTGAGACTTTCTGGAGGTGCTTCCGAAACCCCTAAATCTAAAGGAGTGGCCTCGAAAAAAAACTCTTTTTGGTGCTACCTGCTGGAGAGTCTTCGGCTTGTCTTTGGAGTTTGCCTCCTCCAACACCTTTTCGAGACAGACCCCAAATAGCTTGGATCCCTTGTAAGGGGCCGAGGTAAGAAGGTTCTTAGCTGTGGCATCCCCCTGCCACGAGCGTAACCACACCCTGCGTCTGGCCGCTATGTTGTTAGACATAGTCCTAGCGGACTACGTTAGGGCATCCGTAGTTGCATCTGCTAAAAAGGTAGTAGTCATGCAAATGCGGGAGGACAGTTTTTGTGCCTTCCCCTCTGATAAATCAGGGTTTCGGGCCTCCTGCATCCAGGCTAGAAGAGCTCTAGACACATATGAGGCTACAATGTTAATCTTGAGAGAGGCTGCTATGGAATCCACTGCCCTCTTAAGGGCTGAGTCCACTCCCCTATCAGTAGCGTCCCAGGGGTGACAATCCCCCTCAGTAGGGAACACCGTCTGGCGAGCTAACAAAGTTGCTGCAGCATCTATCTTAGGGCTCCTGAATAGGGGATCTTTTCTCCTAGAAAAGGAGTACAGAGAGTCCTGTGACCTTGTCCTCTTATGAGCCTTATCAGGATTCTGCCATTCCTCCAGGACTATTCTCTTGAAGGTCCTATCCAAGGGTAAACCCTGGTCCCTACCGTAGACTGTGAGAATATAGTCCCTAGTCTCCTCTTCCTGTGAATCAGAAGATTCCTCTTTAAATGGTCTCTCCTTGAGCTGGAGGGTTTTAACTACCTGCCCCAGCAGGTACTGGTCCTGCTCGAAGGCGGGGGGAGCACTGCAGCGGACAATCCCCGCTAATCGGGGAATAGATGCGGCCTCCCCTGCTCCCTGGCAAGGTGCAAGGGAGCCAGCAGGGAACAGAGTTCTTTTCGGTCTGGCCTGCCGATCCCGCGACTGTGTCCGGGATCGCCGTTCCCAATTGCCCCGCCGAAGCCTCTTCAGAGGGCTTCCTGATTATTTTTCCTTTTTTTTCTATTTCTCTCTGTGCCTCATGAAAAATCATCCTTTTTCAGGGACCTGAGGATCTCAAAGAGCCTCCCGACCATCTGGAGGCAGACAACGGACTGGCTGGGAAGCCGGGTAGCCACGTGACGCAGGCGCAGTGAAGAAGGGGGGGGGAAGGAGTTCATCTGCCTCCTGGCGGTCAATGGTGGAACTACCCAGCAGGAGGATGCAGAGTTATGAGGAGAAACCCATGGGCCCAGAAAAGTGTTTTCTGTCTTCCCCTCCCAATGGACACAGATCCCTATCAAGTGTGGTACTAGCAAGTCAGTGGGTGTGTGTGTTGGGTCAGAAAGAAACCCCCAAGAGGCAACTTTGGTTTAACCACAACATGCTGTATCGCCTTTAAATGCAATAAAATCTGCAGTCTCCATTCATACACTAAAGTGGTTGTTGGGGCTATGATTAAGTAAGGTCAATAGACTGGGCTTTACTGGAAACAACAGGCCTGCAAACATCCTGTTTGACCTCCAACACCCCTCTGCTAAAACTGCCAGAGATACAATGAATAGGAATTAGAGCAGTCAAGGGGAAGAATTGGAGCAGCCAAGGGGAGGCGAAGACAGGGAGTGGCTAAAGGCCACCAGCAATTCCCATTCAACTTAAACCAAACAATGCCAGTCAGGCAGTAACTCTAGAACACAGAACTGGATTCCCATCAGTGAAAAGCAGCACTTTTTTGGCAGGAGATTATTATTCCTAAACTAGACTGAGGTCTAGGGCCAGGCCCCAAATTAGTGTAGATCCATCTAAGTCAATGAAGCCATGTGACTAGAGGCCGCCGTGACCTTGTGACTATAACTACTTCTGTGCTCTTCACTCCGATCTAGAAGAGTAGATTCAGCAACCTGAAAGCAGGATTGAGAAATCTTGGATGACAAGCCCTCTGAGATGTTGACACCTACACCTCATCATCCATCAGGCCTACCCAGTCCTCCAAACAGCACTGAGAACCACCAATGGAGAAATTCCCTTTAAAGACCACAGAGAAGAAAAATGGCACAGTGAGTCATTTGGAAGGAACAGTTGCTTTCTGTTTTTTAATAAAATGTACAAAGTAATAAAGTCTCTAACATGACGTGATGTGACAGCTGTTACAGAGATGACTGGGGCTTTCTGATGGGCCTTGCGGCACCACAACAAGGCAACTATATCTGACCAAGCGTTGAGTGGAAACAGAACATTGACACAATACACAGACCCACCTTCTTCCCATCCACCTCCCTTTAGCCCGCCCTACAACCTTCCTCCCTACCCTCCCTCCCCAACACTAAATTCCTTGGCCGATTCATACCAAACAACAGGACTAGCTAGCTTGTTCATAACACTGTCGTCCCAGCTTTCTCTGCCCCCTTCTTACGATGAGTCATCACACAAGCGCTCAACACGTATATTACAGACTCTTAACTTAGTGACCTGTCAGATTTGCATGCATGTAAAAATGGGGATGGGGAAAATTAAGGCTATGCATAAACAGAAAACAAAGGAATATTTTTAAAGCTAGGTAGCGAGTAGCGTTTGTGAAACATAAGGCTTGAGGCTTATTGATTCTTCAAATCTGAATGCTTTTCAGTTGCTTTTTCCTTCTTAAATACCAAGGTACCGTTGTTTTGCTCTCTTGAATGTTGGATTTTCCTTCTCTTCTTGGGTGCTTAACTCAGAGACGTTATATTGGAGCGGCCTCCAGGGGGTGCCACAATGCGCTTGCTTGCTGAACGGACACCTTCATCAATCTGAGCACCTGAAGTTTGGACATGACAAACAAAAAGAGGGTGAAGGGAAAAAAACATGGGAAATTAGAAGTTTTTTTTTTGTAGAGGTGCAAAGCAGTTAGAATACATTAAGCCTAGACCTATTGTCTAGGTCTCTGGAGACGCCCACCCACTCATCCTTTGGATCCAATAGTGTTCACACACAGAAAGCTACAGTTAAGTTGCTTGCCCTCCGTCTTCTCATTCAAACACCAACAAGACTGGAATTGTAGAAGTTAAGATGGAAGGAATCCTCTCCCATCCCAACATCTTCCTCCATGAAGGTGTCCTACAGCCCTTTTTCCCCTTTACGTTCCATGCGGCAGCAACCAGGCTGCTCTCAATGGTGACGTGCTAAAGTTCCATAACTCCAAAATACCTTTTGCACCCCAAAGTCTGCCACCTAAAATGTTCCGCAAGGGTTGGGAAGCTCCTTCTCGGTCTGGCTCTAGTTCCCCAGGAAATTTGAGGTAAGACCCTCCTGTAGATGGATTATAGTCAAGACACCTTGTGTCAAAAATGTACTGAAATGTCAATTTTCTAGGTGAAACTCTTAAAAATAAGAAGGGGCCAATGTTACTGTACCCAAACAAATGACATAGGAAATGCAATCTCAGATTTTAAAAATGTACTTTAGTGAGGGTTTCCCCCCCACCCCACAATATTTTGTGTTTAGCCTTCCCATTATAAACTGTAAATCTAGACACAGTTATTACTTTGGACTTACTACTGCTCCACTGCAATATTTGCAGCCCCAGCTTCCAGAAGCCACATTAACATCTGTGTAGACTTCTCCTTCTGTTGCAGGAGTAGCCCCCTCCCCTCTAGGAAGGAGCTAGTGCAAAGTCTACAAAGGCCTGTGGAAACTGAAACCCCAAGGAGATACCACACCAGCAAAGATGAGGTGAGCCCGACAGAAGTTTCTTTGCCTCCCAAACATCTTCACACAGATTTCCCACTGGGAGGGGCAAAGCTCTACTTCCTCACACCCACAACCATTTGCACAAAGGTCCCATCTTTCAACCAGCTAGCAGGACTGGAGAATCTAGTCAGCACAGGGAGTTCTCCATCCATTACCTGACAGGCTAAATCCAGACTGGTGGAGATTCCTGACTGGGGGTGTCTGCCGGGTGGGAGATCCCCTGGTTGAACCTGAGGGGGTCCCCCCTTTAGGTGTGGTTGTCAAGTCAAACACGGGTCCATCGTACATGCCTCTTGGCACAGCATGCATCTCGGCCATCTGTCACAAGAGGAAACATAGGGGAGGCAATGTTGGTTCTGCTCATCGTTGCTGACAGTGTAGACACAGCTGCTAGTTTCCTTTAGCAGCAGCACAAAGCCTTCCCCTGCACAACCCTCCTCTCCAACTTGGAAGTCCCTGAGCCAACAAATCAGTATCCTCTCACTGACCTAGAGAGGGCTCACCGTCCACCACAAAGACTTCCTGTAGCCTTCTCGCTTGCCCCAGAGGTCTCCTGCCAACCAGTGAAAACACCATAATCCCATATGTCCACTGTGAATGTGTCCAACAGGCCTACGATTCCCAGCAATGACTCAGCCGGAGAGTTCAAACAAATACCCAACAAATTCACGGTGTCCATTTTGTTTCTAATGAAGTGGATAATAACTTGCTATTCATTCCCATTTTGTTGGATATCCATTTCAGTTCACTTTCTTTTTGGCACTATCTACACTATTGCGTATGCACAACAGCCCAAATGAAGTAACTGAAATAAATAAAGAAGTGGATATATGAATATCCATTTGGTTCCGAATAGCTATCCGAAAATGTCAATAATATCCAAAGATACGAAAACCACCATAGGAATTTGTTTTCACCATAGGAACTCATCATATAAATCCTTCAGCATGGATTCATGTCACTTCAAGGGGGAGAAGGAACTGGGTATGACATTTTATGATTCTACTTCGTTTCCTTCAGATTGCTCTTTCCTGCATAGGAATGTTATACATGAACGGACATATAATCTGTCTAGTCTGGTATTATTTAGAAATATTTTTATCCTGCACCCTCCTGCAAAATAGCAGCTCGGGCCGGTGTACAGCAATCATTACAATAAAAGCCAACAAAAAAACAGCTACTTTCTTTCCCTATCCTATCTCTGGTGGCAGTCCATGCTGTTGGCTTGAGATGTACTGACCTTGCAGATCAGTTTCCAAGGGGCATGGCGACCATAACAAGGGAGAGGCGTTAAGAGTCAACTTCTTGGGGAGAAGGGAGAGCCAGGTATGGCACTGCATGTGCTCACACTAAATCCCTGAAGTATCGAAGGATTTATTCCCCTCTCATTTGGGCTGCCCCAGCTCCTTACCTTCCTCCTGGCTTTAATGCGCTTGTAGACATAATCTGAGAAAGGATTGCAGGGAATAAAGCGCCCAGTTCCTTGCGTCACATGCAGGTTGCCATCCTCCAGCATGATCTTCCCCTGGCATATGACGACCAGCGGGGCCCCTCTCAGCTCCATTCCTTCAAAGATGTTGTATTCAGCTGCCTGCAATGCAGAGAGAAAGTCAACAGGAATACGAAACAGCCCATCCCCAAGCCGTGCAGCCCCTTGGGTTGGCAATGGTTAAAGGCACACCAGTTTCTGTGGCCTACGACACACAAACAAGTGATCGGCGTGGCCAGCCACCCTAGACTCCCCCAACTCAATGGATCAGATGCCCATTCACAGCTGGGTGGACTGGAGGCAGCCATCCGCGAGAGACCAATTAGCACTTGAACCCACAGCCTTACGAACCAGCATGCCCCTCTAGGCCAGCATGCAGCCTCCGGTAACAGATGTTTCGTGAAAGTTTACAGCTTTGTGGGCTCAAGAACTGCAATAGCAGGAGAATGGGATATTATTAAACTGGATTGGCAGGATTCTGGGAGGAGCTCAGATCATGAGCAACAGGAAGAGGCAGAAGCCATGATACCAGCTGAACTGTGTGAGCAACCCAGACCGCATGCCGAGATGCATGGGCAGGCTCAGGGCTGAAAGACTACAATGTGTTGCAGATTGCAATTCAAAAGGAGAGCATTCTGACTGCTCAGCCTGGGATCTGCCCATATGCAGATATCCTGCATGGCAGCACAGAGCATCTAATTGCTAACCTTTAGAACATCCGTTTCAGGCAGGCTTAGTGGACACCACTTTCCTTCCCAGACGAAGACTTACTGATTGATGGCTTTTAGCTGAGACAATCTTCATTGCATCAGAATCCCATATGACCAGGTCACTGTCTGATCCAACGGCTATTCTCCCTTTTAGCGGGTACAAGTTGAAGATCTTGGCAGCATTGGTGCTGGTCACAGCCACAAATTGGTTTTCATCCATTTTCCCAGTAGCCTGTTCAGACAAGAGAAGGGGAAGTTGAACACAGTTGCATTCACACCATGGAAGATCAGCAGCATTTCATGAGTGGGGGGACATTGTGGTGAGGAAGGAGAATGGTACAAAAGGAACTGTGCTGTCCCCTAGTTTAGCTGTGAAGACAGAGGCTCAATACACTCAAGACCAAAGCAAGTCATTTCTTTTAGCTCTATTGGATCTGTTGAGAATCAGCCACTGGATCCTAAAGGAAAAACTCCTCACTTACTACTTGTTTTGAGTCATAGTGCTGGAAGGGACCTCAAGAGTCCAGCTCCCCAAACCAATGCAGGATTCACCAGCCTCAAATTGACTGAGCCACACAATTTTATAAAAGAAAAATCCAGATGTCTCAAAAGGACTGAGCCACACTCATACTGCATGGGGAAGCAAAAAAACAGTCGACTGTCAATCTGACCTAGGTTGAATTCCTTACCAACCCCAAATACTGCAATCAGCTTAGACCCTGAGCACATGTGCAGGGCTCACCAGTCAGGGACCTGACATATAATTATAGTACCCTGGCATCAGTCCCACTTCCAGTTGTGGACAACTGTGATGCTTCAGGAAGAAAGGATAAACACATATTTTCTAGTTCCTGGAACTTGCCCCTAGATCCAGTTCTTAAAACCTCCCCCACAGCCCTAAAAGTCTGAGCTCAGAGGAAGGGAGAAGAGATGAGGCATGCACACAAGGATAAGAGGATGGATCCATAAAACAGCTCAACAACCTGGACACTCCTCTTCCTGCAGCACCCCTTAAGCACCTCCGCCCCCAACTTCTATCCAGTATTCGGAGCTTGTACTAATTTTCAAAGCAGTCCCTAGAAGGAAAAAGGTCCTCTACCCTTGCTGTAGAGACTTTCAACTCTGGAAGCCTCTGGCTCAATTCTTAGTGTGCTGACCAAGAGAACAGCCAATGCACAAGTGGAGCTCGTCCAGGATCAGAACTACAGTGTGGAACTCAGATGCTCAGGACAAGCTGTCCTGAGCAGGGGAACTGCGCAGTCCATTATAAGGTATCTGATTTTTGAAAACTGATGTAAGGGGAAGAATAGAGATAGGGCAGATCTGAAGCCCACAAAGGTACACCCCTTTATTCCCACCCATCAGAAGGTCTGGTTCCTCATACTCAACATGTCTGGCCTTCCTTACATTTCGCTCTCCTGCTTGTTCTTGCTGGATATAGCTAGACAAGATGTCAAGAGAGAAGTCGCTAAACTCATTGCTGGGACTCCTCCTCTGAATGTATTCCCAGCCCCACTCCTTACCACTGCCTTGTCCCAAATGACAGACATACGCTCCTCAATGCCATTGGTCCCCTCAGGGATTGCTGTGAAGTTGTCCTTTCCAATTGCCTTCTGGGCAGTGCTGAATGTGCAGTGTGCGCTTCCGGAAATCTGCAGGTCACCACTGAGTGAGGGGACAAAAAGGCTCAGGGTTAACATCTCACTGGCCATAGACATAGATCTACTCAAGTGCCAAAAGGCAGGAGGGACAGGAAGGCCAATTCTGGTCTATTTTTTCCCTTGTTCTGTTCTTATGGATGTTCTCCTTTGGGAATAACTCCTTCCACAGCCACAGTCGGTGTTATTCAATCAATCACCTACTGAACTCATGTTCTCTTTTGTCCTGAGTTCACCATCAGAAGCCACTCGCCTGCTTTTTAGCAGATAAAACAGAGAGCCAAGCCCAGGCAGATTACATGTTATCTACACTGGACATGGGCCAGGACACCAAGGTTAACAGTCTGACTCTTGGAGAAGGGGCCATTGGATCTTTAGAGTCTTGGTTTTAATCTTACAAATGAAAGACTCCATTTTGACTTTAAAGAGGACAGCATGCCTCGGCTCTGAGCATACCGATTCCAAAGGAAAAGTTTCCTTTGAACATCTCTCTTATGTGTTAAAACAAACAGAAAAAGGAAACTTCTTCACCTTTGGAATTCAGTCTAGGGACAATCCTCTCATTCCAGTTGAGTGAACATGCCCACAAGTTTGAAGACAATCCCCACCAGATTCATAATGGAGATCCCTTCTGCCCGCATTAAGACAGACGATGGATTTGCAAGAGGACAGCATCAGCAAAATTGACAGGGGATGGCGCTCCCTGACTTGGTGTATCATCGCACACACTACTGGGGCACAATCGTTGCTGGAAAACAACAGATTAGCTGGGTGCCATATTCAGCTTTGCCACAGGCGTTAGAGTCCTTCGTGGTCAGTAAATATGGCAATCCATTCATGCAGTTTCTGACAACCAGTGCAGACTAGGGTATAAGGTGTTGGACTTCGTAGATCAGGGTGAAAAACCGGTCTTAGGTCATGAATTCACTGAGTGGCCTTGGGAAAGTCTCTCTCATCCTCTGTTCTTCATCTGTAAAATGGGAATAATTATGACCCCTCTCACATTCTTACTGAATACCTGCATCCCGTTGTCCATTATTCACAGGAAGACTTCTATTTGTAGTTGTCTATGACCGCATTCACACCTGCGGCAGTGGGGAGGAGCTGGATGGCAGAAGACGAGCCAGTGCAAACAGGAATCTGCCGCGGATTTTGTGCTCTGACATGTGTGAAGGAAGCTGCAGCAGATCCCGGTTGCACCGGCTCTACTTCTGCTATCGGACTCCTCCCCGCTGCTGTATCTTCCCTCACAGATCTTGCCGCTGCCACACCGCATCAGGTGTGAATGTGGCCTTTGTGTCTTGATTAGACTGCACGCTCCATGGAGCAGGGACTGTCTTTATGTTACATTACGTGTATCAGTACAGTGCTGCATACGACTAGTAGAGCTATAGAAATTATTGTTGCTATTATTATTACTATTACTATTATTATTATTAAGTAGTAGTAGTAGTAGTGGTTGTTGTGAGTGAACTAGTTAAGGATTGTAAAGCACTTTGAACACTGAAATAGCTATACAAATGATAATAACAACTCCTCTGTCACACCCAACTCCTAGACCAAACCATGGTCGTGTACCTAAATATAACATTGCCAGTCAGTGTTATGTCAATAGACTGATCCATAGTCCCTTTTGCCTGAACTGTTCAAAGAAGCTTCAGTGACTTTAAAGCCCATTCACCCAGGCCTGACTAAGAGACCCTTGAAATGTCAAGCAGCAGGTTTCGGTTTGCTATTCATAATGACACAAGAGGGCAGTAGCGATCAGTTTTAGTGAACTGACCAACGGCACAAGGGATGCATTCACCCCTCTGGAAATTTCCTGGCTTCTGTTGACTCCCTGTGACCTGAGGAGCAGCTGACCGGATGCACGGTAATTATGAAATCAAACGCAAACCATGACTAACAATAAGGAGGGGAGCTAGAGAGATTGCAACATTTCTAGACGGGCTCTGAATCTGAAGAGACACACAAAAATACTCTTAAAAGAAACTCGCACCTTTGGTCAGGGCTCTGAACCAGAGTTCTAATCCACTGATAATCTCTGCCTCCCTTTAATAATTTGGTGCCATATGTCTGACCTGCTGTACAGACAGAAACCCAACAAGACAACAAAACATGCCTCCTAATCACTGTCAGATTTGTACGAGGACAAGATCACAAGCCTAACAGCCCAGCTGGGGAGTTTCCTTGCCTCCCCTACAGAAAAACAGAAAGCGCTGTCCTCAAGAGGGAATCAAGTGAAGGGAGTGAAAGAGGCGCACAATCAGGTCTTCAGGTCTCTGTGGGGTTTCTCCTTTGAGTCAAACAACATCTGAGGTGAAGTTGGTGCTTGCATAATGGAAGGGATTGACAGGGCTCACACAGGATTGGAACACTGTCCCTGCACACAGCTCTTCCAAGGCACCTCAATTCCTGCAAATTGCGGTTTCCAGCCCAAACACCTTCCCCAACTGGGAGGAGACTGCTGCTTCCTACTGAGCAGTTAATTGTTGGGGAACAGGAGAGCTCCTCCATTCTTGGGGTGCAGCTCCATAGCCAATTTCAGATTGCCAATAAGAGTTCCCCACCCTGCACCTCTTATTCTAGACCTGCTGCCTCCACAAAGCACCTCAATCCTTGCTTGCAGCTTCCCATAAACCCAGTTTTACACCAATACACAGCCCTGCCCCATGCACTTCATTCTCAATACCCGTCCCCTGGCTTTTCCAGGACTACGCCTTTCTCAAGTTAACATGAGTGCTTTTCGGTTACCACTGTACTGCGTTGGTAACGCACTACGACTCCCATCGTGAGGTGTGTTAAACACACAAACACAACAGTCAGTGTGTTAGATCAGCAAACCATATCCCAACAAAATTATTTGGATGCTGTCTTTTGTGATGTAAAAAAAAGGGGGAGCATGAATGAAAATAGCCAGGCTCTCTATCAGTATCATTTGCTCAGTATCTTCAACATGCCAGAGCAAGAATTAGAGAACCCATCCATTCATTTTATCCCTCTGAATTAATTTTATTTCTAGAGTTATTGGCAGAGACGTGTTCCCAGTGACATTCTGGATTGAGAGGCATCTTCAACTCTGGAGCACTTCAAATCTTGATCCTAGTTTTTAGCTTGTTCCTGCTCTGACTCACTCCCAAGTCCCCAGACAGTTCTGTACCCATGACATCTCTTAGGCCTCTCAGTGCTGTGCTTGCATTCACAGATGGAACCGGGAGATTCGCCTCTCTCCAGATCTCCCTTCCTTCCATAGAAAATGCAAGACCTGGCTGTTTTGCCAGGCGTTTGGTGAGGGGAATGGACAGTGGGTGGGATTTTTTTGTTTGTTTGTTGTTTTTGTAAGGATATTGGGCCTGGACCTTTTTTATTGAGAATTTTAATGTAATTTTTATTATGTGTTTTATATTTTTATATTTGATAGGTACACTGCCCCAGGCTGCCATTGGAGGGGGGCGGCGTAGAAATACTATAAATAAATCGTCTCCCCACTTCTTTATCTATCATCAAACAGGAGATGAGGGGTGGTAACTGATCTCTCACACACCTTGCCAATAAAGAGTTGATGTAGTCAGGGGTTGTTGGGTCTGGACTCAGAGGTGGAGATGTCACGAATGCAGCAGCCTTGGCCCAGTTCTTGCTCCAATAGTGTGTCCCATCCGTCCCAAGACTGGCTGTGATTGGCTCACCAAACACTATGTTACCTGGAGGGAAGACATAAGATGATTCTCACAGTGTCAGTAAAGACTCAGGTCATTCCACCTTAGAGATGCGTAGGGCATAACACTCTTAGTAGTTGACCCTTTACAGTAGAGACGACTGTATCTCTACTGCATTAATCTGCATTGCTTTAGAACCTGGCTGGGCCTGGATTATGTGAATACACAAAGGAGTCTGAAGGAGAGTGAAGAACTGCCACCCTCCTTTCCTTGTGGCATGTAGCCCTGGCACAAACCTGGCCTGCCACTCTAGGACTTGGTGGGGGGGTGGGATATAGGCCCTTAGAATGGTCTCAGTCCCCCAGTGTTGCCAGAGCCACTGTGCATGTCTCCGGGATGTTAGGGGCTCCTGGAGAGATGCCATAACCCCAATGTCATTTAAAGCCCCAGGGAAGGGTGACAAATATATATAATAAATACGAACTCCCACCAAGACCTCTGGGTCATGTTCACAAGAAACAGTTAATGCAGAAAAAACTGGGGCCACGTGTTTCTGCAGATAGTATAAACTAGAGTATTTGTGTTGGCTGGAAATTTGCACTGCAATATATCTTTTAAATAGTGCTGGAAGAGATTTAGTGCTGGCTTGTGCGCCTATACATGGATGTCTGTAGGCACCTACGTATGCACAGCCTTGGGACTGTTATAGCAGAGGAGAAATGGGGGAGGATTTCAGAGATACAGATGCCTACCATGCAGATCCCAAATTGGGTTGGCTAGACAAAGCTCTCTCTTTTCCACCCTCGCCCAGCCTGTGCATGGGAGCTGGGTAACACTAGAATACTGGCCTGACTATTAGCAGCTTCACTGTTATCCTCTACAAGAACAGGTTTCCTGGAAGATTTCTTTGCTGCAGCTGGAGATGCCCTACATTCTTTTCCAAGGCTCTCAGTACAACACAGCATCCAAAAAATTAGCTTTTTACCTCTCCCGCAACCTATGGCTCAGAGAGATGAGTGGGGGTTGCAGGTGGAAGGGAGTGGGGTGCAGGACACAGACAGACACACAGACAGGCAGGGGGTGCTGCCCAGGGCAGGCCCAACCTGGGGGGCTGTCGGGAGACTCAAGAGGGCTCAGTCAGGGGGTCGGACAGGGAGGGACCCTCACCCGGTCCCAACCTGATGTTTATTTAAACAAAGTACTTCTTGCCAAGTGGGGAGCCTGCTAACTAGCGTGGGCGGTGGTGCCCCTCTTCTACCTTGTGACTTCGGTTGCGTACCTCTCCCCCCCAACTGTGACCGTCTGCCCGGTTGCCTCACTGCCGGCTGGTCCCTCCAGGCTCTGACTTCGCTGCCTCCCCAGGCCGAGACCGATGAGTCTGGCCAGCGCTCAGCCTCAGGCACTCTCAGGCAGGCTCCTTGAGCTCCGTCCTGAGTCCAACTTCAGGGAAGCGCAGTGCTCAGCCGAGGGAGTCAAGTTACAGCCAGGCAGGAGAAGAGCCGCAGCGCCGACTTGGGCAGCAAACCCGTGCAAGCAGCAAGGAAGAAGTGGGTTTGCAGCAGGCAGTTTCCCGCCGCTACCACCTCAGCTGCCGCCACACTAGTCTACCTGAGGGCCCTGCGTCCCTGCCAGACCTCAACCTGGAGGCAGCCTTTAACTGTGCTCTGGGTCCCGGTGGCAGGCCCCACGCACAATAACTATGCCACTGCATCCATCTTTGGGGCTTAGCTCTCAATCTCAGACAAATCACCATGAGGCAATGCAACAGGCTGGTCTTGGAGTTCAAATTGGGTGAGCTAGCTGGAGGCCATTCCAAGAGCACAGGGCCAAAATGCAGGTTCTCTACATCCAGCAGTGAAATGGGTCATCCTTGTCACTCAGGACATGAGCTAGAGCTCGCTCTGCTTGCCAGAAAAATGAGTTGGCAGAACAGAACCAACTAACTAAACTCTCCTGCCTTTTATAGGAGGGTGCAAGAGATGAACAGGTAGGTAGGTAATTGTGCGTTTATGGCACAGTGCCAAACACAAGGTAAGAGAGAGGGATACCGCCCAAATTTGGAACAGTGTTTGTCAGTCACTTCATTTAGTGTCTCAAAAAGGAAGGCTGGAACTAGGTGTGTACATACAAGTGTGTCCCCCATCTCTGCTAGGAGAGTCAAGTCTGTCAAATGGAGCTCTCCACCCAACAGATAAAGTCTGCTCAGCTGCCTCTGTGCAAGCACTGGTGAAAGTCGAAGTGGATCAAAAAGGAGGCATAAGAATAGATATTTTTAGCAGCCCAAACTGCTCCCATAGATGGCAGACAGAGAGCTTTACATCCTTAGATAAACTGTGGCATTTAAACCATTGATCTTTCAAGCTCAGGGGTCACTACTACCTCAAAGGCACACAACTGAAGATGGCGTGGAGTGGGCCTGATCCAAAGAACCACACGCTGAAATGGTTGCCCATTAGTCACAGAAAATTGTGAGCCTACGACCTATCCCGTGATGGATCCTGCCTTCTGGGTCCAGCTCACTTGCTGTCCTTCACACTTTCTCTGGAGGGCACTACATCACAAACAGTAGCAGCTTGCTAGCTAGCTAGTACGCACAGGGAGCGGTTAGGCAGAGCCAAGGTTTTGTCAATTATTTCCCAATAACTCCAGTTGCACAGAAGGAATACGAGGACTCCTTTCATAAGGGCCATGCAAACCCTCACCGAAGACTGTGCGTCGCATCAACAAGTGTGTGTGTTGGGGGGCGGAGGGGTATTAATCTAAACTGGATGAAGAGACACATCTCCCTGAAGAGAAATTATAAGGCAAAGAGTGTGTCCTGGATGCAGGGGTGGCCTTGCCACAGGGTGACTGGGGAAGCCACCCTGAGTCCTGCCCTTTCCGGGGACCCCACAGTGGCCCCTGTTTTCACCACAGCCGAGTGTGGGGGCCCCAGTGGTGCCCCTGTGGAGGGGCTGCCAGGAGCCCCACACTTTCATCTTTGCCCTAGGCCCTGCAAATTCTAAGCCCAGCCCTGCCTGGATGCACACAGATCCCAAGAAGCAGCCACTCACCCTTTTTCCTGGCTTGTGAGATGAGGTCAGCAGCACTCTTGCTCATCACTTTGGTCACATACAAGGGACAGTTGGTCTGGCTAGCAATGGTGATGCCACGGAAGACGGCTTAAGCCTCCAGCTGGAATGCAAGAGTGAAACAAAGCTGGTCACTAGCTCATAGAGAATACAAGCCCACTCCAGCAACCTAGATCCAAACCTCCCCTTGTTCCCTCAGGTTTTGACGCACAACCAGAACTAAATCTGCTTTCCCGTGCAGCTGGTATTTTGTGACTACAGCTGTGCCTCAGGAGATTCTGCTCCAAAATGGTAGAAATCCCAGGAAAGTAACTGATCTCACCAGACTTCCAAAGGTGTTTAATACTAATAATATCAATACTACTACTACTACTACTACTACTACTAATAATAATAATAAAAGGACAGGAAAAGAAATCCTCTTGAGATTTGGGCTGGAGTCCAATACCATAAACTCATCAGACCCCAGCAGACCTTTCAAGAGGAATCTGGGGCCCCAGTACGTTCTAACACCTGGAAGCCACCTACCTCCTCTTCTCCCAGCTTGCCATTGCTTAGTGGCTGGCCAAGCTAATTTCCAGAGAGACCAGTACTTTATTCAAAGATTATGCTAGCTGCAGTCCTCCCCGAGTCACTAAGCATATTCCATAATCAAAAAACCTCCAGTTTACCATGAGAGTTACAGCTCTTGCAAATTCAATCATGCACTAAAAAGCATGGAAATTGCAAGTTAAAGCTGCCGTCTTAACCTACGTGCCATGTAAGCAGTAAAGACGTCGTACCGTCTCACATATTGTGCTCGCTTACAACTTAGGCTCCATTCACCCATACTTTGCCCTTCGTCTTTCAGCCCCAATCCTCTTCCTCTGCAGGTTGGGGGCAACACAGAAGCTGGAGACAGGAGGGCATATGCTGGCCCCCCACCTCCTCCTTTGCCTCTATGCTTTCATTTGGGTTGGGGAGAATGGGACAGCTAAGTAATGGTTCTGAACCCTCTCTTTTAACCGGTAGTCCCCACTGCCCTCCCAGAGAACTTAGGAGTAGTGGCTCCCACACCTCCTCCCCACTGGGGCTGAAACAAGAACAGATTTTATTCTCATGAAAATCTTGCAAGAATTGAGGATCAAGATCTCATAGACATCTTGACCTGGATTTGATTCTCATGAAATCTCTCGCTCCCCTCACCCAGGCTGGGAGAAATTTAAGGCGGGAGGGAGGAAGCCACACTGTTCCCTGCCCAGCTTTATTACTTTGTTGGGGGCTGGCAGCTGTCACCGTGGGGAAAACTTTCCAATGGCAGATTTTCAAGAATGGGAGGGGGGAGAGAAGGAGGGAGGGAACAGACTCAGCTGATATCTTAGCATTCTATTGGCTAGCAGGAGTCAGCAGCCAATAGAATGCTGAAAAGCTGTGCTTGAGCCTGCCTCTTGTCTTCATCTCTCCCACCGTGAAGCCCTCTTCAGATGGGAGGGGGAGAGCAGGATGGAGGGGGCAGATGTTGAGCATTCTATTGGCTAGCAGGAGTCTGAGCACCAAGCAGAATGCAGGAAAGGTGTACTGAGCCCGCCTCTTCCCTTCAGCTCCCCCTCCCATCTGAAAAAGGGAGGAGTACTGTAATGGATTTGCACATGTTTACCCATGTGATTACCTTGTCTGGGTCTGGAAACAGATGGAACCGGGGAGCTGAAGGGAAGAGGTGGGCTTGGCACAGCTTTTCTGCATTCTATTAGGTGCATTCTATTAGGAGTTTGCATAATAATGATGATAATATATGGATAAGAAGCACTAGATTACAGCACAGAACATCCCTATTTTGCACTAGTGGAAACCAAGGCACAGACACTTTAAGGGACTTGCTCAAGATCAGACAGTGTTAGCAGCAGAGCCAGGGCTTCTGGTTCTATCTACCAGGGATCAATCTCTATAAGGTGGATGTTCTACAGTTGGTTATTGTGATGGCAATTGCATCCCTGCCTAAGTCCCTCTGCTTGTGTTGCTAGCCTCATCCTGGACACTTGTGCCCAACCCCGACATCAGCCTTTGACACGTATCTTGTGTGCTCTTAGAACAGGGTGGCTTTTCAACACTTCATCAAATGGGATATATTTAGAGTATTACATAACTCATAATTCAGTTTGACTTCATCCCAAAAAACTTTCCAAGTTTCTGGTCAACACTGGCTGAAAGCTTCACTATTAAGAGAAATCCATCCCTGCACAAATCCTGGGCCCTGCAGGTTAAAAAATCCCCCACAAAACAAACAAAAGCTAAAAAGGACAACATAGCAATGAGCAATACAGGCAGATCCCTCCAAGAAACAGAGGCTGTATGCTGCAAACAATGCAGACCAAGTCTCTGATTCCAGCAGCTGTGTGTGTTGAGCCAGATTTCTCCTACCAATGACTTGTTATCACAAGCAAGGGGAGTAAACTCTGATGGAATTACTTTGGGGTAACATCATTTTATTTTTCATTTAACTTGCATCCCTAACTCTTCTGTTCCCACTGACAGCAGGAGGAATTTGAACAAGCAGCAGTCATTGAGGGAAAGGAAATGCAAAAACGAGGAACTGCTTACATTTTCTGGGACAGCGGGGGGGGATGGAGAGGGGAGGTAATTACTTCATCCAGTACACTTGAGTAGCGCCCTTAAGAGTAGCAGTCTAGTTTAGTTAAAGAGTTTATCCTCGCCTTAACTCCCCCCACTTGTGGAAACTTCGGGGAGGTTAAAGTGAGTTAAGAGGTACTTGCACTTCCCAAAAAGCACTTGAGCAAACAAATTCAAAATGAAGATGCCAACTAAAGACCAAAGTGATTCAAAAACCTCATGCTGTTCTTAATAATCGAAGAAACATTTCATGTGAGTTCTAAAATGGCCAAAGAATGAGAAAGGTGGACAAACACCATATTGAACACACACACACCTACACCGAGTCTTTGAATGCAGAATCAAATTCTGCCACTGCTAAATATAGTGACATAATGCTTGATGCTGCAGATTAATGGGATGATGCTTTGGAACAATGGCATCACACAGCATCAAATTCTCCCTATAAAATGTTGCATTTCAAATTGCTTCCTCCTTGCAGGTAATTGTAAGGTCTATGAGGCTTCCTCAAAACAGTATTTGTTGGTTACAAGTATCAACCCTTTAAGACAGAGCAATGCACAAAATCTGAAACAGGTGGAAAACCAATGATTTTGTAATCTACCAGTTGATTCTGCAATGTACAGGTTTTGCAGAGAGTGATGGGATATTGTCAACTCTTGGCTTAGAATATCACCTCCAGGTGATCCCCTTCATACATTTTTCCTAGGTGCAATGGTTCCAGGACAATAATATACAATCCCAAGTCTGTGAAAGCGAAGGGCCAGGGTCCACAAAATGATAGACCTGAAGCACTTTCAGAGAACAAAGGATTTTTCCTCTGGGATCATGACCTTTTTAAAGCCTAGTTTCTTACAGAAACTCAGCATGTCTTTGGGGGGAGGGGGTGTTGGGAGAGGGCATGGACACATGGATCTCCGCACCCATGCCACCATTCAAAAACTTATGATCCCAATAAGGGATAGGCCGATTTCAGCTAAATTTGGAGTAGAGGGAAAAGGTATCAAAGTAAGTAGGATCTGGAAATTTCATAACAATAGCAGCACTTGAAGGGGAAATATGACCTTTTTTGTAGTCAGAAAATCCTACGTTGAGCTCTGTCATTTCCTCTTTGCCTCCCCTGCCTCAGGAAACCAGGTCTCGTTTAGTTCAGGAGCCTGCTGCTTGGAACTACTTGTTTTCAAACAAAGCCTGACGAGGGTTTAGTGGTGGTGATGGGGTTGCTAGATTTCCTGCACGTAACATGCTATAAGTGCAAAAATCTCTGAAAATCTGATGCAGAGGAGCCATGCTAGCAAGCGAGTACCACTTGGTCAGTTTTAGGGGAGAAATATCCTATTTGCACAGTCACGTTAAATTTTATATTTGCTCTTCACTCCTGGTCTGCTGAGACACAGAAACACTTAAGTGTACCACATTCCCTATGTGCTGGAAGTCTACTTAGCTATGCTAACGTCTGCCATATGTTCAACTCTTCACTGGTGGATGTAGATTCATGTAATAGCTCCATGCACATATCCTCCTACTGGATAGAGACCAGAACACAAACCCTGGGAACTCATTCCTCAAAGAGGCAAGGGAAGTAAGGCTTGACTGCACCCTTCCCATTTAGGCCAATGAGAGTCATGCAATTACACCACAGAGCCTCCTAGGGTTTTTAAATGATTCCCTCAATGCCACAATTTATGAATTAGTCTTCCCTGGATTCTGAAATTATTTTCCCCTCCACATATATTTATTTTTAATTTTTTCTAGCCATACCTTAACGAGAATCATGTTGGCAGATACTGATTCGAACCTGACGCGTGCGGTAGCCGGGTTCTTGCAAGTTGTTTTTATTATTAGGGGGGAATTTCTGAACTTTCATTGCATAGAAGGGGATCATGGTATGATATAAACTTAGATTAATCTCGACTTTGAAGGGACCTGACCCACGGCTATATTTTCTGGTGTGTTAATTGGCACTGGTTTCTCAATTTTCTAATTAAATTATTATTGTTTACATTTATTTCTACAGTTTGTTGAGGCTTGTTTGGAGTTTATTTTGCGAAGCTTCGATTTGATTTGACTTGGTATGAGTGTATTACTTTATCATACCAACTGTGGAAATGCTTGCTTCAGTGATAGCCACTGGCTAAGCTAATCATAAAGTTGTTGGTTTTTTAAAAATTTAATAGCCTGCCCCTTCTGCCATCAGGCAGCCTGGGGCGGCTTACAATATAAAAATACAAATAAAATCCAATAGCATTTAACAGAATTAGCCCCCAATTCACTACATTCCTATTAGGGGTGTGCATGTCATTTTTGTTATTACAATAACAATAACAACAACTGTCAGTTTCATTATTGTTATTACAGTAACAAAAATGACAAATAATAACAACGAAAATGGAAACGAAAATGACATTTTATTTTTGAAATAAAGGGGGAAAACTGAAAAAGCGTATTCCCGGCTATAGCTTGTTTCTTATTCAATTTTGATGAAACATGGGGAGATTTTACCCCAAATGGAAGGCACTATATGTACCAAATTTCAAAAAGATTAGATAAAGGTAACCGATTATAGAAGCAATTGAACGTTGTACTTTTAAGAAACATTCCATACACATTCACGACTACAACTTCTTTATCTGCAATTCAATTTGCATGAAAACTGTGATTATTATGGCCCTCCACAAGCTTAACACACCTGCCAATTTTCAGAAAGATTGCATGAAGGGTCCTGATGGTATAAGACATTAACTTGAAAATACATTTCCAGCTGTAACATTTTTATATTCTATCCTGTTTACATGGTTTTTTTTTGGCAAGAATGTATCACATACCTTCCCTGTCATCTCTGCCAAACTACAGGACAATTATATAAAGGGACCCAATTTTATAAGCAATTGATGTTGTCCCTGTGAAGACCATTATTCAGATAAACAGCAGCACATGCCGTGCCAGTCAGAGGCAGGCACCTGGCACTGCAGGGGGAAGGAGACTGTAGGAGGGAGGATGTGGAGCAACCCCAAAGACTGACAGACACATTCATTGGGCAATTACTGCATGTTTCTAGCTTTACAGGACCAATCAGTAGTGGCTTTGTGGCGGACATAGGGGGCGGCCCCAAGGCGGGCATAAGGGACATAACTGGGCTTTGGGGATAGCATCCCAACAATCAGGAGACAGTTTTCACATCCAGGCTGGGCAATCATCATCACAATCACATCCTACAGCACTGTGACAGAGGACATAAGAGAATCTCTATTGACTCTTTCCTAAACAGATGCTTCTGACTTCCCAGTAACAAGTGAGGGAGAGATGTTGGGATGGTCACAGCACAGAATTAGGATATTTGGCTGGACTTTCTGCTGGCCAACTGGCATCACAAACCGATCTTATACCACAGTGACACATAAGAGAATTCCTGGCATAGGCTCCTTCTCTGCATATGCTGGGTAGGCATATAAAATTGGGACTCTCTATCACATCTTTCTGATATTTGGGAGAAATGATCAGGAAAGTGTGATAAACACTCCTGCCAAATTTCATGTACACTGGTTGGACTACAAAGATGTTACAGTCAGACATACATTTATATGTTAATTGCTTATACCACCAGAACCCTTTATCCAATCCTTCTAAAAGTTGGCAGAGATAGTAAATATGGGAAGGGGTATAAACATGCCAAGTTTCATCTACATTAAACGTGAGGCAGACATTACAGCTAATAATGTATATGCAGAGTTTTGCAAAATAAAATAATTCAACTGCTTCTAAAATTGGATTCCTTTATTCAATCTTTTTGGAATTTGGTACACTTAATGCCTTCCATTGGAGGTATATTCACCCCAGGTTTCAGCCAACTATAGTGAAAAACAAAAACGATACAACTGAAAATGTGTTTTCCATTGAAACCAATGGAAAGCGAAAAAAGGAAAAACGAAAATAATTTGATATTTATGAAAACAAAAACAACAGAGTTAAATAACGAAAACGAAATGGGCCCCCGATGCACACCTCTAATTCCTATAAGCCACCAAAATGATCCCATTTCCACATGTTTACAGTATCCAGAAACAGAGTTACACCAACCAAATTCACACCACATGTGCCATCTGGTACTCATGCTAAAGAGACCACGTGTGCAGTTAATGCGTAATCCCACACAGAAAGCTCTGAGACAGAAGCGATGGGATTGTCAATGTGGCCCTGTGGTATTGAAACAGCAACAGCACCACGTAGACACATTGGACTGCAAACTGCCTTAGTCTCCAACTTTGTTCTACTTCCTACTTCCCCCACCCTCTTTGCTTCCACCAAAGAACTGTAGAAATGTTGGAAGCACAGGAGTTGCATAACGATTTTATTTCAACGAATTCTGGTAGTTAGATCAAGGGCAATAGGAGAAAGCTTCTTCAAAACCAATGGGAGAGACGTTAACTTGGTGGCTAAGTTTTCCGTCCTATTTATTGCAGTAATAAAACTTATTATGTACAAAGGGCAGTTGTTAACTTCTCCACTCCTTGCGGGTACCCACTCATCGACTGTATAAAAAGTCAGCAGTGTGTGCTCCTATTAGTGCTGATGAACTAACACAGCTGGTGTTGATTGTAGTCATGAAGTAACTGAGGTGGCAGGGGACGGGGTGCCTCTTCCCAAGGCATTTTAGTTTCCAATGTGAGAAACTTTAATTCCTGGTAAAGATGGAGGAATCTTGACAGAGATTGTCTACATGGTGAAAGGAATCAAAGCAACAAAAAATCAACTTAACTAAAAGTTGAGTTCTCATGATTAGCTCTTCTGAGTTATCACAACACTTTAACCATGCTCATCATTCTCACAATCAGGGTAGTCAATGCGTGGTTAAAAAGGATGATACATACCAGGATACATACCACTGATTAGAAGAGCACTCTAAGGAATAACCCTCAGTTTGTGGAGCTGGACAGTTAGTGAAACACTTTTTAAAATGAGCTTATGGAGTATGTGCGATACGGAATACGCAAGAGAAAATAAATGGAGGACTTCCCAATGTTTTTTTTCCCCTAGTCATTTTTCTGACCTGAATTATGCTTCAAGAGTCAAGTCATTCAGACAATAAAAGCCATATTATCTGCCCTTTAACATCAGGACAGATGGGAGGATGATTTGGAAGCAACACTGACTTCCTTTATGTCCAGATCCTCAACGGCTAATAATGGACACCAGAAATCAGGGTTGGAATGCTGTTTTACCCAAAGTGAGGGGAGAAACAGACCCAGTATACTGAGCATGTAGTCTGATTCTTTTTAAAGGGAAACTCTCAATTATTTTTCTCCCTCTCTTTTTCTCATTCATACAGCATGGAAAGTTTAAAAACAGCTTTAAAAGCCGGCAGTTACAGCAATCTGCCATTTCAAAAAATTAAAAATAGACTGAACTCGGATTAACGGACCAAATAATAAAACGTAGCCTACATGATAAAATTAGACCTAATCCAATTAGTTTCTTAACAATGATTCATGATCAGGAAATCCCTTAACTCCTGCTGCCAAGGGCTTTATTTGTCTGATTTTAACACATACTAGATATTAAGCAGAGATTAGGTGGGAGAGAAATTAGACTGACTTTGGGTATTGTTTTCCTTTATGCATTGAGTGCACTTTGAGCGCTAAAAGTGCTAATTTTCAAAGCATTAATTCTTCCCAACCCCCACACCTCTTATACCGCAAGAACCACCTGCCAATATGCTCTTGGGTTGAAGGTTGGGTTGGGGTGAAGGTTTTGTGGCATAAAGGCATTTAGACCACAATGGGCCAAACACATGGTCAGAGTCCTGTGTTCACTGTTTTCCCTATTGGCAGTAATGGGGAAAACGTAGTCAACATGGGTCCCTGCACATGGTTAAGACCTGCCAATTGTGAATGCCTCAGGAGTGGTGTGGAGAGTCAGTGTAGTGTAGTGGATAAGGTGTTGGACTTGGGCCTGGGAAACCAGGGTCTGAATCTCACCCTATCCAATGAACTCACTGGGTGGCCTTGGGCAAATCACAACCTCTCAGTTCCCCATCTGTAAAATGGGAATGTGTGTGTGTCTGTCTTTCCCTGTGCATCCCCCCTCATCTTTTTCCATCTTTGATTGTAAGCTCACTGGGCAGGGACCTGTCTGAAAATCTGATTGTAAAACATCTGCATATGCCTAGTAGTGCTACAGAAATTATAAGGCGGAGTAACACTAACATTAAGTATATGCTACATCCAGGTAGTGCTGATTTCCTATGGTATCACCTCTCTGGAAGACCCCAGCTCCCATCTATGCTAGGAAACTGAACCACTCATCGCTTAATGGTCCCCTGAACTGCTGTGGGAAATGGTTTAACTTAGTCAGTGGACGGGACAAAACCGTTCAATGCTGGTCAACAGAATTTCTCTCCGTTCACCTGTGTCCATCTTACCTCTTCTGGCCGGCTCAGCACATGGCCCTCTGGACCAGTTATCCCCATCTCCAGCATCCGGTTTTGTTCCTAGGAGAATAAAGACACAGAGATATTAAGACAGCACACAAGGAAACAAATCCCATCACAATCAAAAGTAGCTGAATGTGGCAGTCTTCTCCTGCCCTCTTATTTGCCTCTAGGATTGTCTCCTGTCTGTTATGCACCATCAAAAACTGGCCAAAGCAGAAGTAGGCAGGGCTCAAAGCTCAAGAGAGGTGACGGGGTTCAAAACCCCTACTACTGCCAGAGGGGTTGGTGGAACTATGCTGACAGATCCCACCACTCCAACAAACCCTGCACCACCTCCTATACTTTGCCAATCCTTGCTTATAGCTGAATTGAGTTTGATTGAGGGCCTGGGGCTGCTGCCACCGGTTAGCTGTTCTGTGGCAAAACACTCTCACTGCCAATCAGCTGATGGGGCCAATAGCAGCACGTTTCCTGCCCATCCACAGCAGCCCAAACCCGGTCAGGGGAGAGACTGAGGCCACAGCTGGTGTTTCAGTGGGTGGGTAGGGAGTGTGTGATTGTTGCCACCTATGAGGTGTTCAGCCACTGAACAGAAGATGATCAATGGCAGCATGAGCTATGAGGCCCAACAAAATTTATACAGCCATGGCTAGTGCCGTGCAGAGTAGCAGCAACAACAGGATCTGGAAGAGGCATCAGGGCTTGATTGAGCCCCAGCACTAATTAAGCCCTGCAAGTGGGTCAGATATTGTGCAATTCAGTATTACAGTGATACACAATTCTCACCTCTTCCTTCCCGTCACTTTACTGCACCAATTACTCCTGTCAATATGTGCTTTTTGTGGGTCGAGGCAGTATAAAACATGGCATCCTTACAATAGATAAAGTCCCACAAGAAGTGGGAGAGGCAAGTCCCCTCTCACTGGAGAAGAAGCAGCATGGTCACTGACAACAATCCACACAGATGTTAGTTTGTGACACTTGCTATCACTTATCATGTATTATCATAGAAAAAACCTTTGGGAGGTTGGGAGGCAAGAAAGTGTCAACGCCTAATCCCAGGAAGCTGCCGGTGATGGGAAACTAAAAGCTTCTAGCTAGTGGGAAGCTTCAGGGGACCAGGTTGGCTTAGGGTGCTCTAATTGCAGAGAGATAGTCCAGTGAGCTCTCTATCCCATCAATGCGGGTAAGTCTCAACATGCGTATTAGAGTCCCCTCTCTTAGACGTATGCAAGCTGGGATCACCCTGATGTAGGTACCACTGCCAGATCAGGACAAGGGAGAGGATCTGAGGCACAGCCAGCACCTTCTTGCCTGGCACCTGTCATGGTCTAGGAAGAGAGAGTGTACCAGACTCTGGAGCCCTCACATTGCTCCAGGGCGGCACAGGAGCATCCGGGATGGTGACTTTGTCAGGCATGCAGAGACAAGGGAGCCTGGCATACTACCCTGTCCTGGCATGAAGGCAAAGAAATAAATCTGCAGCAGAATTAGCACCAGTAACACCAATGCTGCAGGGACTGATCATCCACTCAGTTGGAACAGTCAAGACCTAGTTTTGCCAGAGACAACACTACAAGAGAATGCCTTCGGGATATCTATCAAGGGTTCTGGGCCCAAGTCTGAAGATTTGAGATTGGGAAGGAATATCATCTGTGTGCGAAGCGCAATAGTAGTAAGGTACAGAAAAATCCATTAAATCGCTCTATAGTGGTTGGTGCCAGGGTCTCTCTTCAGGAATCTCACTCATCTGTTGGGGATTGATCAATATACCTTATCCATAAAGCCCAGCCTCCTGCAGTAGACAATACATACTGCTGCAGGAGAAAGCAAAAAATATCATTCCCAAACAACTGGCAATTCTGCACTGTGGAATCGACATTTCTTCTGGATCCTCTGAAGAAACAGAATATTAATGAAATCTTGCTATTTTCTATGTATACCACAAAAGTGATTAGTAGTCAAAAAAATTATCCTGTCCTCATTTAAATCCAGTTAACCAGTTTTCTTGGTAACATCCTGTGGCAGAAAAGTTCCACTGGCTGCTCTTCCAAGCTGCATAAGAAAACACTTTCCTTAGCTGGCTTGAAAGATTACAGCCCATTCATTTAAATGAATGCCAAAGCCAACAGCTAAACAAAAAAAGGTTTTACTTAGTCAATATATTGTCAAAAAACTGCTACGCTGAAACTTCAGTGTTCTGTGCTACAATCATCAGTCTAGGTTTATCTAAGCTGAAAGAATATTAAAAAATCCAATTTGGATTCATGGTTTATAATTTTGCTTCTTTTGGACAATAAAACAGATTTGTCGTCATTTTCACCTGCGGAGACAAAGTAATTCAGACGATCTCTTTTACTGAACCAACTTCTACTGGTGAGAATATGTAAACTACCTTCTAAATGACTTTGTCCCCATTGCTTACATTTAGAATCAACACAGCATCCACTTTCTTTCTAGATTTTCACTGGTGTTCAGTATGGAACATGCCATAAAAGAAGAATGAAACCCAGAGCTGCTGTCTGATCTATAGTGTAGCTTTCACAAAACAGCTTTAAAGCCTTACATTTACTGCATGATGGCATTTTTCTTGACGTCTAAATAGATCCTACTATGTGGCAAAAAAAAAAAAAAAAGATCCACAGGTAGTAATTGTGATGGTTGAATACACCCCTAGAGATCAGGAAAAGTTTCCTAACAGTAAGAGCTGAGTGATAACAGATCAAGCTGCTAGGGAGGTTGTAGGTTTCCTACCCCTGGAGGTTTTCAAAAACAGGCCAGGCATGCCTGGCCATCTGTCAGGGATGCTGTAGTCCATCCTGCATTCAAGAAGCAGGTTAGACTAGATGACCCTTCATGTCCCTTCCAACTTCCAATTTGAGGATACAATGATCCTAAGCCACCTCAACTTTTCCTGGATACACACAGTTGAGTTTCTTAAGTCTCTTACTAAAAAGGCATATTGCAGGGACCCATCTTCATTGCATTTTCTCTATTGCCACCAATGGAGGAAAGGCACCGAACGTAGGTCCCTTAGACCTTGAATAATTCTTAACGCTCTTGTCCAAACACTTTGAAAGACAGAGCTTGGCATAATGAGGCCCCAGGCAAGATGACGTCTAGGAGATCACATCATCTAAATGATTAACATATTGTCACTGGGAAGAAGTTGGCAGAACTTCCACGTTGCATTCCTTTCCTAATGTACAGCGGCAAACCCTGTTAGCTTACTGCACACTTTTCAGTTACAGAGCAGGCAGAACAGCAGTTACCTGTGCAATAATATCCCCATTTTCGGCATGAACTTGAGCTACTGCACCTATTTCTCCCAGGCAGCTAAATATCTCATACAGCTGAAACAAAGCATAAACAGGAAAAAAAAAGCAATATTATTGCACAGACACTTTTCGTTTGACCCAGTCTTGACCCCCAGAGATTTGCATTTAGCTCAGAACCTCAGAGACAGTAGTCAGTTATTTTTGAAGGCTGGGGAAGGAAAATTTGGAATCAGCACCAGACTGTCCTTTACCAGCCCCGGAGAAGTGCTTTCAGATGTTCTCAAGGTCCACATCAGGCTTTTGAAACTTGTATATAACCACTCTCTGCAGAACCTCCTCAGTCACGTCACCCATGCACTTCCCCAGCTCACTGGCAGTGCTCCTTGCACCACGTACCCAATCACCCCAGCCTTTTCCTCTCCCTTAGAGAATCCTGACTATTCCTTTTGTTCAGCAAATTACATGCTATTTAATGTCACTCCTGCCTTTGAAGCAGGGTATATAACTGTGCTGAAAGCATACCTCTCCTAGCATGTCAAATTCAAGCCTCTTTCTATGTCAGGAGCACCCAGATTGTTTAACTGATGTGGTCACAACAGCTATTACCAATAGTCCCAAGTACAGGACAAAATATGCACAGGTAAGATTATAGCCTCTCTTATCTTTGATAAAGAGTGGGAACCGCAAAGACCCCCACACTTCACTGTGCTGCCAAATATCAAAACAACGCACTGTATTGAGGGATTAGGACACTACACCGCTGGATTAAACTGAGAGCAGCAAACTGCCCTGCAAACCTCACAAAGCGGTCTCACACCCTCTCCCTAACCTGCTTCAACTGCTCCAGATAAGTTTCCAAGAACAAATTAAATAAAAATGGGGATGGGTGGTCAAAAATATACCAATGTTTTTACAAACAAGATATTAAAGGTAGCTCTTACCTCTGTGTTTGACATCTGGTACAAATCTTTATAGGCCATGTAAACCAAGAAGGAGTTAACTCCTAAAGGGGTGGGAAGGGAAATTTAAAAAGAATGAAAGAAAGAAATGAGCAAATAGGATCCCATCCTCCACTCCATCCCTCTTCACTTTGTAAATCCAAAAGGCATGTGAGAATTACTCAGACCTAATGGAATGGGAGTCTTTGGCAGGGGCTAGAAGCTTTCTGTTTCTCCTCCTGCTGGTTTATCTTTGGGACACTGTCATTCTCCATCCAAGGCTTTGCAGAATCCTAAGCAATGTTCAGAGTCAAGAAGGCTGTCCTTGGAAATCATGCCTGTCAGAGGTTTTAACCCCTTTTGCACTGCTTGCAAAATTCCCAGGAAGATGGAAGATTATGCAGACAACACACTCAATGTCACATAGATATAGCAGTCTGGTAGCGTGTGTGCTGAATGCACTTGGGAAGGTGGACTAGTGAATAAGGACACACTAATAATAGTTAACATTTATGTAACACTTTACAGTATTTATTTTATTGATTTTGATCCCACCCTATCCCCCCAAGGCTCAGGGCAGCTCAAATCATTAAAAATATAAAATACAAAATAAAACCCGTAACATTAATAATACACCTCCTCGCCCCAATCTACCCCTGCCAGTTAAATACCTGGCTGAATAAATAGGTCTTACACTGCCTCTGGAAGATGCAGAAACTAGGGCTTAGGTAAGCCTCCAGGAAAGGGGGTTCCAAAGCTGTGGCGTAACCACCGAGAGCGCCTTTTTACGTGCCCAGGCCGCATGGACCTGGGCCAAGATGGAACTTGCCCAAGAGGCTGCTCTTGGCTAATCTTCGAGGCCACAAAGGACATAAAGAGGAAAGCGCTCCGTTAGGTAGGGCCCAGGCTGTTTTAAGGCTTTACAGGTCAAAGCAGCCCTATGAATTGTGCCTGGAACGCTACAGGCAGCCAGTGCAGACTCTGAAGCACTGGTGTTATGTGCTCCCAAGCAACCCACCCGTCAAAATGTGGGCCGCTGCATTCTGCACAAGCTGCAGAACCCAAACAGCCTTCAAGGGCAGCCCCACAGAGCAAATTGCAGTAATCCAGCTTTGAAGTAACAAAAGCATGGATGGTGGTGGCCAGATCGCTAGCTGAGAGAAAAGGATGCAGCTTTCTCACCAGATGGGAGTCGGTGTAAGACACTCCTGGCTACCGTCACGACCTGATGTTCCAGGTCAGGATCTAGGAGCACTCGAAGACCATGAACCTCAGTAATCAGGGCGGCTGTACCCCATTAACGAGGGGCATCCCAATCCCACCCCAAGGTCACAGGGCCAGCCAACCAACGTCACTTCATCTTGTCTGGATTCAGCTTCAGTTGGCTCATTCGCATCCAGTCCCCAATGGCAGCCAGGCACTGAGTAAGCACCGAGAGTGCAGGACATGGGTCAGATGAAAAAGATGAATAGATTTGGGTGTCACCTGCATATTGCAAGCAGCGCACTCCAAAGCTACGCACAATCTTACCCAGCGGCCTTAGATACAGGTTGAACAGAAGAGGAGACAAGATGGAACCCTGCGGAGCCCTACAGGAGAAGGGGCGGGAGGATAACTAGCCATCATCCACCACCTGCTGGAACCTCCCCCATAGGAATAAACAGAACCACTCAAGAGAGTCATCCCACGGACCCCTGCCAGGTTCTGCCTTGATGTCAACACCACCTCATGATCAACTGTATCAAAGTGCTTTATGATTATTCTCTTGTTAAATCCTCACAGCATCCCTGTGAGGTGGAAGGCCAGTACGACTCACATTTTACAGAATGGGAGCGGAGGCTGAAAAATAGTAACTTACCCAATGTCACGTCAGATTTCAATCCATCTCTGCCCCGCCCCAGCCATAAGTCTCATGCTTGGACCATGAAAGCATAGTGGCCACACAGCTGGCTTTCCTGATGACTAGCAGGAAGAATGTGCTGTTTTTAACCTTTTAGCATCTAAACCTATATGTGAAACATGCTCAGGACATCAAAGTTCTGACATGCTAGAAAGTTACTATGACCTCGTCACAAAGATCTGAAGGCACTTTATAAACGTAAGTGAAACCAGCCTCCCTCCACTCTATAAACAATTATAATCCACATTTTACTTACAGGAAAAATGAGTTTTGCCTAAACCAGGGGTAGGAAACTTCTGGTCCATAGGCCAAATCTCGGCTGTGGCTGGTTTTTTGTTTTTTTAAAATTATTTATTTACCACCACCACCCCCCTTCCATTTTCTTGATCTGGCCTCTGGATCCAGTTCCTACCATCAAGCCTTGAGTGAGCTCAGGAGAATGGAGCAGAGACAAGGACAAGGATAGTGGATGGATTCACGACGTGAATCCGTGATTTGGGCCCTCTTCTCCCTTCCCCCATCCTGAACACACTCCTTGAGCACCCTGCCCCCAACTCCTATCTGGCTCATTGAGCTTCTACTAGTTTTCAAAGTGGCCCATGGGAGAAGACAGGCTCCCCACTACTTGCCTAAACTCACCAAGTTCTTGGCAATGCCAAGGATAGATCCAAGTCCTGAACCCCCCAAATCTTCAGCCACCCCACTCTGTCCTTTCCTTGCTGTGGTGTCAACTGAGGCACTAGGATTTGGGCTGAAAGGGAACTCTCACTGGAGAGAAGGAAAAAGAGGCAAAGGAATCAAGAGTAAAGGCAAGAAGGAAATAAAAGGATCAGGTCTCCCGTTCAGGCCCACCTTTCTCTTTGCTGAGTGTCTGCACTTCCTGTTTGATGCTATCATTCCAGTGGGTAATGTCCACATGCAGGGAGTAGTCACAGCAGGTCTTCCCATCAGCCCACTCTCGCCACTTCTCGTATGCCTCAATCAGGCTGGACTCTGGCTCAGGAACAACATGGTCAACTGGTGGAGAGAGGAAAGCACGATATAGGCAGTGAATGAAGGGCTTAGCACGACCTTCCTCCCCACTCCACATGCTGGGCGTCTCACCAACCCCCCACGTGCTCAGTGACTACTGGATACCCAACTCTATCCTTTAATGCATCCGTCTTTCATTCTGCTCGGTCCTTTACTGGCTTAATAATGCATCTCCCTCCCACCACCCTACAGGATGAAACCAAAGCATCCCAACTGGCCAAATATTTAATCTCAGTGAGAGATTAAATACTTGCAAGGACCCATGTTCACTGCATTTTGTCCATTTGCGGCAATGGAGAAGTCACAGTGAACATGGGTCTCTGATTATTTGTCAGTTTTCATACATCATGAGAGGAAATGGAACACCAAGAAAGCTCTTCAGATCTCACCCCCCCACCACACCACAAACACACCATTTCCTCAGATGCATCCGAAGTGCATTTATCAGAAAAGGAAATGCATTGAGCCTTACTTAATAGCCTTTGGCATCGCACCAGGGCTTTTACAGGCTTCTGCTGGAAAGTCAGCTGGAAGCTGCAGGGACCTCCTCCTCACTTTGACTCTATTAAAAACCTAGTGTCCTGCTAAGATGCAGTCCTAATGCACCTTTTTATTGCCCCTGACGTAATCCTTCCTCTCCACCGCAGGCTGCTTCATGCAACAGGCACTGCGGCAAAAACTTGCTTTGCCAGCAGGGGAAAAGGAGCAGAGCGTTGGCCAACATTATGCTATTTATGTATTAGACCCATTTCACTACAATGTCTGTTGATTCCAACAAGTGTCTCACTAGGCATCTGCCATTCAGCTGGCTCACATGGGGAGCCTGAAGCACTTTCAGGCCCACTGTGTGGGACAGACAATTGCACACAGTCAGTGCAACATTGGATTACAAGCAGGGTGGGCTTCCTCACCTCCCTGGTCCCTACACTACAGAGGTGTGCTGGGAATTGGCTCCCGGCACCACCTGATCTGAATGTTTCCCTACATTTCATTCCCCTATGCTGTTGAGGTGGGTAACGCATGGTGCCATTGCTGAGTGTGGGCACTGAACTCGGCACAGAGCTTCAGAAGGAGAGTCCTGAAGAGGGAGGAGTACAGCAGCCTTCAGGTCACCTTGCGAAGGTGGCACGGCATGGCAGGGGGAGCTGCATCAAACCCTGCATGGGGGAATGAGAGACAGCTGTGCCTGGTGCAAGAACTAGAAGTTGAGGTTTCTGTGTCAGTAGCAGCCCCTGCTCTGGGGTGCTTCCCCCCCTCCCCCCCAGTGGGAAGACGAGGTGGACCATGACGAGAGAACCCTTGAATGGGTAAATGATTGTTGACCTAGCTATATGCTGCAACACACATTCCACACAGGTTGGAACGACACCAGTTTATTCCAATGTGTGACAGCATCCAGAGAGAAACAAAACTGAACCCATCAGCAACTTAATCAACAGTTGTTCTAGAGTACCAAGAAATTATCCAAGGTTCAGACAGCTGTAGCCACTGCAAAGG
The DNA here is from genome assembly GCA_003113815.1 of Sphenodon punctatus. Lineage (NCBI taxonomy): Eukaryota > Metazoa > Chordata > Lepidosauria > Sphenodontia > Sphenodontidae > Sphenodon > Sphenodon punctatus. Next base: position 6,265,304 of record QEPC01004381.1, on the reverse strand, counting down.
CAGCAGAACTGAGCTATAAGCCAGACATCTGCGGCATCCTTCAGGGCAAGAACTAAGAATTTATTTGCCTTTTTAGATAAGAGTTGTTTATTCCTCAGGGCTGCACATGATGCTGGGGTATCACTCTGTTCCTGTTCTTACATTCATCTGGTCAGGTTGCCCTCTTTTTAAACGATTACATCTGCAGTCAGTGTTTGTTAAGATGCACAGAGGCCTTGGGGTTTGGGGCAATGGAGCAGCACAGAACTCATGGTTAGGGCAAGCATTTCCTTTAATTTTGATCCATGCAGAATCCATTTCCCTCACCAGAGTTTTGGTTTGGAGTTGTTGATTTGAACAATTCCTCCTCTCAAATTTGAATGGGGCAGCTCAAAAGTGGGGGTAACAAGGAATGTCTAGAGTGTTGTACTGAGCTTGTAAATCAGCCCAAGCTTGCTCAATTCAAAATCATCTTAAGCTGAAGTACTGAGCTATAAACATTTGGGGGGGGGGGGGGTTGGAGGGATGAAATTAAATTAAACTAAGGCAAATGGAAGGCAGTACATGCAGGGAATAGAAACCAAATGCATGAAAACGAAATAGTAGGGGTTATAGGGAGAATAACTGGATTGGCAGCACCACTGCTGATACAGATCTCTGGGTAATTAGTGGATCACAAATTGAGCATCAGACAGCAGAGCACTGCTGTTGCAAAGGCGGCAAAAGTCATTTTAGGCTGCATTAGCAAAAGCATTACATACAACACACAATGCTGGGGCTTCATCTGGAAATAACGAATCCAGTTTGGGGCATCCCATTTTAAAGAAGGCTATAGAGTAACTGGAGAAGAACTAGAGGTCAGCAATGAAGATGTTCAGATAGGAGGTTTAGAATGCAAGTCAGATGAGGAGAGGTTGGAGAAACTGGGTATTGGCTTGGGAGAAGAGAAGGCGAGGAATTGAAAGCAATTTTCAAACATCTGAAAGGCAGCCATGAAGATGGAAAACAATCATACTCTCTTGCTGCTGAAAGTAGAACAAGAGGCAATGGGGTCAAGCTGAAGGAAGGCTGATTTAGATAAAACCCTTTAAGGAAAAAAACCTCCTGAGTATAAAAATAGTCAGGCAATGGAAAAAGACGCTTAGGGAAGCTGTGGATCATTGGAAGAGGCAGAATAATGTAGGTCTGAGATTTTTAGGCAGGGCAAACCTTGCAACTGCATACAGAGCTGGGCTAGATGGCTCTTGACGTCTCTTCCAACTCTACAATTGTGCGCAAGCTGGGCCAGGGTGCACTCCAAGAAAGCTACAGCCAATAAAACATTCCCCACCTACTCCAGCAACGTACACGCTTTAACACCCCCCACCTCCAAATATTAGGGAGCCATCTTAGGTACTAAACCTTCTTGTTCACAGTATAAGACACTGAACATGACAGAATCCCTGCAAATACAACCATCTGCTGGTGTAGAGTCAACAGAAGAGGCCTCCTGCTGTACTTACTGATCATAGTGGTTCCACCTGCCAGGGCAGCCTTTGTCCCCTGGAAGAAGTCATCCACAGTTGTCATCCCCTTGTAGGGCATCTGCAAGTGAGTGTGGACATCGATTCCTCCAGGGATCACCATCTTCCCATTAGCTTCTATGATCTTAACCCCTCCGGGGACAATCAAATTATCGCCAATTTGCCTGGCAAGAGAACAGGAGATGATCAGTCCACATGTACAGACAAGAAACATCAGGTAGAAGTCACTCCACCAGCAACCACCAATGTAAGACAGACTAGGAGATCCCATCAGTGTTGGAAAGTTAGATCTATGCAAAGGCATATGAAATATAAGATCTGCATTGATCATGTAAAAACAACATAATCCATAGGGGGGGGGCATATTCTCAAAATATGCCCAAAATACCTGTAATCACACCTGTTTTCTTGTGAAAATGCTGGGGAGGGAGAACAGAAAGGAACTGGTTCACATGATTAGAAGCAAATGCAAATATTTAGGCAGTACTGTTAAAAGCCCTTTGTTACCATGAGCCTGATAGTTGGATTAATTCAATAATCTCCATGTGCAAGCCTGAATGAGAACTGATAAGCACCCGTGTCTTCTGACTGTAGACTGAACTCCAGGCCCTTTCTGAAAATCAGCTCCAAGGTAAAGGAGTTCTACAGCTAAATTTTAAATCAGCCGTTATAATCTGTGAATATAATCAGGTACTTGGGTGTAAATGTATGTGAACTGCAAAGTGCAATTTTGTGGAAATGAAGCAGCTGAAGCTTCCTCTACATTAGGAGCGGGGAACCTCCTGTTTGTTTTTAATTCCTGGATTTGGCTTGTGGATTCAGTCCCTCCTACCCTCAAGCACTCAAAGAGTAAGCATGGGGAAGGGACCAGAGATGAGGGCATGCACTCAAAGACAGGGGATGGATGGATGGATCTATGGCACGGATCCATGATCTGGATCCTCTCATCCCTTTCTCTGTCCTGAGCACAACTATTAAACACCCTTCTCCCCTGTCACGCCAACCCCTATTTGGCACATGGAGCTTGTACTAATTTTCAAAAAAGTGGCCTGTAGGAGGGAAAAGATTCCCCACCCATACTCTGTACCCGCCATTACTTTGCTAACGTGTCTCAAATCTGTCCAGGACGTAGCATTTCTGAGAAAAAACCAACACAACTTCACTAGCATAGCAGCCTGAGCTCTCTGGAGAGCTTTTACGATGGTGAACTGACTAGCTTTTACATTACAATCTTCATCCCCACCCCCGCTACAATTGAAAGGGAATTGTTCTCTTCCTGACTTAACTTCTGATGAGTTGAAAGAAAGAGCAATTCCTAAGTCCCAGCTAGCAATCAAAACGTCAGTCCGATTAAGACTAATTAAAGGATATGCATGAGCAAAACCAAACCTGTGGCAAAAGGGACCAAAAATGTGGATGCGGAAGAAGCAAGACACCTAAACAGGAACAAACAGTACACAAAGCAAGATGCCAGGAGTCTGTTCCACGGGGGATCTCTACTGTACTAGTTGACCATGAAGGACTAGGCGGAGTGGTGAAGATTTGTACGACTCCTAATGCCATTCTGCCCTCCATGCCCGCTTCAAGCTGTAGGATTACTTGTTACAAAGAATGCTTCCTCCTAAGAATAATGACACAGCTGTCAGAGTGGCCCTGGGCTTGCCAAGTTTTTCCAATTCCACTCACATCACAAGAGCCCTAAAGTAAACAAAAGTCTTTCCCTGGGAGTTGACAAGTAGTTCTCAAAGCACACAGACACCACGGCTTTCACGGAGCAACTGCACAGTTTTCAAACACAACATGTTTGCCATGTTACAGTGAAATATGAACGTTTTTCCTACTCAGGGACCTTCCCATTTATGTCCCATCCTTCCTATAACAGAAAACACCACTTCTTACTGCATTACCACATTGTAGAGCCACACGCACACAAAATCCCTTCTCTTGGATCCAATGCACGGGCATCTAAATCTCTATATCCTAGATGCACTTATAAAAAACCCTTTCCATTATCATCCCACTTCAAATTCCCTTGCCCTTTTATGCACACAAGTTCCTCTTTGCCAGTCTTTTACCGTAACACAGGGGTGAGGAACCTCAGGCTCAGAGGCCAAATCAGCCTGCGGCTAGATTTTATTGGACCTTTTTCTAATTTTGGGATCTAGCCCATGAATCTAGACCTTACTCTCAAACACTGAAAGAGTGACCTTAGGGAAAGGCAGCAGAGAGGAGAGCATGCACTCAAGGCTAGAGAATGGACCCACAGCATAGATCAAGGGTGGGGAACTTCAGGCCCGGTGACCATATGCAGCTCACGGCTAGGTTTTATTTGGCCCCTTTCCAGTTCCTATTCCCAAGCACTGAAAGACCAAGCTCAGGGTACGGGAGCAGAGAGGAGGGTGTGCACACAAGCACAGAGAATGGATCCATGGCACTAATCAATGGTCTGGACCCTCCTCTTCCTGAGTGCACCCCTTAAGCACTCCCCACCCCCAATTTCTATGTGGCCTTTAGAACTTGGGACTAATTTTCAAAAGGAGCAGATTAGGGGGAATCGTATACATACTTTATGAGACCATCCTCCATGTAAAGGTCAGCAAAGAATGACTGGTCATCGTTGACTATTCTGCCTCCTTTGATAAGAAGACGATCACTCTGTGAAGGGAAAATAAAGCAAAAGTGATCAGGTATTGTTTATGGTTCTTTACCCTGTTCTACAGCACCTCTCCCTGAAAAGACTATCCCCAATGCATATGAACCAATTTAGCAGAACAGAAGTCTAAGTTTGGTACAGTATAGATTAGATTATGTATTGTGACGGGACTTGAGTGGGAAGGTCAAACCAATGCCCAGGACTATATAATAGATGGTCACTTGGTGTTATTTAAACCTCTCTCTACAGAACAGACGGTATACAGAAACAGAAAAAAGGCACATTAATTTACAAGGACAGGTAAGTTACAGAGAACAGACATTTTACAGATGATGAGAACACGAACTTGGGTTTCTATAAAAACAGCATGCCAATAAAAATATGCATGAATTGTACATTCCATAGACCAGTATTTAATATTAATTAATTAGGAGCCCTGAACCACAGTGTGCCTTCATTATAAAGGCAGATTCAGTTATAAACATTGTCCTGTGTATTCTGCAAGATTCCCCTCCGCCTAAATTCTGCAACCAGGAAACCAAATTCTGGGAGCAGAAAATCCTGATTCTGCAAACAGAACTATGCACATTAACAAAACATATCTGACAACAATGCAAATTAATTTCCCAAAATGCAACTGTATCGATTTTGAACATCTCAGTATGTTGAAGTCCCAAAATACCACATGAACTTATCAGTAGGGGTGGGATACTTCTCTCCCAAGGGGATGAGGGAAGTCATGAGCAGCTGTGGCACAGAGCCCCCTGGTTATGGAATACATAAACAGCCACAAACATCTGTGGCAGTGACTAATACTACCCTATTAGTAGTCAAGAGTGCTGGCATCCCATTGGCTAGCTGACAATACTTCCCATTTAGACTGCAATTCTGCACTGGAAGATGCAATTTCTGCAGGAGTTTTGGCCAAATGCAAAATTCTGTAAAAACCTCTGATTGCAGTAAGTGCAGAATTTATGGGGCCCCAATTATAAACTAGAGCTAGGCATGGTTCCCAATATGTGCCAAAGATGCAATGCACTTTATTTCTCAATTAAAATCACAGTGTGAGCATTCAGCGCCTTTAAAGAGGTTTAATTAGCTTCATCACAATGTGAATTCAGTTATTAGATGGTGTGAAACCTGTTCCATTACCCAGGGAAGCCAATAGTAGTCCTTCCATTGACTTCAATGACCTTTGGAAAAGGCTGTATGCCTGCAGTTAACATTAAAATGATTAACAAAAATATGTGTATTTTTGTATGCTATTAACAAAAAAAAGAGAGAGAGAATAGAAAGGTACCAATATTATGAAAAAAGACCCTGAAGACCAAGCATAAAAGGATCCTAGTCCAATCAAGGTCAATAATTGTTCCCTAAAGCAATACCTTATATAACTACTTCTCTTCCCCGTAACCAAGTTATGTACGTGCACCTGCAACTTCTCAACTTCACAAATTATTATTATTATTTATATAGTGCCAGGCTCCAGCAGTGTACCTGGCAATATCATCCATACGAGACAGGGAGGAGATGCTACCATGCTTTAGGTAGCCTTACCCCTCTCCGGGCAAAGAAGCCATGTAAAGAGTGGCTCATGTGCCCAGGGCCTTCCAGATGTTCTCCCCACCCTGGGGTAGGGTGAGGAGCTGGCTGCTCTGCAATGCGTCCTCAGTAAGATTCCAAGGACTCATCACAGAATAGCCGTACCCCAATCAGGGTAAGGCTGCCCAGGGCGGGGCAACTTGTGATGGGGTGCTCTTGCCCCGCCACTTTCGACACAATGCTGTGTGGGTGTAAGCAATGTGCACGGCTGGGGGCAGGATGGTAGGGTAGATCCCGATTCCCACTTGTGTGAGTAGCACCTCAGTCGGCCCCAGCCGCAACAGTGGCTCTGACAGGGGTTGGCCTGCCCAGCTTCCCCACCCCAGCATGCGCCCCACAGCGTGGTGGCGGCGGCTACCCACCATGGAGATTGGGGCCCTGCAACTCAGGTGGCTGCACCCAGGGCATGAAATTTCAGATCAAACTCCGGGAGTCAAAAAACAAAATTTAGTCACCAGACTTTATCTTGATATTAAACTGTTCTTGCCCCACTAAACCCCTGAACCAGCCAGTCTCAGTTTTCTGGGTGCCAATGGCTCCCAGGCATCTGCAAATTTTGTGCCCTGGCTGCACCCCTTATCTCTCCTTATGTTCACCTCTCTCATCTCCCCTCCCTTATCTTTCTTAGATTGTAAGCCTCTTGGGGTAGGGACCTGATGCTACAGATCAGCTGTGTGCTCTATTACAGTGGTTCCCAAACTTTTTGTGAACAAGTACCCCTTTTCAAATTTCCCAATGAACCATGGACCCCCACCAAATTTACATAAATTTGCATGACACACCCCTAGATTTGCATAAGACACCCTAAATTAGCGTACTACAACAAATATGAATGTAAGCATTTGTGAAAAAATGCTTGTAACGAAATGCTTGTAATTCCAAGTACAAGATAAAATCTTATATAATTACAATTACAATTATTACAATTAAATTACAACTGTAATTTAATTGAGGCACTCCAGCCTCACTGGAGTTTTGAGCCCAGACTAAAACTACGGGTGATTCAGAGCGAACCACACACACCCCCAGCTGCCCCCTCCTTTGTTCTGCCACTGTCACATGGTGCTGGGGAGGTGGGCGGCAGGCAGCTGATGCTGATGTCCCCGCAGCGCAGCCCAGCAGCCGTAGCAGGTCCGGTTCCAGGAGGATGTGGCTCCTCGCCACTACAACTTTCTGTGGATTGCTGCTGGCTCCCCCCACTAAGTAGGGCGGGAGGGAAGCGATCTCTCTCTCCCCTGCAAGGCTGCATGCTGCAGTCCCAGGCTCATTGGGCTGGGCTTGCAGACAGACACCCCTCCCGGGAACGAGGCAAGCCACACTGCAAAGTTCGCGCCCGCTGCCTGATTGCAGCCTGCTAATTTTTTAAACCCACTGCTTTGAAGGGATTGCTGAGGGTAGAAGTGCCTTAAACTTCTGCTTGTGTCAGTGGCTGAGCTTGGAGTCTGTGCCGTGCCGAAACCGAGCCCAGTCACTGTGCTCAGCAACACAAATAAAATAAAATTAAAAAACCAAGCAGGATGCAAGAGGAGGCCCGCAGACCCCCTGGGGGTGCGTCGCGGACCCCAGGGATCCGCGGACCACAGTTTGGGAACCAATGCTCTATTACATAAGCTCCGATTCAGCAACTCCACCCTTCCCTTTAAGTGGCATCAGTGCCTCTCAGATTTCTCCAAATGCAGCATGACTTATGTAATGAGTAGTGGTGGAAAATAGAGAACAGATCCATTATCAGCACTGCTGATCTGTTCCTAAGTGTTCAGTTCCCTATTAGTTATTATCCAAGGATACTGTATGTAGCACAGAGAGCTCCTCACTGAGATCAGAGCCCCACTGTGCTAGGTTGTACACAGAAATATATTAGAAGACAGTCTCTGCTCTAAATAGTTTACAGCAAAGGCTCTCAAACTGTGGGTTGTGACCCCAAACAGGATCATGATCATGAATGATATCTGACACACGTTGCATGACAGTGCTGCAGCATGGGGACAGAGGATTATATTTAATACAATAATAAATAATAATAATATAATGTAGTGTAGTAGGGGAGGGGAGTCTACCTCCGGTTCAGGTCTAGTCTTAGACAGAGACTTACTGTGTGACCTTGGGACAGTTACAATAGTCACTCAGCCTAACCTACCTCACAGGGTTGTTGTGAGAATTAAAAAAAAGTTGTGTTTATTAGTTCTATGTAAAGCACTCCAAGTGCCTTGGTGTGTGTGTGTGTGGGGGGAAACGGGACGGCGCTATATAAAAATAAAGATTTGTTATTATTCTTAAGTCTCAAAACAAAACTACACAGACAAAAGTTTGGGAGCCACTAGCTTACAGTCTAAATACACAAGACAGACCAAGAGTAGGAGGGGAAAGAGGCAGAGAGAGAGAGATGAAGGGACTTGCCAAGGTAACACAGCAGGTCAATGGCAGGGATGAGAATAAGACGCAATGCCACGGAGACCACTTTTAGATGAGGTGCTTAAAAGCGCCTCTGAAAGATACGCAGGGAGAGAAACCTGCGCTCTGGGGGTGGGTGTTTAGACGTTCCCCCGCACTACCGGAAGTGATGTTACTCCCATTCTAAGCTGCTGCTGCTGAGAACAAGCGTAGGTTTGAAGATGCGACTTTGTAAAAACCCCTCCAGAGGATTTTACCACGCCACATCTTCAAACCTATGCTCGTTCTCAGCGGCCACTGCTTAGAATGGGAGCAACGTCACTTTCGGAAGTGCGGGGGATCTTACCTCTCTCCCCCCCCCACGCAGGTTTCTCTCCCTGCGTATCTTTTGGCGGTGCTTTTAAGCGCCTCGTCTAAAAGTGGTCTCAGTCACAGTGGGTGAAAACAGACATGACGCTAACCACCCTTGGTGGTCATTTATGCATGTTTCACGGCTGCATAGGGCACCAATACAGCCCTGCAACATGCATAAATAACCACCAAAGGTGGTTGAAAGGGTGGTTAGCATCATGTCTGTTTTCACCCACAGTGTCCTAACCAATGGACTGAGGTAATCATGAACACACAGAAGCTGCATAAATATACTGTAGAATTTAAATATACTGTACTCATATAGATGCACAATATGTGAATATGCGGATGTGTATAAAGGGGAACTACACACACACAATATATATCATATAGAACATTCACCTTCTCAAGCGATACCAGATTCAATTAAACCATCACATGAATATCATCAATATGATCGAAATATTAACCCCACACAACCGTTTGAGTCAAGACTTAGTTCTGAAACCCCTGACACTTTCAGTTTAAGATCATGACCTTTAGAACAAGCATTCCAAAACAGGTGCATTTAACACTCAAAGCATGGGCTACATGCAGTCTAGATCAGTTGCTAAGACCTTTTAAAGACACAAAGTTTGGATGCATTCATTATTGTGCACAAATAATTTCTCTTTGGATTGACAGCTGCTCATGGTCTCTCTAGTAAACTAGACAGAACTTTACATGGGTCCTGGCAGTAATTCTGCTGCTACAGATGGGAATAACTCCTATGGAAACACTCTTTTTTAAAAAAAAGTGGGAATGAAATTGTCTTTTGTTTATCAGAGAGTCTTGGGATTCTTCCAAGAGCGCTAGCCAACTCAAGGAAAGTGCTCCAGACCACTGGTAGTAGCTCTTTGACACAATGGACTGTACTGACTCTGTTAAGGAACTCTGGCTAACAGATATATGGAAATAGAGTTTATGGTGTGGGCGAACTTATCTGCTGCTTAGCTCAAATGGAAGCACTTCTGTCTGGGAGCATGCCACCATCAGACCACCCCTCGCTCATGTCAGTGGTGACCTCTATATTTCCACCTGCACAAGGAAGGAAAACTTCCATGGAGGTAAACAAGCTAGTGAAGATCTTACTAGAACAGCAACAGGGACAATACAAGGTGGGGGAACTTGAAGGCCTCCCCCAGTGACAAGTCACAAAATTTATTTTTATTTATTTCAATAATTCTAACCCGCCCCCTCCTGCCACACGGCAGCTCAGGACGGCGTACAACAAGTAAAAATACAGAGTAATAAAATAAGAATAATTAAAATTAATTAAAATAATCAATCACAGTGCCAAACTAAAACCCCACCAACCCCCACAAAAACCACAAAACATCCCCCCCCCACCCCTCCTTTAAGGAGGATCTAAACAGGCTGACAGATCTTCTCCTATTTTTATTTTTTTAAAACTTTTTTAACTGAAGAACAAAATTGAAATTCCCCAGCCCCTACAGACTTGCTCCTTTATCCCATAAACTCTCTTTCAAATTCATCTTATTTTGCTCTCAACTTTATATACTACTCATTGTCCCCCCAAGTCCACTGGTGGTGCAAATAGTCCCCGGAGTCAGATCCGCACAGTCAAAGCTAAAAGATGGCCAGCAGTCCCAACAAGCAAGGTCATTCTGAACCCATCCACCACAGGGAGTTCCTTTCACTGCCTTGGTGGAGTAAACTTTGGAGACAGCACCCATACTGATGCAATTTGCTCGCTAGCTTCTGGCATATATGGAGTAGAATAATTTCCCTCTGGTCTCTCTCACATGCAAACCAGCCCAAGTAGTCCTTGAGAGCTGCATGTTTGCATCTTAGGCATTTTTACATAAGCTTTGTTTCTCCCGGACTTCACAAACCTGCACAGGGTGGGTGGGTAGACTTCATCCTTGCTACCAGAAGTTGGCAGGGTGCCACTGAAAACAGCAGACGCCAGTGAACTAGCACATGCTTGGAGACCTGGACTTGTAAAACCTCTTATCTGGATTTTACAAGTCCAGGTCTCCAAGTATGCACTAGTTCGCTGGCAGCCACTGTTTCCAGACTTCAAAAGTCCAAGAGAAACAAGGCTAGTGTAAAAACGTCCTTGGATTCTTACATGCAATCAAGACAAAGAAACAGGAAGGAGTTTTAATTAATGTCTTGGCTCTAGCGCCAGGAGAGAGAAGTTGTGGAAACTAGCCATGGTTTCACATCATTTACCATACAGACACTCTCCACTGAGGTAGAAGGTGCCTGTAACCAGCACTAGGTTACCGGCAGCTAAAATTTATGTATCCTACCCCATATTTCCAAAAATACATCATTAAGCAAAGTTTTTCTACAAGTTCAATTGAACAGTTATAAGTACATCCTTTTAAACCAAAATGGGCTTTGGATAGAGAGAAAGCCACTGCTTCAATGTGCCCTCTTCTTGGCTGACTACACAAGATTTGTTCACCGAATCTGGTCTTATTGGTCAATTTTATGCCCTTTGGAATCTCCCTCCTCCCACAGTAACTAAGCTAAGAACATACGCCTACTACTTAATGGATCCTTGCCTCTGCCTCTGTGCCCCTCCCTCTTCCAGCCTAGACTGTAACCTCCTTGGAGCAGGGACCGGTCTCTAATCACAACTCAAGCGCCAGGAACTTTGTTTGTGCTATATAAATAACAGCAATTTTAAGAGGTTTGCTTTTAAGAAAAAGTACCATGCTATATAGCTAGTTGGAAGCATATACTTGGGGGTTTATATTGGGTTCAAACAGAGGTAGGAACAGGGATGCAGCAGCACTGGGTGATAAGGATTTGCATCTCCAAGAGAAGCCATAAATACTGGACTAGGAGTCAGGAGTCCTCCTAGGTGTCAGTGACTATGACCTTCACTACATCACAACTTTGTTGTGTCTGTCTTACTTTCTGTAAAAACAGAAATGTTAATGCTTTCCAAACTCAGAGATTAGTGGTGCTATAAAAACAACCGTCTTTCCAGGCTGGAGGAATTCATTAAAAGAGGTCACTTGCTGTCAGGAAAGGCAGACTTGGTGGTCATTACTGCTATTTTAAACCCACATTAATCAAATGTTTATTTCTCTGTTCTGTAGAGCCCTCCCCACCCCCTCATGCTGCTGCTGTGATTGTTTTGTATACACAATCCAGGCTTCACAGTTAATGATTGGGTAGGATAGTCAGTGGTCAAGCAGAACTTCAATCTGATCTGTTGGGTTTGTAACAATGTTTAATGCACAAGCATTTAGGTCTGCTCGAAGGCGCCAGCAGATACTGATTTGGAAAGGGAACTTCTAGGAAAAAGCTGGGCCTCCCACATTTTGGGCCTCACCAGCTTGCGTTTAGGAGGGGATGTGTGTATATGCTATCTGACAGAATACACCAACACATCCACATTCCCAAGGTACTGGGAAGCAGCATCAAGTATGAGTCACAAATGCTCAGCAGTGATCATATCAAACAAAACATTTGGGAGGGGGGGAAATAAGCACTTGAATTATTATTATTTCTTTTAAAAACAAAGTAGACGTTTAATTAGATAACTAGCATGTGTCACGCAAAAAACAGATCTAAAAAAAGTTAGCATCTGGCTCTCCCTGCCTCACCGCAACCAGTTTTCTCCTCTATACATGCATTGATAAACATTCCTTCATTTGATTATCCTCTGTGGTCCATTGTCAGCTTTGTTTTATATTCCAGATCTAAATGCTCCCAGAGGTCTTTCTTTGCCTACTTATAATTTAGTGTGCTTTCAGTGTTCAAAACACTATACAATCCTTATCTATCATCTCATGACAACCCTGTGGGGTAGGTCATTATTATTCCCATTTTACAGATGAGACACTGAGACAGAGAGAAAGTGACTTGCCCAAGGCCACTCACCGAGCTCATAGCTAAAATAGGAGATGTGGGTTTGAAATCCCAGGTCCAAGTCCAACACCTTATGCACTAGGCTACAATACAACCTTGCTCCCCCCTACCTCTCTGCACTTATCGCCCTCCATACTCCAGCCCGTGCACTTCGCTCCTCCTCTGTCCCTTCTCTCACCCTTCCACGCCTTCCCTGCTCCCCTAAGAGCCTTCGTCCCTTCTCACTTGCTGCCCCCCATGCCTGGAACTCCCTCCCTGTCCACATCCGCCTTGCCCCCTCCTTTCATACCTTCAATTCTCTCCTTAAAACTCACCTCTTTCGCTCTGCTCTGTCTGACTCTTTATCCTGCTGAGCCACTATTCCTATACCTACGATCGGTTTACCCTTATCCTTGCAACATGGACCTGCCTGCTGTCATTCTCATCATAACCAAGCCAAGTACGTGCACTTGAGACCTCGCATCTTCATGAATGTTAGACCCCTTGTCTCTCCCTCTGTTCCCCTTCCTAAGTCCTGTCTCTTATACACATCTAGATGTGTATAAGAGACAGATATAAATGTTTGTTAATAATAATAATAATAATAATAATACAAACGCAATACAAACCTGCAAAACAGCCAAACACACCTGTGAAAGCTTGTGCTTAGTGTCGCAAGGTGGAATTTCTTTTTCGAAGTACAGTAAGAAAAGGATCAACCCAGTTCTTCTTTTGTGTATTCAGGCTAACGTGGGGTCAGCTTGAACAACATGTTTTACTGCCTCGTGTGGCCTTACCCATGGAATGCTATACAGCTGCAACTGTAAGCAGCTACATCATCACATTAATACCACCTTAATGCAGGCAGAAAAAGAATGCAATGAATGGTACTGTCCAGCTACTTACGGCTGAAACAAATGCCATTTGATGGAGAGTTTTTCCAGTCACTCCAATGGAAAGGGTGAGCTACAAGCAGAAAACCTATAACTGTCCACAAGTATGCGAGACAAGTTCCTGACTGAATGACACAAAGCAGAACAATATTAAGCTGATTTGGTTGCCCTCTTGTCTGTTTCCCAGCATGCAGCTCGGTTCTACTGGGCTAGGAAACAGGCAGATGCAGCAGGACAGGATGCAAGATTCCAGCATGGGGAAAAGAGTACATGGCAGCCAGAACAAGCTCCCCATGCAATCTGAGAAGTGGTCAAGCTGGGGTCCCCAGAGAGGAGGCATTTGGGCTTTGTAATGTATCAGGGAGAAATTAAAAAACAACAGACCGTTGTCCCTCCTCTATTTGTGGGGAGCAGCTTCGAGAATGCGCGCCAAAGCTGGCCTTGAACTTTCAAACCTGGCATCCACCATTTGGGGATTGTGGTTTTGGGCATGTAACCACCAAATTATGCAACATCCTAAATAAGATATGCAAGGATATGATGGAAAAGCTGTGTGTCTCTTCAATAATGGTTTGAGATCTCAGTCAAGAATTTATCTTAATTTACTGTGGTTTACTGTATACCAATTTACCATTTGCCCCGGTAATGCACATGCACAAAAGATGTTCTGCACATGCGCAGCACTCTTCCAAGATGGTGCCTGCATCATCATCATCATCACCACCACCACAATTTTGGAAAAACACAGTCATTTTCCACATGCGCATTACCTGGATGAATGCGGTACATGGTAAGCGGTAAATCGGTATATGGTACATGGTAAAAGAGTAAGTCAAGAAAAATTCTTGACCAACATCTCCCTCCCCTGGCCAGACCGAGAGCCCATTCCCAGCCGTGACACAGTCCCGTAGTGTTGCACCATGAGTGGCAGGGCAAGCGTACCCTGTCACACAAGCTGCCGCCCCACATTGAGCAGCCTTTCCCCAATTTTTCTGAGGACATGTCACATAGCAGTCAGCTGCTTGCCCCGCCCCAGAACAGGGAGAACATCTGGCAGGTTATGGGCACACAAGCCACTGCATCACGTGGCTCGTTTGCCCAGGGTGGGGTAAGGCTACCTAAAGTGTGGTAGCTTCCCCAGCCTGTCTCATCTGGCTGCACACTATGAGAAGCTCCCCAAACTCTTGACTGTTCCAGGGCAGGAAAGAGGAAGAGTGAAGTGATTACATCACCCTGAGACTACATGGCTCCTGATGCCCCATCACATGGCATGTTTAACCATGTACCCTGGCTCATCAGCAGTAGCAGCCCTCTCCACGGCTTTTGGTTGCTGCTCTGTAATGCCCCCAGTGATGGCTCAGGCTACAGTTCTGAAGCCTCCCTCCCCCACCCCCAGTACTCATTGAAATTATGAACCATGAGCTGACTGCTTGGAAAGACCTCAGCCCAGGGGCCAAGTGTGGCCCGCAACAAGTTTTTAATCTGACCCCTGGATCTAGTTCCTACTCTCAAGTACTGGAAGACTAAGCCCAGGGTAAGGGAGCAAAGATGAGGGCATGTATACAAGGATGGGGGACAGATCCATGAAGTGGACCTGCCTTTTCCTGAATTAATCCTTTAAGCACTCCCACGCAGAGCTCAGAGATCGTACTAATTTTCAAAGTGGCCTCGGAGGGAAAAGGTTCCCCGCCCCTGGTATGGGACTAAAAATAATCCAGGTGTTTATGAATTTTTCAGTAAGCCCTGGCAGACTCCCAGGCCTTCCCCATGTCTAAATGATTTGCATTGAAGCAGGGGTTTCCTAGCACTTCCTAAAAACTTTAAGTATGTAGAAAGTGCCATACTGGATCAGATGCATGGTCTGCCTAGTTTAGTATACTGTATCAGACATGGTCAACAGAATGTTTCAAGGGGAAGGGTACAATTTCCAAAAGGAAAAAAACAAAACGAAAAACTATTCAGAGACAGAATCTTTTGTCTGTTTTCTTTTCTTGCCCTTCAGAGCGAATGGGAGCTCATGGAAGAACTCAGAAGCTTCCTTCACACCACAGAACAGGGCTGGCATATCTGGTTATACAGAGCACAGGGACAGAGAATCCTGCAAACTAAAACTGCTTAAGAACTAATTCTTCCAACAACAACAACAAAAAGATACACTCATACATAAACCCAACCCAGATAAAATACGAAGTGGTCTTCATAGTTTCAAGGCTGGGTGACAATAGTCCGTGTACAAAAGCCTTTCAGCTCTAGGAACTAAAGAAAAAACACACAGAGAAAATAGTGATTAATAGCAAGATCCTGCAATGGGAGAAGATACAAGACAAAAGATGGGTGTGATATGGAGGTAAAGTTTCTAGATGCCATAAATGACTGATTCTTGGAGCAGCTGGTTCTGGAACCAACAAGACGATGAGCTATTTTAGATCTAATCCTAAATGGAGTGCAGGACCTGATGCAAGGGTTAACGGTGGTGCAGCTGCTTGAAAATATTTGGTGGAGCCACTTGAAAATAGTGATCATAATATAACTACTGGAGGGAGAACGATAAACAAAACTACCACAGTAACATTTAACTTTAAAAAGGGAGACTATGCTAAAATGAAGAAGCAAGTTAGAAGGAAACTAAAAGCAGCAGTTGCAAGGATTAAACGTCTGCAAAGAGGCATGGAGACTACTTAAACTTTTTTCAACTACATTAGAAGCAAGAAGCCTGCTACAGAGTCAGTTGGACCATTAGATGACCAGGGAGAATAAGGGACTCCAGGGAGGATAAGGCCATTGCCGAGAAGCAGAATGAATTATTTGCTTCAGTCTTCACTGCAGAGGATGTTGGGGAGATACCCCTGCCGGAACTGTTCTTTGTAGATGGTGAAGCAGAAGTGTGGTCACAAATCAACATGACTCTGAAGAGATTCTTGAGCAAATTGACAGACTAAATAGTAACAAATCACTGGGACCAGATGGTATACACCCCTAAAGTTCTGAAGGAACTACAAAATGAATTTGCAGACCTACTACTGTTAATCTGTAAACTATCGCTAAAATAAGCCACTGTACCCAAGGACTGAAAGGTAGCGAATGTAACACTAATATTTAAAAAGGGCTCTAGAGGTGATCCTGGAAACAACTGGTGAGTCAGACTTCTGTGCTGGGCAAAATGGTGGCCAGGGGTTAGTCTTTGCCTATTTATAATTTAGAGTGTGCTTTTAGTATTCAAAACATTTCAAAATCTGTATCTACAATCTCACAACCACACTGCAAGGCAGGTCATTATTATTCCCATATTACAGATGGGGATACAGAGAGAAGAAAAGCGACTTGCCTAAATGATTATTAAGAACAGAGTTATTGGGCATATTGATAGACATGGCTTAATGGGGAAGAGTCAACATGGAATTAGCAAAGGAAAGTCGTGCTTCACTAATGTATTCCAATTTTTTGAGGGTGTAAATAAGCACATGGATGGGGTGAGCTAGTTGATAGTGTATCTGGATTTTCAGAAAGCATTTATGATCCCTCATAAGAGACTTGAGGAAATTAAGTAGTCATGGGATAGGAGGTAGTGTCCTATTGTGGATTGGTAACTGGTTAAAGGATAAGTAGCACACAATAAGACTAAATGGTCAGTCTTCATAATGGAGAGACAATACGGTGTTGCTTAATGTATTCATTAATGATCTGGAAAGGGGAGTAAAGGACAAGTTGATCAAATTTGCAGATGACACAAAGTTATTCAAAGTAGTTAAAACACAAGCGGAATGTGAAGAATTGCAGAAGGATCTTGCGAGACTGGGTATCTAAATGGCAGATGAAATTTAATGTAGACAAGTGCAAAATAATGCACACAGGGAAAAATAACTCAAACTATATGGACACGATGCTGGATTCTAAATTAGAAGTTACCACCCCAGAAAATGACCTTGGAAATCCTCAACTCGGTGTGTGGTGGTGGTAGTCAAAAAAGTGAACATTAGGAACTACTTGTAAAGGGTTAGAGCAGGGATGGGGGACCTTTTCTGTCCTGGGGGTCACACTGAGCTCCAACGGGTTTATTCAAGAAAAGGAGGGCCCAGATCATGGATCTGTGCTGTGGATCTGTCCCCCTACCCTTGCGTGCATACCCTCCTCTCTGCTCCATTATCATGAGCTCAGTGTTTCAGTAACTGGGGGTAGAAAATGGATCCAGGGATGAGATCCAGGCACCGGAAAGGGGCCACATAAAATCTTGACAAGGGCCGCATTTGGCCCCTGGGCCTGAGGTTCCCCACCCCTAGGTTAGAGAATAAAACTGAAAATATCATAAGGTCTCTATATAAATCTATGATGTGACTTGAATAGCGTGTGCAGTTCTGGTTGCCCTATTTCAAAAAAGATATAGTAGAAATAGAAACGGGCAACAAACATGATAAAGGGTATGGAACAGCTCCAGTTGGATACGTTTAGGGCTCTTCAGCTTGGAGAAGAGACAACAAAAGGGATAGGATAGAAGTTTATAAAATCATGAGTAGTGTGGAATGAGTAAACAGGGAACGGTTATTTACCCTCTCAGATAGTACTAGAGCTAGGGGACAGCCCATGAAACTAACAAGCACCAAATTTAAAACAAAAAAAGGTAGTTGTTTTTCACTCAACGTACAATTAAGTTGTGGAATTTGTTGCCAGAAGATGTGGCAAAGCCAGTAGTATAGCTGGATTTTTAAAAAAGATTGGACAAGTTTCTGGAGGATAGGTCCATTAGCAGCTATTAGCCAGACAGATTTTGGAGAATGTAACCTCTTACTGTCGGGAGTTCGGAGTAAACAGGGAACAGATAGCTCCATTGTGACCTATTGGGTACATCTTCCAAGCGACTTTTGGCCACTGTTGGAGACAGGTGCTGGGCTCCAAGGACTATTGGTATGACCCATTATGGCACTTCTTATGTTCTCTCTTGCAAGGCACAGAAGCCAGATATTTAGAAGCACACAGGAAGCTTTATAGAGATTGCTCCCTAGACAATTTGCTCCCCCCACCTTCCCCAATCACCACATACCTGTTGCAGCACGGCCTCTTTCCCCAGTACAAACCTTGAGCTGGGAGCCTGCCAGTAGAGGATCAAATACTGCCAGTGCAAGCTCACAATTAGTGGCTTGCACTGAAAGCAGGGGGAGTTCTGCCACTTCCCTACTGAACAGATAACTCACAGGGAAGCAGCAGTCATCCCTCCCTCCCACGCACGCACACAACAGTGTAAGTACGTAGTTGTGAATTTAAAAGGGCAACTGAGGGACAGGTTCATGTTGGTGCACTCTCAAATTTGTTGGCTTAGGCTTCTGCTGGCCCCACCTACTCACTAAAGTCAGGGCTGCCTTGGCACCTGGAAGCTTCCATTGTTAGAGAAGTATTCAACAGGTAAAGTGCCGGGTTCTCCTGAACATTTGTCCATAAATGTTGTGGCCAAGAAAGACAGGAAGTGAGAAATGGCAGGGACAGATTATCAGGCCTGTCAAAAGGTAAGGGAATTACTACATAAGAAGCAACAATGTAACTACCAACATGGTTGGACAGACCAATGGTCCATCGTGCCAAGCACCCCGTCTCCAACAGTGGCCACCTTTGATTACTTTAGAGAAGTCTATTATAGTCATATTAAGTTATCTATTTCCTGCTATTACTATTATTATTTATATAGTGCCTGCAATGTACCTACCACTGAACCACCATTAGAGACAGGTTCGTGCACCAAGGGACTTGCAATCTAGGAGACACAAGGGAGAGGCCAGTAAGCTATTCACTCCCAGTCCCCACACTCAGAGAGGTCTCATCCCCTGGCCCACTTGACTAAAAGCCACTTCTGGACCTCTCCTCTAAGAATATAGCCATTTATTTTTTTTCAAATTGACCCTTCACTCATTATGTAAAGGAGTAATACATATAAAATAAGTCACAATCCCAGCCTAAGGAGTTGGCAGATGCTAACTTGCATACTGACAAAGGAGTTCCAAAATCCAAGGAGTTCCTCTTACGAAGAAGACATAATTAACAAACCATCTAAAAAACCACCCAGACCTTCTCAATAATTTGCCAAAATTTATCTTCTTCATTTAAAAGGAACAGAAGTCAGATTCTTGTGGTCAAAATTTGATCTATCTAGATACAGGTCAGATCAGATTAGAAAATCTAGACACCCCCCCACCCCAGATCCATCACTAAGTGGAGGGGCCACCATTCTGGCATGATTCCTAAACAAGTTCCCTTCTTCCCATCCCCCATAGCAGCAGTGCTTCTCATGTTAACTGGCCCACAGTTAGGCCATGGAGCCTGCTCTGGGTACTGTAAAACGGGCTTTGGTTCACACTGGTGCAGACCTGTAGCTAGGTTGGCATGTGCAGGAGATGGAATGCGCCCCCTAGAGAGGAACTAGGGCAGGGGGCAGTGGGAGCAAGGTTAACTGAAGGGGGCAGACCAGGATCTGAGGGTGGGATGGGAAGCAGGGCCCAGCTGGCTCACCCAAGTGCTCCATGGGCAGTCAAAGGTGAGCTGCCCACACATTCAGCACTCCTTTAGACTGCCAGGCCCTTCCCTCCACTTATGTCCTGGTGTACCCTGCCTTCTGCTCAGAATCCTATCTCCTGCAAATCTGTGCATGGGGGGTGGGGGGGAGCAGTGGGGACATTGCACCAGCTGCACGCACACTCCACATGCATGTGGGTCCCACTGCAGTCACACGCTCGGCACCTATTACAAATTATTACAAATATGTAATACCTGCTGAAGGTGGGGGAAATGACCATAATGCATGGCTGCCGGCACATGTATATTATGTACCAAGACAGTGCTGGCAGGGATCAAAGCCAGCTTCCTTGTCCTGTAGCCAGCTCATGGCGAGTATGTGACAGGCCGCGACTATTTCCAGCAGGCGGATGGTGGTCCATGAGAAATTCCAAGTGACAACAGTAGCCCCTTGATTGAAAAAGCCTGCGAATCACAGTGTTAACTGATTTGAAGCTGTGCTTGTTAAACACAATCATTTCAGCAACATTCAGAGCTGGGTGGCGGCAGGAAGAGAAGAGAGAGAATCAACATCCCCAAATTAAAAAAGGATGTTTGTTATGGGGAAAGGAGCAGTGTTTACTTTTTGGCTCTGATTTGAGAATTTCACAAACAAAAGAACATAAACAAACATTTACAGCTAAAAACAAATCTGACATATCAATTTGTTGGGTCCCCAAAAATCCAAATGTAGGGGCATTAGGCATGCCCCTGTGTTGCTCTCTCTCATGGTTTTATCCCAAGTCTCACGATATGCAATGGTTTTCTTAGTGCTCAAGCTTCTGGAGCCAGTTGCACAATTATGTGACAAACTGAGCTTCAAAATTTAAGCAGCAAAAAGAGCTAGTTCTCGTGCCTGATGAACTCTTGAAACTAGGGACTCAAACACTAGAAGACAAAAATAATTCAATATTTATCGAAGTCAGGTGATCTTTAGTTACTTGCATGAATTTGGCAATCCCAAATCCTGGTCTTCTGGAGTGGCAATACTGTGTGCTGAACAAAGGATTTTGAAAAATATAGTATGAAAATAAATGAATTTCTGTCAATTTGCTTCTCAACTTTCAACAAACAGACTTTAAATCCAAGACTCAACCCCCTACAGAGCTGGAGACTCAAAGCACAGCTGCACTGAGGTCAGTGAAACTGGCCAGTCTCATTACGCTAGCCTGGAGGGGGAAAGACAAAAAAGAAAACACAAACACGCACTATGAAGGAGAAGCCAGTGTTTTTAAAAGCGCTCTGCTTTGACTTGTAACCAGAGGTGCAATTTTCAGTGTTCATACACTGCTTTGGCAGGATCAGGCTTGGCTCAGCACATGTAAGGACATTAGTTAAAAAAAATAAACAGACTCAAGCATCTGTGTTCCAGTCCCAAAATGTGACCTATGCACCTGGACCCTGCGTCTGTGCAAATCCATTTCAAATGGGATTCTGCAGAGGTCGAAAGACATTTGATTACAGGATCAAGTTGGAAGGTTTGGGTTTTTTTTGCCTTGGGTGCTTTTAAATTTAATTCAGCTTGGTTTCCCAGCAGGTCGCCGGAGTGCAGAGTCTGACCAGAGTAGATGCGGAGGTGGCAAAACAAGGAGTGATGGTTACACAAACAGGCATTTTAACACCACATGGGAAACTGAGAAGCAATTTGATTATAATCACCTGATAATTTTCCCTCTCCCTTGCCCATCCTAGACTGTAAGACCCTTGGGGCAGAGTCCCATCTCTAACCACAAATGGTTAGCGCGTGGCACATTGCTGGCTCTATTTAAACAACCACCACCATCACTAGTCTGAGATGCCGACACAAACTGCATATGTAGAGTGCTTTCTGAAAATTTAAAATGGCCATTTTATTGCTGATATAAAAGACTGTTCTGTGTTAATTGTTGCTAGTGACCGTAATGGCTTATTTGTACATTATGTGCCAAAACAGAGAAAAGACCTCAGTTAAAAAGATATGTCTTTACTGAGGTTCATCCCAGGCTCTTGTGCCAGACACTCATCGTATGAATGGGAAAGAGAAAGGTCTGCATTAACTCCTAGCATTAGCTGCAGAGAGAGATGACATCATGTCTATTCTGGCACAAGGAAGGCCCTGGAAGCAGCTCAGGATGGGTCCAGATGCAAAGGTGGGGCTAAGGGGGAAACTGAGCCACTTGTGTAAGCCTGAGTAATGGATGGGTTTCTCCAGCATGTTCACCCAAAGTAGCCTCCGAGGATTACAATAAACACACTGTTCCCTCTGCCAAAGCTCCTTTGTGCGTCTCCACAACCGAGCATCCATGCCAGCAAGACACATTGTTAACCATTGTTGGGCCCAATCAAATTTATTCACATGGTGCAGAAAGCATAATCTCAGGATTTCAGTGAGGAAACCTGAAACTTGAATTCCTGGGTTCTTTCAGATTCTACCAAGTTTGCTGAGTGAGCTTGTTCCCCTATGTTGAGCATCCCAGAAGTAATGGGGATAACTGCACTCCTGCAGAGCAGGAGATTACCGAGAGGTCAGTTTTACAGATGCCATTTACTCTACAGACCACACATGTTCAGTGGCCCAACCCTCTTTCTGCATGTGGCATTCTTCAAAGTCACACATCTAGCTACCTGGTTGCAGGCACAAAAAGTCAGGGAGATGGGGACCACGACTTTTAGGAAACACTGGGCACCTGCTGCTCTCACACAGACCAATGAAAAAGATCTCCCAAAACCACCTAGCACGTAGTATAAAGGACACCCCGTGAATGGACTGAAGGCAGATTGCATCCACAAACAAGAACAGATCAGAAATTTCTTCACCTTTTTTTCCATCCCTCCACCCCCCCCGGCCCCACTTGTCTGACCAAAGCAAATATTAAATTCCACCCTATCCAAACTCCGCTGCCCTCCAGCACTAGCAGGTCACTTGTGATCCTGAAATATTGGGTATATACTTCATGCTTCACAGCAGAGAAGCAGTCCCTTCCAAAAAAAAAAGAGCTCTCTCTATCCAGTGATAATGCTTGCCTTGTTTATGAGGCACAGCTGAGCAATGCATGGGAGCAGAGGTGTGGTTCCTTCTTCTTACTAAAGGAATAATTCAAATAAAAAATCCATGACCCCAGCCGTCACCATAGGTAGCCCCACGTAGAGCACGTTGCAGTAGTTTAACTGAGAGGTGATAAAAGCATGGATAATCGTGGCCAGATCTGGAACCAGCGGCCGAAGCCGTCGCACAAGATGTAACTGGCAGAAGGCACTCCTCACCACAGCCTCCACCTGGAGATCCAGGCAGAGCTGCGCATCGAGGAGCACCCTCAGGTTTCGAACCTGGGATGTCAGTGGAGGACAAACCCCCTCAACCGAGGGGGCCGTCACCTCCATCGACTTACCCACTAACATCACCTCCGTCTTGTCAGGATTCAGTCAATTAGCCCTCATCCAGTCCCCCACAGCTGTCAAACACCGGGTAAGCACCGAGACAGCCGGGCCTGGGTCAGTTGAAAATGAGTGGTACAGTTGGGTGTCATCCACATACTGATGACACCTCACCCCGCACCCCCGATCACCTCACCAAGTGGATGCATGTACACGTTGAATAGAAGAGGGGACAGGACAGAACCTTGCGGGACCCCACACGAGAGGTCTCGGCAAGATGAAAAATGATCACCGAGCACCACCCGCTGAGTTCTCCCGGTCAGGAATGAGCGGAATCATTCAAGAATGATCCCGGCCACCCCTGCACTATTCCACAGGCGCGTCACCAACATCTCGTGGTCAACGGTATCAAATACAGCCGACTTATCTAATAGGACCAAAAGGGTCGAACAACCCTTATCCTTTTAACGGCACAGATCATTCACCAAAACCACCAATGCTGTCTCAGTGCCATGCCCCAGATGGAAGCCAGACTGCGAGGGATCCAGATAACCGATGCGGTCAAGGTGCCCTTGGAGTGCTGAGCCACTACCCGTTCAATAACCTTCCCTAAAAAGGGAAGGTTAGAGACACGCCGATAGCTGGCAGGGGAGTCAACGTCAAGTAATGGTTTGCAATGGTTTGCAAGCAATTGTTTTTTGAGGCCGTACCACCGCCTCCTTGAGGCAGTCCGGCACTCTGCCCTCCCGTAGGGAGGCGTTGACCACCCCAGCCAGCAACGGCCCCATTTCCGGGCAGCTCTTAATTAGCCAGGAGGGCACGGATCTAAGTCACAAGAAGTGGCTCGAACAGCCCCCAGCACCTCAACCATATCAGTGGGTGTCACCGACTAAAATTGATCCCATAAAATTGGAAAAGGTGGAGTTTCTACCATCTCTATCTCCTCCACTGAATTAATTGTGGCATCGAGGTCTTGGTGAATACGAGCGATTTTCTCCGCAAAATAATGCGCAAAAGGTTACAGCGGGAAGACAATGACTCAACTCCAGGGTTGAGGGAGGCCGGACTGACCAGCCCCCGTACAGCTCCGCCGGACAGGATTTTGCTGACACTATGAGGGCAGCAAAGAATTCCCTTTGCTGCCCGCATAGCCACAGCATAGGCTCATAAGCTAGCTCTATGTCGCAATCTGTCGGCTTCAGCACAAGAATGACACCACCGTTGCTCCAACCACCGCCCCTCCTGCTTCAGCATCCACAGCTCCTCGGAGAACCAAGGTGGTCTGCGGAGCCTCCGCTTGGGCAATAGACACCTGGGAGCTGTTCGATCGATGGCCTCCGTCAGCAAGGTGTTCCACAGCTTGACAAGGCCATCGATGTGATGGTCGTCAAGGTCAGAGGGTAACTCCCCCAGAGCGCCTAGGAACCACACGGTACAACAGCCTCCGGGGGCAGACCATCCTAATAGGTTCCGCACCCTTCCGGTGGCAGACATACGCTAGAAGGGAGGTCTGCAGGAGGTAATGGTCCATCCATGACAAGGGCACAGCTGATATCTCCCCCATTCACAGACCACCGGCCTCAAGGCCAGTGCAAAACATATTTATTTATTTATTTTATTACATTTATTTGCCGCCCCCTCATGCCCATGGCATCTCAGGGTGGCTTACAACACCAATAAAAACAATTAAAAACATCAACACAATTTAAAAACACCTAAAAAACACCTAAACCCCCCACCCCCCTTCATCCGAAGGCCTGGGAGAACAGTCAAGTCTTACAGGCTCGGCAGAAAGCCAACAGACTTGGAGCCGGACGGGCTTCCTCCGGGAGGGAGTTCCATAATCGCAGCCTGGCCACCGATAACGCCCTCTCCATTGTGGCCCCCGCCTTACGCGGGGACCTCCAAGAAGGCACTCCCGGCAGACCGAAGGGGCTGCCCTAGGGCGCTGAGGGTGAGGCGGTCCCTGAGGTACCCGGGGCCAAGACCGTGTAGGGCTTTATAGGCCAAAACCAATACCTTGAATCTGACTCGGTACGTTATAGGCAGCCAGCACAGCGCGCGGAGCACAGGAGTAATATGCTCTCACTGACTCGTCCCCGTTAGGAGACGAGCCACCGCATTCTGCACTAGCTGCAATCTCTGAGCCAGCGACAAGGGAAGTCCCACGTAGAACGCGTTACAGTAGCCCAGCCTCGAGGTGATGAAAGTATGGATGAGGGTGGAGGCCTAAAGTATGTCCTCCAAGATGTGTCAGGCCGCTGACCCTCTGGGACAGGCCCATGGTTGCCATGGCGGCCATGAACTCATGCTCGGCTCCGCCGAGAACCACGTCGGCGTGAACGTTTGTCCTTGGGGACCGTGCAACACCAGAGCCTGCAGGGAGGCTACTGTACTGGTAGGTGCATGGTATACCAGTAGCACACCCAAACTGTCCCCTGCCAAATCAAACACAAGATGGAGGCCTTCAATACATACCATGGATCGCACTGGATACCGCCACACAGACCACCCGTCTTTAAAAACCATAGCTACACCGCCCCGCCCGCCCCCTCGGGTCCCTCAGGCTGGTGCTGCACAGAATACCCGACCAGAACAAGGTCAGCCAGAATTGGCCCCGATTCATTGTCCATCCAGGTCTCCGTGATACACGCGAGATCGGCGGCATGGTCCAGGATTACCTCCTGGACCGTTGTTGCCTTATTTGCCACCGACCTCACGTTTAACAGCACCAAAACCGGACTGAGGGCCCCCTGCCCAAGTTCCACCCGCTCGTCTGCTGGGGGAGGAGTAAGCGGGACATGCACTAAGCACCTATCCCGCTTCACCACTCTCCTTTCCCTCCCCGAGACCATACCGCCCCCGGCCTGTCACGACGCCAATAGCCACGCCCATCTCCCCCCTGGCTGCCCCCCCTCCCCGGCTGTCCCGCCCAGGGTGCGAGGGAGAACCCTCCCCCCCCTCTTCCTTCTCAACATATTCCCTCCCTCCCCCCCACCTCCTGGGACTCCCCCCCCCTCACAGGGAGTCCCCCCTCCCTATCATTTGGGCTACGCCTCCCG
>QEPC01004381.1:6215246-6238925 GCA_003113815.1 Sphenodon punctatus | reverse complement strand
CCCCCAACTCCCCCTACCCCCAAACCCCCCACCCATCTCTGCCACAGAGGGGCAATCCTGAATACCACCACCCCTTTCCCCACCCAATTCACTTTTTTCCCTTTCCTCCCCAACCCATATCTCCCCACTTTTAACTAAAATACTTTCCCCCATAACCTCCAATAACACCCCCTAATCACAATTCCCCGCCCCTAACCCCGCCAGGTACGGCCCTTAGGCGTGCTGCCTGTGGCGCACGCCTGCGACGCAGGCAGGCTACCGGCTGCCTTTAGCCCGTCTGGGCCAGAAGTCCCCTCTGGAGTGCCAATCTGGCCCCTTCCTCCAGCCAGGGGAAGGGGTGATGGAAACAGGGGGTGGCAACTCACAGGTGCCGCTCACACTGCTGCTGCCCCAGCCCCCACCAGGTCTGGTGTTGTTATTGGGGGGGGGGGGGAGGAGAGAAAGAAGGTGCTGCTCACATTGCCGCTGCCTCAGCCCCCACCAGGTCTGTTATTGTTGTTGCGGGGGGGAGGGCAGGGGAAGTGTTCTGCAGCTGGGACACTTTATCAGATTGTATGACCAAGGAACAGTCCAGCATAGCACACTTGTACAAATGGACTTGGGGAGAATGGGGTATTTGTACCACTCATCAGAAGTGTGGTTCAAGAGTGTTAATTATTCTAGAAAAACATACACAGATTGAAAATGCTCATGAAAATATACCTAAGTAAAGCCTGCTTTGCCCAAGCCCCTCAGATTCCAGCAAGAGGCCCTGCCCAGCCCAGAGTACTGTGATGTCATGGCGCTGTGGAGTATGTATTCATCCCTGCCTCTTTGTCCCCTCTAGTCCTTCCCTGAAGCACCGGAGGGGTAGGGCATCTTTCCCCAGGGAGCCTGGCCCAAGCTTGTGGGGCTTGGACTAGGAAGGCTCCTGAACTGTACCAAGCCTAATGGCTCAGACCAGCCTCAAGACTGAGTTTTGAGTCCCTGCAGGGCTCCAACCCCAAGGCCTGGTCCACAATGTGATAGTGTCTGAAAAACTCCAAACTACATGACTCAGCAGGAAAGGAGCTAGTAGTAAAAAAATGGGACTGAAAAATGCAACTTAAGCGATCTGAAATGGATTCTTGCCTCTTCTATGCAATTGCTGCCAAAGTTTGGCACATCAGTTCAAGCCTTTGGTCCCCCGTTTCTTCGCCTGAAAAGAGGTAGGAGGAGGTTGCAGTAGCAAAGGTAGGGCCTTGGGGCAATTTGGTGAAAGGATGGATGCCTGAGGCAGTTTGGCGTTGGGACCATTTGGGGAAGGAATGACCAGAACCATGTCTCCCACCTACAACATTAAGTTCAGGTGTTGAACTGACTGTATTTTTCCAGACCTTGTGCCCAAAATTTAGCATCTGCCTGCCTGTAGGCTGCCTGTAGGAGTAAGAATAGTTCTTTCCCCCCAATAAGATACCATAAACACTTATATGCATGACATAAACAGCAGCATTTGCAATCTTGAATAGTAGTATTCCTGGGTGAGCTACAGATTATCTGGGCCTTCTGATCTTACCATTCGTTCCTACAGATACGCCATGCTTCTCCAAATCTTCAACAGCTCTTGCTCTCTCTATGCTCCCCCAACATCATCCTTTCAGTCAGTTTCTCTTGCAATCCTCCCCACCATCTCATTCCAGACTGCATTTGTATAATCACTCTGCACCTCAGACATTTACTCCCCACTTTCTTAGCCTCTACACACTGCAGCTTCGAAGGTACATGCTCCTCTGGTTTCTTCCAGTATCCTTGGAAAGAGATTCACTGGGAAAACTTTAATCTTATGGTGGTTTGACAGTCCTCAGTGCTCATAAGGGGACAAGTCCAAGGGACCACGGCTCCAAAAATATATAAATAATTCACTAGCCAGGCATAAAAGACTGCTTGCCATGCTACAACCGGTGATGGGGAGGAGAGGGTCCAGGGCTGTAAAAACCCACTTGCTAGCTCAAAAAGTATGTTCACCAGAGGTGAGTGGATTTTTACAGCCCTGATTTTGAAAGTACATTTGAGATATAATTTTGATTAGCGACAGGTTGTGTGAAAGGGCGGGAACAAAAGGAGTGCATTATCCATCTCCACAGAGTGACAGAACTAGGTCTCTCCGACTTCTCATAGCTTACAGTTTGCAGGCACTTTATATTCTCTAAATCCACATAAACCCTTCAGAAAAAAACCTCTAAACCCAGTTCTCCCGCCCAAAGCCCCAACCCCACCCATCAGAATACTGCATTACTGAGAGCAGGAGATAAGCCTAGTGTCTATACTACACATGCCATTACTTCCTCTGTCAACAGACCATTTTCTAATGCCCAAGGTTGCCCATTAGCTACCTCCGAACACAGAACTGCTATGTTTTGCCTTCACACACACACGGCGTCCACATGATCTTAAGTTAACCAGGATGCTGATTGTTCACATGTTAAGGTTGTGCTATAGCCACAAATTTTATTCCAATACATAGTTCAGGAGTGGGCAAAGTTCCTAAGCATAAAAGGCACATACAATTATCTTCATATGGCCGGCACACCAACTTCTCCTGCTTCATGACTTATGAGTGGAGATGATGTTCTGCCGTTTTGGCTCCTGAGATTCTGAGGATCAGCTGTGAATCAGCTACCAAGACGTGGGTGTAATTAAATAAGACAGAATCATTAAGACAAATCAGGGCCCAGGATCAGCCATAGCCAAGAGCAACACGTGAACTGCCGAAGAAACACATTCAGCTACCAAGACACAGTTTGCCCACCCTGGCATATTTCTTCTAGCATACTCCACTTGGTGAGACTGCCCTGTGTGGGCTTCTCAAAACCCAGGACAATCGGTTTTATATCACAGTCCTGCCTTTGAAGGGGCAAAAGAGAGCAAACCAACCAACCACTGACCTCTGGTAGCCTGTGGGAGCAGCAAGAACACATGGCTACAAGTTTGAAGTCTCACTTCCACTGACTATTCCCTTCACACCTCACCACATCAAGGCCCTGTTCTTCAAGGTAAGGAACTCAGAGTTGCTAATAATATAACTGAGAGGTGACACAAGGGCATAAGCAAGGAATAGAGCCCAGGACTTTTATTGTAGATGCCCAAAGGCTTGGCTACCTAGCCACACTAATACTGTTGTAGAATCCTCAAACAGCTATTTAACTCCTGGGCTTTTCTTGGAGCTGAATCAAAAAAGAACCAGTAGTTGTTTCTTTAGCTCAAGTCATAAAGCTCTGAAAAGGAAATCTTAAGGCTGGGGTTCACATCTGCCTTATGAAGGGGGATGTTAGTCAGTGGTCTGCTTTAAATACATTTACATAAAGCACAAATTGGGATAGGGATTTTTGCACTGAACATGGAGACAGGGCTTCTGCCCCTCATTAGACACTCAATATGCTGAGTAATACGAACTGTTGGCCTAAAGATGTCTTTAGGAGTTCCTAAGTAGGCATAAGACAGGGATGGGACTAAAATTTAGACTCTTACGCTAAATGACCCAAAGGGAATATATTCTGGTGCTGGAGCGCTTGTTGGTGAAAGGAATGATTCTATGAACTCATTTCTTCCAACGAACAGAACCTATTGGGATTGGAAACTCCCCAACATACTTAGAACAGATAATATCCTTTCAGTGTCCCTTCTAAAGGCAGCAATAAGATTTCTTTCTATTTACAGGACCCATGTCAAATTGGCCAACCCTAATCAATAACATGAGATCTTTCTCCTGCTGCTGTACCATCTTTTTCATAAACTAAGACTGGCTTTCTAGTGTGAGACAGGAAAGGAAACTGGGGTGAGATGCAAAAATATAGTAATCCTTGAAAAATGAGAAAGTGAAGGAGGAGGTCACTGAGAACAGAGTCCACCACAACTGCATTATTCAACCACTGCTTACAGTTCTGCACCTCGATAGAAGAGTTTAATGGAATGAAATGGAGGTACTGCAAGGCTTAATGGCAACAATGAAGATTCTACTCCCATGGAAGCCAGTGACGAAAATTCCCCAATAGAAGCAGGACCAAGCCTGTTTCTGAAGCACTCTGAGATCCTTGTATAAAAAGATCCCAGAGACAGGAAAATCATTATTGTTAATTTTACAACAAAGATGAATTCCCTGTTGTGTCTGGTTTCAAAATTCTGTTTGCATCTGGACACTAAAAAAGAAAACATTTTAACTCTAAATTGGAATTCTCCCATTTCATCTCATGGTCAGAATTACTCCCGAGAGGAAAACAGATTTAAACACAATGCGGGAGGGAAATAAAATATCAGCAAAGGAGACAGACCACCTTTTCAGGAAGACTATACAAATACACACACAGAGCCCCGCTTTCCTGTTGCATGGGGACAAATGAACCCACATCAAGGACACCAGCTCCATCCCACAGAGGAAGTGGCTGGACAGGGCAGATCAGAAAATGAAATCCCCGCATCTGGGAGTGTCTCTAGAAGGACTCCCGTGCAGCTGGGTTTCCTGAAGCCTCAAAGAAAACATGTCAGCCTAGCCTGGTTTCCTCCTCCCTCTTCAGAGGTGGCATATACAGACTCTACACCAAGGTAGGTGTGGTCACACTGCACAGAGCCTCAAAACCCGGAGAAATTGCTGCATCAGGTGCAGTTCGTAAGAGAAACATGATATTGAGGAATCTAGCTAATGTTTCTTTCACATGGGGCTTACACCTTGCAGCCCTTAAAAACACAACACAGTAGTTCTACTGTAAATATGCTCCACTGTATTTTATACATAATAGCATTGTTTAAAAAATGAATATTGGATTAAACAAAAAGATTGACCCCCAATAAGATGCTTTTAATATCTGCAAAATTGTGAGGTTCAGGAAAGAGTCCTTTACAAAGCTAGGGGCATAAGTAGACACCGCCTCTGTTTATTGCTCTCTCTCATCCCGAGGAGTCCTGGACAGCTTTCACAATAAATGGCATTTAGAGAGAGGGGAATGCTGCCTTCATGAAATCCCTGGGAGACTAGAACTGGTGTGTTTCTCCCAGTGAATTGGCAGCTATATAAAGAGGACACCCTCATTCAAACAGCTCTCAGACAAATTGTGCTATAGACTGTCATGGATAAACACACCAAACTGATCAAGAATAAAATAAAACCTCACTGGATCAAAACAGGGTTTCTGCACATGCCAAGAGAAGAGGTCAATTTTAAGAAATTAACTACACAGGTACATTGAAAGACAGGACATCTGCTGCCAACCATCTCCTTTTTTGTGTGTGTGTGTCTGGTTATGCTTCCTTTGTTTGCCTCTCAAAGATGGAGTAGCCACCCATTCACCCCAATACACACCCCATCCCACAAAAGGTTTAATGAAATGCACTGGAGACAAAGCACAGCTGCACTCCTTGCATCTGAAGTCAGCAATAATAAACTCCAGGGCCTAGTGGAGAGACCAAGAGAGTATCCCTACTGCAATGCATTTCATTGCATCAACAATAAATCAGGGTGGGGTATGAAGCCACTAGGAAATGCATTTGCAGAGTACACAGCAAGAGAGATGCAAATAACTGGGCTTGATTATTTTCCCCATCCTGTCCATAACACCTTCCCTGCTCTCCTCCCCTTTCAATGCAAAAGAAAAATATGCTGATTTTACAAGGTTTTTTTATTCCCCAAATCCTGGAGTTCCCTTGTTGCAGATTAAATCAGTTCCTATTTTCACCTCGTTGCACCAGTAAAGCACATGACGCACCCAAATATGCAGCAAACAGCAACTTGGAAATGCGGGCTTCTCTTCTAGAAAATGAGTGACATCGTCACACAAAAAATAATGATCATGTTGCCTCCTGTCCTGGTTCAAAATCTGACTTGCTCACTAAAATATAGTCAGCTCCACCAACCCCTCCTTTACACTCTTCAAAAATTACTAGTCCCTGCAAAGAAAGGGTGGGGGGGGGGATCCTGTTAAACCCTCTTTGCTTGTTAGGCAGTGAGTGAACAGGAGGGGACACACACACACACACACACATTTTGCTAACTGAATGACAATTTGCAATACACAACGCGGCACAGACAACAGGAACCCACTTTGCTGATCGCACGGTGGTAACAGTCTTGGCGATGCTAAGCGCACAAGCCCAAAGTCTGATTGCAGGCAGAAAGAAGGTGGGGGTATTTCTACCCTCCCCCACCCCGGCTGCACCCGAAAAAGAGTCGAGCTTTGAAAATCGCTGTTCCTCTTTTGCAGGCTGCTCCGGTTTAACCGTCTCCATAATAAATCTCTTGTTTGCCGCATGCAAGGACCTATGCAAAGCAGGGTGGGGAGAGACTGGTACAAAACAAGAAAGGAGGCAAAGCAAAGGCTGAAGGGGCTGATAGACTCACTGTTATCCTGGGAATGTTCTTCTTGCCTTGGTAGGACATGGTGTGCTGCTGCAGGGACAGAGCCGGCTCCTACCCTCCAACCTGAGTCCCTTTGCAAGCTGGTGTCTAGGCTGGTGCTGTGCCCAGGATCAGGTGGAACAAATGGCGCTTCCTCCCCCCCACTTTCCTCCCCCTCTTTTTCTCTTTCTGGCTCCCCCCTCCCTTCTCTTCTGTTTCACACAATAGTAAATCCTCTCTTCCCCCTCCCTCACTCCCCCCCAGTGCCAGCTGGGACCCTGTAAGACAAGAATGGCTGATCAGCAGCTCCTCCTCCTCCTCCTCTCTCTCTCTCTCTCTCTATTGATTTTTCCCCTCTCTCGCTTGTTTTATCTGCCTCACCCAATTTTGTGCTGCTGCCGCTGCAATAAAGCACGACGACCGCTAGGGGGAGCGGCAAGAGCCTGGCACTTGCAAAGGGGACTGACTGGGCAGGGTCATGGAATAGCCTCATGACTTGCAGGAGGCAGCAGCAAGCTCCAGAGGGAGGGAGCTAGGCGTACACAGAGGCTAGCCTTGTGATCGCCTACCTAGTTCCTAAGCAGCAATGCATGGAGCACCAAAAGCAGGCCGAGCCACAGGAGCAACATCAGTGGGGAGGGTGGAGAGAAGAGGTCTTTATTATGCTTTCAGAAGATCAGTGTTTGCAGAAATGGATCTTTCCTCTCCCGCCCAAGCAAAACCCCTTTGTATTGCACGATCTGTCCCATCTCTGCTATATGCCTTTCCAGGCACTGGAGCCGAACAAGTTTGCTCTCTTGCTGACGGCCACTGTAGGAGGAAGGGCGGGCTCCATCTGTGGCTCTTACTTCAGTCCTTAGCTCACCTTGGAATATATGCTAGCATATGCTCGAGCAGAACAGGAAAATACTCAGGAGACTGTTTGCATGTTGCCTCCTGGGTAGATTCATATAAGGCCAGAACGTGGATCGCCATTGCCTTTTTTTTCTCTCTCCCCCCCAGCAGTTGCTTCAAGCACAGATTGGTTGGAGGAATGGCCCCCTCTCCACCTTTGTTGGGTTTTTTTTATTTTGCCATGTGTCCAGATCTTTGGGGACAAACAGAACTTTTGTGCACAGACTGGTGCACAATGCAAGTTTTCAGACCACACCTGGCCCTTCATCAAGCACCTAAGTAGTTGTCCGTATATACTGTTCAGGAGGCAGATAAAAAGCTCTCAGATTATTATTATTAGTTGGGGGGGGGGGGAGTCATATATGACTTCTCCCCCCCACAATGAGAGCTTTTTATCTGCCTCCTGAACAGTATAATCTGCCTCCTGAATAGTATATACGGGCTATACACACACACACACGTGCGATTTCTGTGAGGTTGTCAACACTGGGGTTTCTTCCCATTCTGCCTCACATCTATCTTGCACCTACCCTCCTTTCCCTATCTTTTTATTAGTCCAGTCTAAAAGGACTTCTAAAATAGCTGGGAATTCCTGGGAAAGACCACACATGCCTTGAACTGTATTAGAAGTTTCCTCTCTTTTTACAGGGAAAGATCAATTAACCTTTCAAGAATTCAACACTTGTCCTAGGAAGTCTAAGATGCAACCACACGAGACGGGCTGAGGAGGCTACTATGCCTTGGGTAGCCTTTACCCAACTCTGGGCAGCCGGGACATGCGATGTAGTGGCTCGTGTGCCTGGTTGCCGCCAGAAGTTCTCCACCTCCTCCCTGGGACAGGGGGAGCAGCTGGCTGTTCTGCGACACATCCTTGGAAAAATTCTGAGGATGTGTCGCAGAGCAGCTTTAAGCCAACAGGGGTACGGTTACCCAAAGCGGGGCAACTTGTGCGCCTGACCGCAGTTGCCCCACCACATGGGGAGCTCTGCTCTGGGGCCTTGAGCTTTGGGCGCTGTCACCTGTCGTACACAGCTATGTCATATCCAGGGGCAGGATCTTGGTCAGGCCAGGGGAGGAAGGCGGGGCCTAGCGCCTGCTAATGTGGCTGGCAGTGCAGCCCACCCAGCTTCTCCGTGACCTTGTGCCTGGCTCCTCAAACTGGCCCTATAATGTAGCAACGGCAATTGCCTACCATGGGACCGCACAGGGATCGGGCCCTCACTGCTCATGTGGCTTCACTCCAAGTACTTGAAATCTGATGCAAATACTCTCTCTTCCATCTATGCCTAATACACATGCGTGCACAAAAGCATCTTCATTTCTCAGCTGCAGGATGTTGTTTTAATTTAAAAGCTGGGTTTAGCTCTGCAACTGCAGGAAGGGGAGGGGGGGGGGATACTTAATCCATGCATTCAGTCGCTAGTGCTAAAGCCCAAGACAAACCATCCTGGGCACATAATCCCCTACCAAAAGCAACTGCTCCTTCACACTGCTCCTTCACACCAAACACAACACAACATCATCAGTTTGTTTGCTAGCACTCGGGATAGAATCATGTAGGATAACTTCCCATAGACAATGCCACAAAGATCTACATAAAATACAGGTGGTATCAGGTTGTTTCCTCTATTAGATTTACATAGCTAAAAGTGGGAGAAAGGCCATGAGAAAAAAAAATACTGAAAGATTAATTTCCAAAATACCATCCTCCCACCATCTCTGTCTGATCTTTTGTTTCCGTCATAAACCAGCTTTGAGTGCCCATCGTGGAGATTTGCATACAAATGAGCAGAGCCACTGTAAGAGCCTCATCGTTTCAGTAAATACTGGGATACTCTGTTAGTTCATATAGCCTACCTCATAAAAATACAGGCATATGGAAGTTCACATTAGACCATACAGTAAGGGAACACAGACACACTCTTGATGGCTCCTGAACAATTATGGAACTCCCTCTCTGGAGGTTCACCAAGTATGAGCATTTTCTGGAGATAGTGCAAGACCATTTTATTTGGCCAAGTGTTTGGCAGGTGGGGATAGGGTCTGGGGAGGTTGGAGGTAGTTGTTTTTTTTATGGATTTGAGATATATAAATGGATTTGATATCAAACCTTGCTTCCCCCCTACCTCTCTGTGCTAATTTCCCTCCGTACTCCAGCCCCTGAACTGCGCTCCCCTTTTGTTCCCTCTCTCGCCTCCCCTGCTCCCCTAACCGCCTTCATCCCTTCTCCCTAGCTGCACCTGCCTGGAACTACCTCCCTGCCCACCTCCACCTCGCCCTCTCCCTCCTCAAGACCCACCTCTTCTGCTCTGCCCTCCCCGACTCCTCGCTCCCCTCACCTAACTCCAGCTGATACCTACCATACAGTACAATCCGTTACCTGAGGTCTGTGTACTCATATCCTCACCACACGGACCAGCCAGCCATCAGTCTTGATGTAACCAAGCTAAGCACGTGCACCCGGGACCTCGCATCTTCGTGAATGTTACACTCCTTGCCTCTCCCTGTTCCCCTTCCTTCGTCTCTTCCCCCCGGCCCCTTCTCTCAGATTGTAAGCCCTAGGGCAGGGACCGTGTCTATTCCATTACTTTGTAAAGTGCCAGGTACACTGCTGGCGCTACATAAATGCATATTGTATATAAAAAAAAGATTTCTGGTATTTCTTTTACATGTTCTAACCTGAGCCCATGGGAAAGTGTGGGATATAAATTTTAAATAATAAATAAGTCATTTGCACTAATTGTTTATATGATGGTAATACAGGGAGGATCCAATTAATACAAGACAGATAGTGACCCAAAAAGCTTAGTCCACACCAGCATTAACTCTGATTCTATCTCCTTTATCCTCATAAGCCAGTCAGAACACACACCTGGACAATAATTGTGTTTTTTACTCAGGGTTACAATGAAGCCCAAGGAGCAAGAGTGACTTACTCAAGGTTTCAGAGCCAAGGATAGCTCCCATGAATCCTGACTCTTGATTGGCTCATCTAAACACAAGGCAACAATCTTTGTTCTACATACTCCCACCACTTAGGTAAACCTGTTCCATCCTCTTTTGCATGTTACGATTATGCAGAACCATTGATAGAACCCTCATGGCTTGGCCAATGGAAGCCACGGAAAAAGGGGCAAAGCAGGGGCAAATTTTACTTGAAGAGACTGCGTGTTTTTAGATGGACCGGCTGGCCTGCTGCTGACCGTGCCTGCCCGCTTCACGCCTAGGTGGCTCATCTGTCTAAAGGTGGTCCGCCAGATGTTGAATTGAAACAGGCGCAGAGCACCGCTGGCAAAGCAGGCTAGTCAAACCCGAGGCACCAGTCCGAAGCTGAGCTGCTGTCCATCCAATGTGCGGACTCATGCTCCTGCTCTGCTTTCAGCCAGCCGCTGCACCTGGGCAACACCATACAGTTGCGGGAGCCAGCCTAGAGTGTTGGGCTGTCACCTAACCCTATGGTGTGTGTCAAGTGCTGAGTGGGTGGACTGTGGTCTGAGGAACCACCGGGTCTGTCTGATCCCAACCCAGGTGGGGCTGGGAGTGGGCGCACGGGGTGCACCTCCAGAGCAGCTCTGGGAGCAGACAGCTCCACATCAGTCTGAACACACCCATTAGCTCCCTGTTGAATATCTGTAGTGACCTCAATGGGACTATTAGATGGTGATGGGATAGAGAACTGGTGCTGCCCTGCCCTTCTCATCCCAGCATCCAGAGAAGCGCTGTCACCCGTCAAGTTCTTTTTAGAGCTTAAGCAAACAGTAGATTTTGTATTCACAGATATTATTTGCAATTTTGGATACCTCTCAAAATATCCAAACAATATCTGCAACAGAAATGAATATGCAAATATTTGCTGTATCAGTTATTTCAGTTTGGATTCTTGGTTCATTTCAGCATTTCATTTTGGTTATTTGGATCATTTTGGCATTTCAGTTACTTTGTTTTGGCTATTACATATGCATAATACCGCCAAAATGAAGTAACCGAAACAGCAAAATGACTGAACTGAAATATCTGAAGTGGATATCTGGCAAAATGGGAGCAAATATCAGCTGCTTTCATTCCTGCAGGAACGTATCTTTAGAAGGTTGGGAGAGGGGACGTGCATGCAAACGGAGATGCGAAATCCAGTTTTATCAATCACCCTTGCAAACACGCATAAAAGCTTCAATTACGTGCTTCTGGGCATTCCCACGTGATCAAAGGCACGCCCGATTTGCACGCACATCCCTTCTCCCAACTGTCTAAGGATGTGTTCCCGCAACTGTGAAAGCACCCAACCTTTGTGTCAGATTCAAACCAAAGCAGGTGAATTCAGATGTAGCGTTCACCGCAGATGAGTATTTCACCTCTACTTCTAGAGGAAGATCTTCCTTTGGAACAATCTAGATACCATGAAACTGTGATTCCTCCTCTTCTGTGCAACCCCAACTGGCGTCCACTGGATTAGGGATCTCTCTACTCTATAGAAGCGGAAGGGGGGGGGGGAGAAACTAGCTTTAAAGGATTATTCTATCCCACCGTTTAGGGACCCCTTGAAGCTATCTATCTTTACTGCTTTGGGATGTATTTATTAATTTTTTAAAAATTTATATCCTGCCCCTCCTGCCCACAGGGCAGCCCGGGGCGGCGAACAACATTCATTAAAATAATTTAAAAATTTTAAAACAATTTAAAATACAGTATGTGGGGAAAAGCCTCCATCCCCATCCCTCCCCTACATCTAAGATTAGATGTAGGGTCTAATCTTGCCAAAAGGCAGGGAGGGTATGTCCACTGACTATAGCCATCAGACATTTTCACACAGGCTCTCTCCTGGGAGGCAGCATTCACCACACACCCCATTTTTAAAACCAAGCATCCCAGCAAATGAGTATGGAGGGATATGAAATGCCATCCTTCATGGCAGTTGCAAGTGAGTACTAAAAACAACAGAACACCAGACGCAATGCCCAGAGCAAACTCGGCTCTTGTGTTGGACTTACTGTCTTAAAGGAAACATCACTTCAGCTTCACCACTGCTACTCTCCAAGTGGATTAGCACATTTCTCAAGCAAGCAGAGCAATGTTGGTTTTGTCTGACTGTGTCCAAGTCACTACTTCACAATAACAGGTTAAAGCAAGGACTTATCCACAGCTTATTGTGGGTTAGCAGACCGTATTACTCACTTTTAGTTTATTATTCTTGAAATTACATGCACAAAAGGAACATTTTGAGTTAGTGGGTGACTGTAGTCATCCGATCTCTGCAAAATGGCTGCACAATAAAAAAAATCTATAAAATGTCTCATGAAAGCGAACAAGGGTTCTGGAGGAACAAACTTCACGGAAGGGATGGTGCCAGCTAGTTAAGCATTTTCAATTAAAAGCCCAAGGCAAATAAGTTCCACATGGTGAATACTTTCCTGGCAAGAGAATATAATGCAGAGATGACCCAGCTCGTCCCGTCACTAAGGGCTGCAGGGAGTTCAGAGCTTCACATTTGCAAGGTCAGAAAGGACAGCATGTCAGCCCTGTTCCTTGAGGGCAAGCTTGCCCACATCACAAGTACCCCTGGCACTTTTGTTCATCTTAGGAGAAGGGCCAGATACTGTAGGAGTTTAGGCTTCTCTACATGAAACACCTTGATCTGATCTCCCTGTTCTTATTCATTAAAAAGTAGGGAGGTCTACACTCAACAAATGTATATGCTGTAAATGTATAAATTAAACTAGCATTACCTATTATTATTATTTATTATTATTAACAAACATTTATATAGTGCCAGCAGTGTACCTGGCACTTTACAAAGTAATAAAATAGACAGGGTCCCTGCCCCTAGGGCTTACAATCTGAGAGACAGGAGCTGGGGGAGAGACTTAGGAAGGGGAACAGAGGGAGAGACAAGGGGTCTAACATTCATGAAGATGCGAGGTCTCAAGTGCACGTACTTGGCTTGGTTACGATGAGAATGACAGCAGGCAGGTCCATGTTGCAAGGATAAGGGTAAACCGATCGTAGGTATAGGAATAGTGGCTCAGCAGGATAAAGAGTCAGACAGAGCAGAGCGAAAGAGGTGAGTTTTAAGGAGAGATTTGAAGGTATGAAGGGAGGGGGCAAGGCGGATGTGGACAGGGAGGGAGTTCCAGGCATGGGGGGCAGCAAGTGAGAAGGGACGAAGGCGCTTAGGGGAGCAGGGAAGGCGTGGAAGGGTGAGAGAAGGGACAGAGGAGGAGCGAAGTGCACGGGCTGGAGTATGGAGGGCGATAAGTGCAGAGAGGTAGGGGGGAGCAAGGTTGTGAAGAGCTTTATAGGTGAAGACTAGGAGCTTGTGCAGGATTCGTTCAGGAAGGGGAAGCCAGTGAAGCGAAGAGAGGAGGGGCTGCACATGGTCGAAGCGACTGGCGAGGTAGATGACCCTGGCAGCAGAGTTTTGGACAGAGATGAGGGGAGAAAGGTGAGACCGGGGAAGGCCAGTGAGAAGGAGGTTACAGTAATCGAGGCGAGAGATGACCAGAGCATGAACAAGAGTTTTGGCAGACGAGACAGAGAGAAAAGGGCGAATCTTAGCAATGTTATGGAGGGAGAAGCGACAGGATTTAGCAACAGAGTCAATGTAGGGTTTAAAAGAAAGGGGTGAGTCAAAGATGAAGCCTAGGCTACGGGCTTGGGGGACAGGCAGGATGGTGACTCCATCAATAGTTATTGACAGTGAGGAAGGAGAGGAAGGATGAGGGGGGAAGATAAGGAGTTCAGTTTTAGCCATGTTGAGTTTGAGTTGACGTTGAGACATCCAGGTAGAGATGTCAGAGAGACAGTTGATGAGACGAGCTTGAACAGAGGGAGAGAGAGAGGGAGTAGAGAGATAGAGTTGAGTGTCATCAGCATAGAGGTGGTATTGGAAGCCATGGGAGGCAATGAGTTTGCCTAAGGATGAGGTATAGATCGAGAAGAGGAGAGGGCCAAGAACAGAGCCTTGAGGAACACCAACTGAGAGGGGGAAGGAGGAGGAGGCGGAGTTGGAGAGAGACACATTAAAGGAGCGGTCAGAGAGGTAGGAGGAGAACCAGTTATGGACAGAGCCACAAAAGCCAAGGGAGTGAAGGGAATCCAGCAAGAGTGAGTGGTCAACAGTATCGAAGGCAGCAGAGAGATCAAGGAGGACAAGAATGGAATAGAGACGTTTAGATTTAGCCACCAGAAGATCGTTGGTGATCTTAGCGAGAGCAGTTTCAGTAGAATGAAGGGGGCGGAAGCCAGATTGGAGGGGGTCAAGGGAGGAGTTGGAGGATAGGAAGTCAAGGCAGCGGGAGTAGACAACACGTTCAAGCAGCTTGGAAGCAAAAGGAAGGAGTGAGACAGGACGATAGCTAGAAGGGTCAGAGGGGTCAAGAGTGGACTTTTTGAGAATAGGAGAGACTGTGGCATGTTTGAAGGCAGAAGGGAAAGAGCCAGTAGAGAGGGAGAGGTTGATGATGTGCAGGAAGGAAGGGGCGACAGTGGGAGTAATGGAGGTGAGGAGTCGGGAAGGAATGGGATCAAGGGGGCAAGTGGAAGGGTTGGAGGAGGCGAGCAGAGAGGAGATTTCCTTAAGGGAGGCAGGCTTTGCGTGTACATACAGCCCCTGGAGACTGGTCTGTATCCATACTGCTGTTCATAACACAGCAGCACACACAGTATAGTGCATAAGCACAGTCACAGAGGCATCATCACTTGTATTCATTCATGCTTATGTGCT
The DNA here is from genome assembly GCA_003113815.1 of Sphenodon punctatus. Taxonomy (NCBI): domain Eukaryota; kingdom Metazoa; phylum Chordata; class Lepidosauria; order Sphenodontia; family Sphenodontidae; genus Sphenodon; species Sphenodon punctatus. Next base: position 6,223,971 of record QEPC01004381.1, on the reverse strand, counting down.
TTGTAGAAACAGCAAACCTATGCAACTGGGAAGATTTGCCAGTGTGAATGAAAGTTTTGTCCATCACCATCTGAACTATTTTCAGAACAGATGCACTGGTACAGGACCTGTACGTAGACAAGCATTCCGCTCCTATCATGGGAACCAATTGGGCAGGTATGTAAGAGAATTTCCTGTATGCTATCTTGACAGTTCTGAACCTCACTATTCCATACACGCACAGCATCCTTTATCATCTCCTGCCATGTTCTCTTTATAGAAGTTCCCAAACTTAGTCATGACTCCCACATGGAGTCCCACCATCTGCTGATGGGATCACAATCCCAATCGATATTCAACAAACTTTACATGTCTTTACGGCTGTTGGGGGTGTGGGGGGGGGGGTGCGTGCGTGTCACAGGATTATATTAAGCCTCAAAATAGGGTAAACAAAAAGAAAAAAGTTTGAAAGTCACTACTATACTGCCTAACTCTCCGGTTAACTCCAAATGGCCACATTGGCATACCCATATGGAGTTCATGATCCCAATTTCTGCTCTATGAAAATTAGTGGCAGAACTTCCACTAAGTTTTCTAAATCCCAACAGCAGACCTTAAATTACAGCCCAGTCCTATGAGGAGTTTGGCATTCAACTATAGGAGCTGGAGGAATTGGCACTCCTCAAAAAGACCAAGACCTAGGGTTTTACTTTTCTGTAAAGTGCCACATATGATTTGTGAACCACAACAATTTGGTCATAACCTCCCAATGGTTTGAGGGTTCTTCTCAAACTGGAGCATTGCGGGATTTGCGACCTGCTGAGGATAAGCAAGTATAAGAAAATTTTCATGAGAAATAAGATGGAAATTAAAGAAGAGTTTTTTCTATTTGATGCTACAGAAAGAAACATGTCTTTTACTCTCAAACACACTTTGTTTGGCTTTCTTATTTCTTTCTTCTGAAGCATCAAAGGATACTGTCAGAAGTGACTGCTCCCGCCACAGACTTACCTGGGCGGTGGTGGGAGCCATCACTCCTGTTGGGATCTGACCCAACCGCTGAACTAATGGGACAGCAGCCAGGCTGGGGAGACGCAGTGACCTGTGTCTGCCCGGCCCCGCCCCTGTGCTGCATAGTGTTCCATCCCACCCCTGGCTGATGGGCAGCCATGGCCGTCAATAACAGCTGCAATGGCGCCCAGCCACTCTGGAACGGGACAAAGTAAGCAGGCTTTCAAACGTGAAAACCCGCTTTACTCTGAGTCTGGCAGCCAGATCCCAACGGTACTGTGGGCTAGCCCGTGCTATGACTTGGGGGTTTCCACGAGTCACAACCTGGGCTAGCTCCCACCAGAGTCGAGAACCAGCCCCTGCTAACACCTGGCGGGCGTCTTTTAAAGTGACAGCGGTCCCCAGTTTAACCTGCACTAAAATGAGTTAAACCGTGCCGCCATCATGTTTAAAAACACCTGAAGGTACTCATAACCAGAAGTAGAACTAGCGGAGAGGGCTGGATGCAGACAAATGCAGACTGTTCAACCACACAGGGACCCATGTGTCCACCAACGCATGAGTCCAAGAATAAGTTTGAAAGGACGTGAGTATGAGAAGCACTGGCCTTTCTGCGATTAGAGACAGGTACAGAGTCCATAGCTACTAAAACCACTCTTAGAGCATTTGCTTATTGGTTCAAAGCTCTGACCCACCCGCCTCGTAAGATTTACTAAAATGCATCTCATTGAGGACTACTGTTTGGCCCCCTCTAGAAAATCTCTGTAGCTTTTTTTTGTAATTACCACCTTAAGATCAACTGGATTTGGTTATTATTTTTCTGCTAATATTAAACTCTTGTCCCAATCAGATAGACTGCAGTTGTTTCAAAGAATTTGTGATATTGCACGACAAACCGATTTGGCTGCGATCCGTTTCTCGCAGCTGTCCTCCTTATACATGCACATACTAATGGTGGGAGTGGGCTTGAGAAATATTTGCAAGTTGATCTCAGAAGGAGTGCTCAATTGGCCTTGACAAGGCTGAGACTTGAACAAATGCCCTCTGCAATTACTGAGGGTCGTAGAGTGGGGCTGCCCTGAGAGGAGAGATGCTGTCCTTGCTATGTAGGAGTATTAGAAGACACAGTTCATTATGTTATGGAATGTCCCTTATATAATGATATTAGGACCCAGTTTCTATTTCCACTCCCTTCCTCTCAAGTTCTTTTCCAGTTATGAGAAAACTCTTTGTATATTCCAACAAGAGAATGCGGCCTTTGTGTCAAGGCAAGCAGCATTTGCCCTTAAGGCAGAGGTCTTGAGGTGTAGGTATCTGTCGAGTAAAAAACGATGTATTATGCTCTATATTAATACTGTGGTGTTTGTTTGTTTTGTTGTGGATCATGGCCTATGCTAGTATCCTTAATAAAATTGTTAAGAAACAATGCTAGTATCCTTAATAAAACCCAGTGTGATCCAGATGTGCCTGCAGCTGCTGGGCCACTGCCCATTCAATAACCTTCCTTAAAAAGGGAAGGTTAGAGACAGGCCAGTAACTCGCCGGGGCATGCACATCAAGAAATTGTTTTTGAGGAGGGGACAGATTACAGCATCCTTGAAGGGAAGGAGCGCCTTCTCCCTGATAAGGAGAGGACACATTGCTAGGAAAACATGTTCATTTTTGTTTACTTAGAAAGAGGGAGGGAGTAGGGTTTTATTTTTCTTTATCTGCGGCAAATAAGGAGGAAACTACACATGACAAATGGGTAAATCTTGTGTGCAACTAAGCAATGGCTGTGTAGTTCCAATTAATTAACTCAGGGCCTGATCAATGCTCAATTTTATTTTTATTTTTTAAAAAGAACATCAAGGCTTGAGGACTCAAACCTATCCCAAGAGTCCTGTCCCTTGGCCCCAGAAGCAGGTAGAGCTGCCCTGCTCCATGTCTCAACCAGCTGCTGTTCCTACCACTCCTTTGACAGCCTTTGCTCAGGGACGGATTCAATCTGATGGGGGCTGGTGCTGCCACTTTCAGTCAGCTGTATAGTACTAACCCAGTCAAGGAAGAGACCGGGGCTGGTGCTTCAGTATCCAGCCATGGACGGGTCTTGCAGAGAGGAAGCAATGACAGGGCTTGGGAGAGGTCCTGGGGCCAAACCCTAGCATAAATTAAACACTGGGTCTGATCCTGCAGAGCGCAGTACATCCCCAACACATATGGGCATCGGTGGCTGTCAGGGAGTGCTTAGAATCCTGCAGGATTGGGCCCGAGTACACTATTGAACAATGGCTGGGACTGATGTGTCTTTTCCCATAGGGGGAACTCGCAGCAGCCTTTAGCTGGCACCAGCCACTGTAGCAGGTTATACAAGTCAGACGGCATTAGGCGACTGAAGCCATTCTCACTGCTCAGCGAGTCTGTTAATTTCTGGATGAGCGCTCTCACCCCCTGCTGCCTTTGGGGGAATCATCGCCTCCACCCTTTGAAACCATGCAGGGAAACAGGAGGGTGAAGCTGATCTGGCCACGTGCCCTGCTTTTATGAGGGGTTATGTATATTAATGATTCTTTGCCTTCAACCCCTTCCAAGTCCCCCACCCAGTTTCCTGCCTTCCTCCCCATGGCTTTCTTTTGCAGGCGGCTTGCCTGGAAAGCCAAGGAGAAACCAATCCAGTCTGCAGATTAAAAAGCAGCCGAGGAAATTCATTGAAATTCCCAGGGGAGCAGCTTAGGCTGAGGCACCGCAGACACTCAAGGAAGGAGAATTCCACCTCCTCTCCTGGAGCAGGTGGCCAGCTCGTCAGACCCGACATCTTCTAATCAGGGCTCGCAGCCACCGGTAGCTTCTGGTCCAGGGAACCTGCTCCAAGCCCCTTCTGGGAAAGGGGGCTGTGCAGCCGGAAGGGGGAGCCCCACTCAAGAACAGCACAAAGAAGAGTTATTGCTAATGTATCCCATTGATTATGGTTGTTGTGCATCTACAAGCAGATGGGTGTGCTGGGAACAGGATCTATCCCCTCTGGGTGTAAGAAGGGGACAGTTCGGTCTTTTATTTTGGCACTGTTCCCACTATGTTGTAGAGACACAGACACCCAACCTGTCTCCTCAAGCCTTGGGAGGGATAGAGGATTGACTTCATTTTTTAAAGTCTGCTTTTTAAAAACAGCAGCAGGGCTTTCAGGGAGGCAAGGCAGTAGTGTTGATAATGATTTCTGTATTGCTGCACACTTCTGGGCTTGTTCACATGAACATTAATTCTGAAGTAATTACCTCTTAATTCACTTTGACTCTAATTTGGTTCACATGGACACAATGTTTAAAGCAAACAAAAGGGGTGGTTCCCTTCTGGGGTATGCACTCCTGGGTAAAGAGTACATACTGTGGAGTAGCTTTCCCTGGGGATAAGCGACAGTGTGAACAAGGAAAGGGTGTTAAAGTGTTTTATGGTACTTGGTACCTAACAACCAAACTGTTCAGATGATCATTAACTCCCTCGGAAGAATTACTCGACAACATGTGAATGTTCGCAAAGCAGATTATCACCAAAGTATCCCAAGGAGGATTAGTCTGTTTGTGTGAATGTAGCCAGCCCCCCCACCGCCATCATTAAATCCCAGCTATAAAAAGGTTCCAAGTCTCCTGCCTGCAGAGTGAATTCCACCGGAGAACACCAAGTTCCTGTATCAAAACAGTGCCATCCAGCTGAAGAGGTTGTATGGATCACAAGCTCAGGAATGATTTTGGACATGGGAGTGATGCCCAAGAGGGAGAAATAGAACAGGGGAGTGGGGCTGTGTGAGCAAAGCAGGCAGAACGATAAAGATGTAAAGTCAGGGAACGGGAAAGATGTGATGTAAATTGGTTCAAAGTTGGTGCAAAGATCCTGCTACATTTGGGGGCCTACAAGAACAGGAGCACAAAAGCAAGGCATCAGAGGCTGACTTTCTTCTTTATTTTTCCCCCATCTGAAGAGTCCTCTCGGATCACCCAATTTTTCCATCCCACTCAGATCACAGCAGGTCTCCCATCCCCATTATTCAGTAACACACAATGATGTGTGCCTCTACCACAGAGTGTCGCTAGAGAGCACGGTCACAGAGAATCCCTGCCCTATGGCTATGATCTCAGAACCAACACTTTGTGCGGTCGCTAGATTGGATAAGACAACTAGGCTGGCTACAATATTTTTGAGACCTAACGGAGCCCTAGAACTGAACAGGTCCAATGGAGTTCGAAGACCTCAAGTCTGTCTCACTATCAGGCCTATGATTTTATAAATCAGTCAGTTAGGTTCTGGCAGACATAAGAGCTAGGCTTGCACCTGTCCTGAGTTTCCTGGGATTGTCTCCTTTTTTTGGTAGCTAAGAACTTAAGAACATAAGTAGTGCCATACTGGGTCAGACCAATGGTCCATCAAGCCCAACATCCTGTCTCCGACAGTGGCCAGTCTCTTTCTCTTGGGAGAAGTACCCAACAGATCAGAATTGGGTAATCCATTCCCTGTTGTTCCAGCCCCCCAACAGTAAGAGGTTACGTTCCCAAAACCTACTTGGCTAATAGCCATTTATGGACCTATCCTCCAAAAACTTATCCAATCCCTTTTTAAAACTAGCTACACTACCAGCCATTACCACTTTCTCTGGCAGTAACTTCCACAAGTGAATTGTGCACTGAGTGAATAAAATACTCTCTCATTTTAACCCTGCTACCAGTTAATTTCACAGAGTGAGTGTCCCCTTGTTCTAGTACTCTTAGAGAGGGTAAATAACCGCTCCCTATTTACATCTTCCACACCACTCATGATTTTATAAACGTCCATCCCTTTGCTGTATTCCACTTCACTGCAAGGAGTTCTTTTTCTTGCAAACTAGGCTGGTGTTTTTGTTTTTTTCCTTTTAGAATGACAATCCTAACCATCATACTACTGATTTTCTGGCCAACAGAATATCCCCAAGGGCAGACAAGATTCAAATTTCCAGTATAAGCAACAAAATTCTTGCAGTATTTATTACTGTTGTTGTTTTAAAAAAAATATGTCTGGGGAAGATAAGTCCACCAGACATCTTCACTCATTTCAAAGAAATATATATTACTGGTTCCTGAACTCATTGGACCAATGGGCCACAGCCAAACCTCAAAATGTCTTTCAGACTACATGCATCCTTATCAAATGTTTAATTGAGAACACTATGAAGATGATGATTCAACAGACCAGCTGGGAATTACTTACTATGGCCTTGTGAACTGCAGTATGGGAAAGATATCAATATTTAAAAGACAGTAAGGTTATTTTTTTTTCATTGCACCTTTAAGGGTAACAACATCTATGAAATAATTTAAGTAGAGAATGGGGACCCTCAATTGCTGTTACTAATTAGTCTATTAGCCAAGACAGTCAGGAAATACATGAAGGTCAGTGTGTCCCTAGATCTCAGACTGCAAAAAGCTGGGTGTGAGCAACATGTGACCGATTAGTCCATAACTGCCCTTGTGCATTTCCTGTGATGCATCCAGTACTGGCCATTTTGGAGACAAAATACTAAGATACTGGGCTAGATGGACAGTAGGCTGGATCTGCTATGGTAGCTCTTGTGTTCTAGTGAGCTATGGAGCCAACACTTTTAGAAGCGTTTTGCTAACATTCAATGCCCAATTTGAGACACCCTGGCTCAGAACTGCTGAATACGCACAACTCCCACATAGATATTGTGGGTGCTCAGTGCCTCTGAAAAATCACCAGGTCCTGCATGTCTGAAATCAGACAAAGCAAAACAAGAAAGGGCAGCTTTGAATATTCAGCTGTGCCAAGGCGACTGCTCTGAGCCACCAAAACCACAAAAACCAGCAACTAATACATTGCATTTTAAAAGGTGAACAGATCAGTTCTGCCATATGAGCAGTGTATTCACAAGTCGACTCATTTCTTCTTTTGCTTACCTTGTACATGTACTTAGGTGGTCCTGCTACCCCAAAACTACTAGGAAAATCTAATTCTTGTCCATTCTTTATTACTCCAATTCACTATCCCATCAGTACACTGAACTGTAAGCCCATCGTGTTCTGGCTATAGCTGATAGTCAGACTCCAAATGCCTTCCCTGCAGTACTTTCTGGGCCTGTTCCTGCATTCTCTGCCCAGGCACTTGTAAGCTTCTCCATGTATTTCCATGTGTGTCACTAGCCCAGAGTTAATTTTGTTGTCTCTGCCAAGAATCACACTGGAATCTTTCAGCATGCTCTGCACCAGCTTTATGGTGTTGATGGTTTCCTCCTGTTTGGTGCATTCTGTTGATGTTCCTTGCCTGATTCCAGCACGCCTGATTCTTGCCTCTTCTCTCCAGGACAGTTCTCCAGAGATATCTCGTAGATCAGTGCTGACTTTCCAGTCTCCCGACTGCTTTGTTGTATTTTTGGCCAAGCAACACTACCTGTTTTTCTTCTCTGCCTAAGGCAGATGTTCTGTTTCCTGCTGCCAGGTACTGCTACCCAAACAGTCCAGATGGCTGTTTGGGTAGCAGTACCTTTAGCTGTCAGCAGATGTGGAGAGCACAGCTGTTTCCTCTTTCAGAGCCTCATTTACAAGAACAGCACTCATGGTCAGTTCATGGGGGCTTCTCATCAGCACGCCTCCCCTCGGACCAGTCACGAGTCTACAAAGGCTACGAACACAGGCTCAAAGCTATTGCTAGAGTTTGCAACTGTCTAGTCCCCTCCTTTCAGCCATTTAAGTTGCAGTAGCCAGTTAGGCATGTGCTGCCCTATGCAGAGGCCTTTGGAAAGACTTCCCAGGGAGTTGGACAGACGTAACAGGAGCTTGGGGGTCAGGAGCTGAAGGAGACAAAAAAATAGGAGCTAGATCTAGGTTGGGGGAATGCAGAGGATCAAGAGCATGAGGGTGAGGTAGGGGATCAGAGGAGGGGTGTGATAGACTTCTATGAAAGCAACATTTGAATGTGCCAAGAGCTGATTGGGGTAAGGGGAGCAGGGAAATAAGAGCACAGCTGGGGTGCAGAAGCCTGGGTGCACTCACGGCTGGAACTGTGGGACAACAGAGGATTAGCATTTAGGGAGCACATGGTTTTCTGGGTGCATTTGGGCCTGAGCAACATTTCATGCAAGTGTTGCAGGGGTGGTAGCTGTTGCATGCAGGGGTTGGCCCCAGAAGACATTGTTAGGCGACCAGAATGTGAGTGATCAGGACCTAATGAAGAACTTGCAGGATCAGGGCCAAGGTGGCAGGTGTTATCAGAAATCTGGGACAAGCTGGGTCAGAACAGGGCCGAACAACAAAAACCAGGATGCAAAGCAGGATCAGAAACCAAGAGCCACTGCCAAAAAATCAGTGCCAGGAGATCAGTTCAGAGGAAGGAGATGAAGGCAAGAGCTCAGAGCCGAGGTGAGGACTGGGAGCAAGCTGGGTCAGAAGTGAGGCAGGGGGACTGGAGTGCACGCTAGAAGCAAGACTGGTGCTGGTGCTCAGGTTCATTCTGTTTGGCCAGGATGCTGAACAGTTCTGAAGCAGGCTTACATAGTGAAGGCTCCCAGCCCATGCTCTGGTCATCTCTCGCCTCGATTACTGTAACCTCCTTCTCCACTGGCCTTCCCCGGTCTCACCTTTCTCCCCTCATCTCTGTCCAAAACTCTGCTGCCAGGGTCATCTACCTCGCCAGTCGCTTCGACCATGTGCAGCCCCTCCTCTCTTCGTTTCACTGGCTTCCCCTTCCTGAACGAATCCTGCACAAGCTCCTAGTCTTC
>QEPC01004381.1:6189063-6214931 GCA_003113815.1 Sphenodon punctatus | reverse complement strand
TCTGCCAAAACTCTTGTTCATGCTCTGGTCATCTCTCGCCTCGATTACTGTAACCTCCTTCTCACTGGCCTTCCCCGGTCTCACCTTTCTCCCCTCATCTCTGTCCAAAACTCTGCTGCCAGGGTCATCTACCTCGCCAGTCGCTTCGACCATGTGCAGGGACCGTGTCTATTTTATTACTTTGTAAAGTGCCAGGTACACTGCTGGCGCTATATAAATGTTTGTTAATAATAATAATAACAGGTTGCTCTCATCACCCAAACTCCCATAGCCCACCTGGGACTATTCAGAACAGGGGCACAGCTAGGTGGGAATGGGCCCTGGGGCAGAAGATGGAATGGGCCTCTACTGGGGCACTCCACTCCAGCGTTCAGGTGCACTCTACATACGCGGGCCCCATGTGTGGCTGTACCTATTATAACTACGCCCAATTAAAAAACTGCCTGATTACTGCAGTTGGGAGGGGCTGGACAACGTTGCAGCAGGGTCACACCAGTAGGCCTTAAGAGAAGTCATTTCAATGGTATCCCTTTGGCTTGCTGGTTCTGGAAAAACTATTTCTGGCTGGGATAATAGTGTACCAAAAGGCCACTCAGACCAGGGGCAAACAGTTTCTAATTCCCCAGGGTATAAAGCTTCTTGCCGCCTTTTCCATCCACTAGGATAGTGCATCTGTGTGCCCGGAGTGGATTTTGCACCTATCTTTCCAGCCAGTGTCAGGGACCCAATAGTAAACTAAATGGACAGGTTGCAGAAAAGCAGACTAAGGGCACATTCTCATGAGATGAAAAACCCACAAAACCTTGCTTGCCCTGGGTTTTTTGTTGCTGTTTTCCTTAGCTGTGTAAAAGGCCTAGTTCCCAGGATGCCTCACTTGTAATGTCCAAATAACCTGCAAGCGTTAGCATAATTGATAAACCTTGGTTTTCACCCTATCTCCTTCTTGTGCATTTCTCATGTCAGAAGGGACAATTTTCACAATTCCTATAACTAGCACTCCCAAAATGTACTACAAAAAAGCAGCCCATGGTATCAGACAATGTAGAAGACAATGCAATTCTTCTGGTAGATTCTAACCAGTAAAATACAATGTTGGAATGGCCACAGCTATCACCTGCAGGAAATGCAAAAGGCTACTTGTGTAAATGCAGTCAAAGCATCCTAGATTCTAGACGGTAAGGTTGCGGTAGAAAAATACTGGCCTGTACTCACAGGACAGCTGGCAGGATACTGAACTATAGATCACGATTCTGCTAGTAAGGCAAGTCCTGCATCCCTTTCCCTCAGTTCTCACAGGGAGATGTAGCATTCAACCATTCAGGGCACTCCCTAGTTACAAGGGCCAGCTTTGTGATGCTTGGCACTTGCCAAAACTTTACAGCCAGAAGGGAAACCGAAAAACTGTCTCTTGCACAGGTTTTCCAAAGTAGGGCATCACTCATGGTGGCATCTGGCTTTCCACTGCAATAACTCAGTTCCTTCAAGGCTAAGCTCATAAAATAGAGGCACCTGTCCTACTCTCCCTTAGTTACATGCACTATTGAGAAAAGAAAGAGGGGCAAAGGTTTCTGCTCAGCAGTGACTTTCCCCCCTCCAACTGAATGGAAACACATGTTCTTGTATCCAAATCTATTTGTGTAAAAAGATCACAACTATTTCCCAGCTGAGGGATGGGAAAGTCACTGCTGGACATGGATTTGAAGCAGCAAGCCAGCCCAGCAGTGCGAGGGGCTTGCTCGGTGATATTTTCCAGCCTCACAGTCCCGTCTCCAGGAAAGCAACCGGGATGTTTGTTTTTGTGTTTCTTCCTTCCATTTCCTCCATCCATCCTTAGCAACAGCTCCCTGGCTGAGGAAGCTCATCACGCTTTCATCTCCTGTCTCTCAGGCAGGAGCAATTGTGGGCACTGGGCTCCTACAGGAACTCCCTCCAGATTTCCCATAAGACCGTTACCTTGGGCAAAGAACACACAAAAATTACAGAGATATATTAGGCCTGTAGGGCTGGAATATAAAGTATGCCAGACTTGGCAGGCCAATTCTACACTGAAGCTCAGTGAATCCAAGTAGTAGATCTTGGGAAGAAAATCTTTTCCTTCCTAGGGGCCACTTTGAAAGTTAGTAGACGCTCCAAGGGCTGCATAGACGTTGGGGGTGGGGGTGGGGGGGGTGGCGTGCACTCAGGAAAAGCAGGGTTCAGAACACAGCTCCCTGTCCTGGACCTGTCCCCCTACCCTTGTGTGCACACCTTCATTTCTGCTTCTGTACTCCAAACTCAGTCCTTCAGCGCTTGGGGATAGGAAAGGGTCCAAATAAAAGCTATCCATGGACCACATTTGGGCTTCACGCCTGAAGCTTCCCATCCCCACAGTAGAGGTTTCACTTCCAGAGACTTAGCTGAAAAACTCAAGATCCCCCGAGTTTTTGGGGGGGCCACGATGGGGAGGGCCTTCTTGGTGGCTGCTCCACAGCTGTGGAACTCCCTGCTGTTAGAGGCCCATTTGGCCCTGGATCTTCCTTCCTTTCGACGCAGTTGTAAAACTTGGCTGTTCCGCCTGGCCTTTGATGGGGAGGATGGGTTGGGGTGGGAGTGGGTTAAGGTGGTGAGGGATATTTTAATCCTCCCTATTATGGTGTTGTTTTTAGCTCAGATATTATTTTATTCTATTTTAATTGTACGCTGGCCAGAGTTGCCTGTGGCAAGATGGGCAGGATAAGTTTTTTATAAATAAATAAAATTAATTAATTATAAATAAATAAAATCCTGGTCAAGACATAAATGAAAATTAGTCTGCTGGATCTCATGCTAGATATTGGACCACATCACAAAACCCTTATACTTCAGTTCAGTACAATTTATAATGGAATAAGTTTCGAAAAGCCAAAATGGGAACAGCAAGGTGTGTATATCAATAGAGCACGCAGGCAACTTGGGGAGAGCAGGGATGTTGGGTGAACTGCAGTGGCAAAGCTCTTTTTCTGGACTCCGAGTAAGAGTATGGAACTAGTAAGTCAAGGGTCCCACCTTAACTTGCATGCCATGTCAGCAGTACAGCCATTGTACAGTCTCACATATTCTGTTCGCTTAAAACTTAGGCTCCATGCATCCACATTTTGCCTTGGTCTTTCAGTCCCAATCTTCTTCTTTTGCAGGTTGGAGGCAACACTGAAGCTGGGGACAGCAAGCTTCTCTCAGGCAGCAGCTGTCCCCCAAACTTTGTCTCTGAACACATCATCCATCTCTCAGCCTTCTTCCCTCATATATACCCCCAGCACTTGGGTGCCCCCTCCACATAAGCACACTGCTCCCCCACCCCTGGCTGAGTGAGCCTTCACCCCCCCATACACCCTCCCAGTAACTGGCTGCCCGTTCCCCACACATACACTGCTCCCCACCCCTGGCATCTTGTCTCCCAGTACACATCCCATATCCATCAACCTTGTTCCCCTGATATACTATTTGGATGCCCAGTTTTCCCCAACCCACTCTGCCCCCACCTGTGGCTGTCCCACAAATCTTGTCCCTGAATACACATTACCCGTGTCTCAGCCTTCTGTCCCCAAATATACTCCCAGCACCTGGGCACACTCTGACCACACAAACACTGCTCCCCACCCATGAATATACATCACCCATCTCTAAGGCTTATCCCACAATATACACCCCTCCTAGCCTATACATACACTCCCCCCAATCTCTTCCTGCCCCCCAGCCTCGTCCATGCATACACACATCACCCATTTCTCAGCCTTGTCCCCCATAATGGGGAATGTATTTTAAATGTCGTGGGTAGTTAAACAATTCAAAGCTGGCTCTTGTAATGGACAAAACCGGCAATTTCTTTTCTTTTTAAAATAGATTTAAAAAAATAAATAAATAAATAAATCAGCCCAACCTCTCAGCACTGATCCAGAGCTTCAGTGTCTGGATGGGGACAGCTGGGTGCTGGTGGACAGACCAGCCTAGGTCAGCAAGTTCATGAGTGGCTGCCCCCACCCCATCTAGCCTCTGTATAACTCCTCTGAGTCTCCATGCCATCTCCTTACAACAACAGGCCATGTAGGTCAGCAAGTTCAAGGATTTGGCTCCCCTCCATCTAGCCGTCACCAAGCTGTGCAGCTGGATATGGGCACGGTGGGTAAGAGTGGCCCCCTTGAACTTGCTGCCCTGGCAAACTCTGCTTCTCCTGCGTGCCACTCCTGATCACCTGCAGAGCTTAGCAGCATGGTGACTGAATCAGAGTGGAGCCACCTGGGGGTAGCATATTCAAAGAGGCAGCTCTCCCCGTCTCACCATGATCCACCCACTATGAAACTTCATGAGGAGATGGGGCGGGCAGTGGCTGCCTAGGGCAGCAATTATCGTTGTTCATCGGTAAAAGGACACGTACAAAATACATCCGCATACTTGTTATACGTGTAATCCACCTCGATGAGACTTTTACGTTATGTCAGGATGGACATCGATTGTACCTACAACAAAACCGTGGATGTTTTATGTATGTGTCCTATCCTCTCATAGAGAAGACAGGAGTGGCATAATTTATTAGATTCTCTTCAACTACTACCTGCACAGGTCCCTTTCAACCCTGAAACAAGGGATTCTGTCGTCAATACTAGTGGATTCTCATTTCTCATCTACAAGATTCAATGAAGGAAAATGAACACTGTACTCTTTACCTTTGGACATCTGAAATCCCAGGACACATACGACACTCAGCAATGATCAAAGGAAATATCAAATGCTGAGTATTTGAAATCTTGCCAGGACCGCATGAAGAGGCTCTCCTACAGCCAAGAGTAGAGGGCTAGCCAGTGTTAAGAGAACATTTCCACCAAAGGATGGCATTCTATGCTTTGTCCTTTGAATTGGATTTAAAGAACAACATCTAGAAGTCAGTGGCACCTAGTGGTCTGAGCACAAGGCTGTAACTTCATATGTCCAGAATTCTAATCCCATCTATATCCCAGACTTCTTTTGGGTCCATCAATTTAAAAATATTAGCAGTTTTTAAAGATTAAAAAAAATTAAAAATCAGAAGCATTTTTAAATTTCCCATCTCCCACTATCATCCTTTGAGTATTAAACAAGACACACACGAAACTTCTATTTTGCTTTTCACCATTCAACCTGCGTTTAGATCTCCACGTTTTACTAGTCTTTTATCTAGTGATAACACTTAGGTGTCTGATAAAGCTGTGATTTGAAGACTAAGATCACTGCAGAAATGCAAAGTACTCAAACCGCATAATACTGAGAACGCGCTATCTGGCAGAGTAAGACTTAAATAAAGGCACTGAACACCATTGAGGCATGCAAGGATTAGACAGGCTGATAGAACATCAGGGCTTGTCAAGTGAGGTGGGTGTACCCTGAGGTAAAGGTCTTCTATGAAGAGGTAGGGAATAGAATATATTGGGGAAGTGCCCCCAAACATAAATGATTAAGGATCTTCAGCTTCATCGGAGATCTAAGATGGCAATGGCTATTTCAGAAAGGATGCTACTAGAAGTCTGTTCACCCAAGACAAACATGATACACAAGCCTGTGAGAAGAATTTGGACATCTTGGAGAGAAGTCACCTTTTCTTTCTACAAAACCCAGACTTTTGAGAAAAAGATTCGTACTTTCTATTTGTCTATGATTAAACCACATTAAATACAACAGTGTACCTTAAGCGCATGCACCTATGGTTTTTCAGTTCTTCATTTTTATATTCCCCAGTCTCACCAAGGAAAGTAAAGGCACAAAGCTGGCTGGTTCATTAGACCATTCCCTGGAGTGAAGGATTGTTTCCCACCCAGATGGAATTCCAAAGCGATTCTGTCTAGTTTGCACTCAGGAATCTCACCCTCACTCCCAACCCCTGTAGGATTCCACAGTTCTATTTCATTGTTGCCCAAACAGTCAAGGTTGCTGGGTATTCCCAAGTGCACCATTTTCAGAGTGGTGTAGCCCTACTGACTTCAATTAACTTGCTTCCAATGTACTATAAGAGGGGCAAATCAGGGTCTTGGACTACATTTTCAAATGTTTGGTTTCGTCCTCCTATTCCTAGCAATACCTACTAATCGCTAAGTCCTTTCCATCTTGTAGACAGCTATTCCCAACTACACTATTCTAATCACACCCAATCTCTAAAGTAGAGTTTATACCAGCTGGAGCTTCACAAAAATGGATGAAGCTAGACATGGGCTATTCCCCCACCCTTAGATGTTTTTAATCTTTCCTCAGATCAATATTTTTAGCCCTTTAATGATATTTGTTGCACTGATCACTTCTCTCAGGATTTTCTCCCATTTGTTACCATATAGCGTGGGATAAAAAAAAATCTAAATAGTATAAAAAAATAAATATTAGTATGCCAACAACTACATGTGGTATTGTGGAGTTAAACCTTAATCCTACAGAGACTTGCAAGCTTAACTTTAATTCTCTGCACTTTCCTACTGATTTCAAAAGGGGCCAAATATCCATGAAGGGAGGTCTACAGCATTAGGGTCTTCAACCAGTAAGCATCATACCAAGAAAGACAACCTCCCCCCTCTGGCATATCACATGATAATTGGTTTTCCTCCCCACCATATCAGAGAGAAAGCTCTTAAGCGCTCTGCCATCAACCATTGTCCATAGAACTGTCCTGGCATTAGCATCTTCCACGTATAAATTATCTGGGCTTCAGATTATTTTTCCCCAGATGTCTCAGAGTGCATTTTTCTAGGCTGAATCACATTGTTATTTCCTGCCTATTTCTCAGGACCCTCTCTACCATTTCTTTCTCCTCACAGATGTCCATGGCACATTCCAATTTAGTATCATCTGAAAAGGTAATTAACATGCCATTTACTTCTCCGACAAGGTAATTAATAACGATTTAAAAGAAAACTGTCCCTCAAGCCGATGCCTACAGCTTCCCACTGGAGACCAGCTCCATACACTTCCAGGTATCATTATTCTTCCCAGTCAGTTGTTTTGTAAATCCATGTCACACTGCTCATAGCCAAGTCAGTTTCATCTAACTTTCCAAGTAATATTTCATGATGCACAGCACACACACACACACACACACACACACACACTCCTTCACATAAAGTCAATCAAGTCACATAAAAAGCTGTGGGGAAAGGTGGAATTTCACCACATGGATAGAGCAAGTTTGGGGTAAATCAAACCTTGGCTTACACCAGGGGTGAGGAACTTTTTCCCTCTCAGGGGCCACTTTGAAAACTAGTACAGGCTCCAAAGGCTGCATAGATGGAAGGGGTATTTAAGAGATGCTCTCAGGAAGAAGAGGGTCCAGATCATCGATCTGTGCCAGGAATCTGTCCCCTGTCTTTGCGTGTATGACTTTACCATACTCTCTTACCCCAAGTTCAGTTTTTCAGTGCTTGAGGATAGACACTGGATTCAGAGGCCAAATCCAGGAACCGGAAAGGGGCCACATAAACACTATCTACAGACCCCATTTCTCCCAGCTGCTTTTTCAGCTGCTGCTCCCAGTCCTGAATAGCCCACAGCAGGAGTGGCACAGTTTCTCCTGTTGCCACTGGCTAGTACTGGTTCCACACAGCTGTGGCAAGTTCCTATTTACTACTACTACTTTATCATTTCTACAGTGTAACTAGACATACACAGCGCTTTACAGTCACACGTTTTCGGAGACAGGTTCCTGCCCAGTGGGCTTGCAATCTAAGATGGACAAGGATGAGGGGAACATACAGGGAAAGACAGACACACATATATCCCAATTTTACAGATGGGACACGTCAGCTACGTGCAACCCCTTTGGCTGCATACTGAGCCCACAATGGGCCCAGTGCCTTTCGTGTGGGGGAACAGTGTGGCATCAAAGTACTCACAATGCATAGCCCATTTGGGGGCAGTATATAGACCCCCAACAATAACCACTCACTTGCACGTAGCTACTGTTACATCTAAACATGCCTGATGAACCAGACTGGTCAGGTTGGATGCAGCAGCCCTATGAAACACCAGGGCCTCATGGTGAAGGATCAGCCCCCCAGCAAAGTACGTTAGGTCACCTTTACTTTAACAGTGATGACCCACAACACTATTTCACACAGAGCCCACACTTCCCTGGATCTGGCAGAGAGCAGAATTATATTTAAAAGTTTTTTAAAAAAAGATGCACAAAAAAAACCCAACAACTTCATGGGTCTAAGTCGATTTCATGCATTTTTTTATATTTTTTTTAGCTACATTAAGCCAGTGGTGGGGAGCCTTTTCCTTCTTAGGGGCCACTTTAAAAATTAGCGAAAGCTCTACAGACCACATGGAAGTTGGGGGCAAGGGTGTGCTCAGCAACAGGAGGGCCCAGATCATCTCTGCTCCCTTACCCAGAGATCACTCTTCCAGTGTTTGGGGGTAGAAACTGGACCCAGGGGCCCGATCCAGGAATTAGAAACGGGTTAAAAAAAAAAAATTAGTCACAGACAGCATTTGTCCCCCAGGCCCAAGATTCTCATCCTTGCTTTAAAATATCCCCTCTGATGTAACTTTTGCAATCACAGGTGTTCTCACGGGAGAAAAGCGGAATAATTTCCATGAGACTACAGTCACGATTGCCCTCATGGACGTCCCCCAGGTAACGTGAGAAAGCAGCCTAAATAGCTCAAGGCCTCTCAACAAGGCATACCTTGGGTCTCTTGGTCTGCCTCAAGACCAGCATGGGAGGAAAGAACTTAAGGCGGCTGTGATCAATGCTGCCATTAACCAGCCTGTCCATGAGTAGAGGAATTGGGTCCCTTAACTCGGGAATTCTATTTCTATGTCCCTCGAGGGAGGTCATTCGGACATAGGGAGCGATCTCCTCACCGACCACAAGGAGGCAGCAAACACTTTTGCTGGGAGCACGTAGGGAGGACGCTCCCCCGCCTTCCCAGGAGTAACAAGCCAAGGAACAAACTGCTCAACTGTAAAAACTTAACAGATATTAGTAATTCCCCTGGAGGGGCAACAGATAAACCCTTTAACACTACTAAAAATGACCAGCACCCAGGTATTACCCGGGTGGGTCGAATGACCTCCTTCGAGGGACATAGAAAGAGAATTCCCGAGGTAAGGGACCCAATTCCTCTTTCTATGCCCTCTCGTCCGGTCATTCGGATGTAGGGAGGTACCAAAGCAGTAAGAAAACGGGGCGGGACTGGGCGCTTATTGGGGATCCAATACCCCCTGAAGCACTCGCCTCCCATAGGCAGCTTCTGCTGATTCGAAGCAATCAATTTTGTAATGTTTTGTGAACGAGTGGAGGCTCCTCCACGTGGCTGCCCTGCAAATTTCAAGGATAGGAGCTCTAGCTCGAAAAGCCCAATTTGTAGAGGCTGAACGTGTAGAATGGGCCAGTGTCCTGGCCGGTGGCACTAAGTCTAAGGCCCTATAGGTGTCTGCTACGCAGGCCGAGATCCACTTAGAGATAACTGCCTTGGAGGCCTTTTTACCCCTGGAGTGCGGATGGTAGCTCGCTAACAGGGAGGAAGTCTTCCTGAAGGGCTGCGTGCGCTCTATGTAAATTTGAGCGCCCGTCGTACATCCAGTGTGTGCCACAGCTTTTGCAGGGCGTGCTGGGGCTTAGGGCAAAATGATGGTAGAACCACCTCCTGTGCGAGATGGAAGAAGGAGGGAACCTTGGGGAGGAAGGTTGGGTCCAACCTAAGGAGGACAGATTCCTTCCTAAGATGCAGAAGGCCGGGTCTATAGAAAGAGCCCCAATTTCGGAAACTCTTTTTGCTGAAGTTACTGCGATGAGAAAGGCTATTTTGATTGACAAAAAGTACAAGGAAACTTGGTGTAGGGGCTCAAAGGGAGGACCCATCAAGGCTTTGAGAACCACATGGAGGTTCCAGTTCAGGAAACGGTGCACTACTGGTGGTGCTAAACGCCTGGCCGCCCTGAGCGGGTGAGCTGAGAAGCGCTGGCCGGAAGAGGCTGCCAGAGTACTGTCAAGAGCCGATAATTGTCTGGACAGAGTGTTGGGACAGAGCCCTTTGTCAAGTCCTTCCTGAAGGAACTGCAGAATCTGAGGAGTAGAAGGAGAACGAAACGGAATGTGATGGGATCGGCACCATCGTACAAAGAGAAACCAGGTGGACTGATAGATCCTTCTGGTAGACTTGCGTCTAGAAGCTAGAAGGGTCTGGACTACTGGCGCCGAATATCCGAAGGATAAGAGTGCGGAGGACTCAATAGCCAAGCTGTTAACTTCAGAAAGTCGGGCTGATTGTATTGAAGCGGCCCTTGAGTGAGCAGGTCCGGTGTCACTGGTAGAAGAAGACGGTTCCCCCTGGACAGGCTGTTGAGGTCGGGGAACCACGGTCTGTGAGGCCAGAAGGGCGCTATCACGATGACTGTGGCCTGGAGCTTCTTGGCCCTGCTGAATGTTCGCCCCAGGAGTGGAAAGGGCGGGAACGCATAGAGAAGTCCTTGTGACCAAGGGTGACTGAGGGCGTCGTGAGCTTCCGCAGCGGGGTGGGGACTCCTGGCAAAGAATCTCTGCGTCTTGTAATTGGTGGCAGAGGCAAACAGGTCTAATATCGGGGTCCCGAAGGTGGCAACGATGAGATTGAACACCCGTGGGGATAGAGACCATTCCCCCGGAACAATTTCCTGCCTGCTGAGCCAATCCGCCTCCACATTCTCTCAACCCTTGATGTGCCTGGCTGTAAGGGAAAGAAGGTTGTTCTCCGCCCACTTGAGTAGAATGGTGGTTTCCCTGTGGAGGGACGGAGATCTCGAGCCTCCCTGATTGTTTATGTAGGCTTGAGCGGTTGTATTGTCCGTGAATACTAGTACGTGCTGATTCTCGAGGTGTCTGGCGAAGTGGAGTAGGGTGAGACGTATTGCTCTGAGCTCCAGCCAGTTGATGCTGTGCTACAGTTCGCGGTTCATCCAGGAGCCTTGAGCCGTGTGAGAGGCGAGGTGGGCTCCCCATCCGAACAGGCTGGCGTCTGTGGTGAGTATTATTCTCGCTGGCTCTGCAAGAGGGACTCCTAGGTTGAATCTGTGCGCCTGTTCCCACCAGGATAGTGACTGGTGTGTGAGGCGGTTGAGTGGAATGGAGACCGGCACGTTGTTTATGATGGCAGACTGCCAAGGTCTGAGCAGGGACTGAAGAGGGTGAGAGTGGAAACGAGCCCATTGGAGATGGTGGATTAATGAAACCATCAGCCCCCCAGGAGGGATGCCAGAGAGAGTAGTGATACCTGCAGGCGGTCTCGAATCGTTGAAATGAGACTCCGTAGTTTGAGTTGTCGATGGGATGGAACGAACACTCTGTCTTGGCAGGTGTCGAACATCACCCCCAAGCGTTCGAGACGCTGAGCCTGTGTGAGGTGGCTCTTGAGAATGTTTATTACAAAGCCGTGACCCTCGAGACACATCCTGGTCTGAGCCAGGTGTGTTTGTGCTACCTGCAGCGATGGAGCTTTGACGAGTAGGTTGTCTAAGTAAGGGTACACCGCTATCCCCCTCCAGTCTGAGCTTCACTATGAAAGGCACGAGAACCTTGGTGAATGTGCTTGGTGCGGATCCCAGACCGAAGGGGAGGGCCCGGTACTGCCAGTGCTGGCCATCGTAACAAAACCGTAGTCATCTCCTGTGTGCCAATAGAATGGGAACATGGAGGCATGCGTCTTGCAGGTTCAGTCGCCCTTGGTAAGGGCCAAGGATATGGAATGGAGGGTCTCCATCCTGAAGCGTTGCTTGCGGAGGGCTCTGTTGAGACGCTTCAGATCGAGAACCCCCCTCCAGGTCCCGGACTTCTTCTGAACTAGGAAGAAGATAGAGTAGATCCCCAAACCGTGCTCGTGCCACGGCACTCTCTCCAGCGCTCCCATGTGATGGAGTCTGGAGATTTCCGCTAGCATGGCCCTGTGTTTGAGGGGATTGTGAGAGTGGGGGGATACTCTGAAGAAGTCTCGTGGGGTGTACTTCGTCTCAATCAAATAGCCTCTCATGACGGTCTGAATGACCCATGCGTCTGTAGTCGCTTGAATCCACCTTGGTGCAAATTCGAGGAGACGGGCGCTGATCTTTGGAGAGGTGGGGCAGGAAGAGTGGAACAGTCAGGATTCCTGCCGGCGTTGCGGGGATCCGGAGCGGCGGCTTGGTTGGTGTTGTGCCGCTGGCCTGTTAAATTTGGCGCCTCGGCCTCTCTGGAATCTGGTGCGGTTAGAAGAATTCCAGGTGGACTGCGCGGAGTACTGATAGCGCTTCTGGCCCTGTTGAAAACGAAAAGAGGGGCGAAAGGGATTCCTGGTGGATTGAACCTGGTTTAACATGTGCTTTTTGTCTTTATTTGAAGCCTCAGCAAGGGCTTTGTCTAGTACTGGGCCGAACAGCTTGCCTCCTTTGAAAGTGCTATTAACCAATAGATTTTTGGCATGGGAATCAGCCCGCCAGGAGCGGAACCATAGCCTGCGCCTGGCTGCCATGTTAGCCGCCATCCCTTTGGCCGCCCATGTTAGGATGTCCATAGAGGAGTCCATAAGGAAGGCCTGTGCCAGTGTCACATTCTTGGCTAGCTTCCGGGACTGGGCTTGGGAAAGTTCAGGATCCTTCCCCATCTTAAACCATTTCCTCACCGCTCTAGATACGTAGGACGTGGTGGTAGCCATACGTAGCACATTAGCCATGGCCTCGTAACTCTTCTTAAGGCCAATCTCCAGACCTTTGTCGGTCAGGTCTTTAGGTAAGAAGTCGCCCTCGGTGGGAAACGCTGATTGGCGGGCGAGTGCCGCTGCTGCGGCATCCACTTGGGGCAGGGCAAAGACGGGGTTGCTCCGTTTGTTAAAAGCATATAAGGTCTGTTGGGGTCTGGTCAATTTAAAAGACTTTGTAGGGCGCTTCCACTGGGTCTTGATAATTTTTTCGAAGGCCTTGTCTAAGGAGGCCCCTGTAATGTTGCGGTCTAGTCTGGGGATGTAATCCCTGTCTGAATCTTCTTCCCCTTCCGAAGAAGAGTCTGAGTTCCCCTTTTTTGGCGTTCTAGGGATGATTTTCAGGACCCTTTCCGCCCTCTTAATCAATTTTAGACCCTGGTCATGGGGTAGTTCCCTGCCCAGGTCCTTTTGTCCCTTGGAGAGGATGTCCTCCCAATCCTGGGATCTCTCTTCCCAGTTGTGGTGGGAAGCTGTGGAAGAGCCTGCCTCTGCCTCCTCCTCCGAGAAGGACACGAGGGTGCGGGTTTCCCGCTTTCGTTGAACACGAGCTTGCTTAGATGGGGGAGGGGTTTCTGCTTGTGAACTGTCCCCTGTGAACTCCCCTTCTTCGGGGGAGGAACCCAGTTCCTCTTCCTCAGTCGAGGAAGAACCCAGCAGGTCTGCAAGGGAGGCCCTGTTTTTAGAGGAGCGCCTATTTTTTCCTTTTCCTGCTGCATGGGATGCTCCCTTAAAGGATCCTCTGGGAGGGGTCTTAGGGGCGTTTGCGGGGGCGTTTGTGGCTCCACTGATTGCTCTCTATGCGGGAAAGCGCCCCCATCATGGCCCTGAGAGCTTCCAGCTGAGCCTGTTGAAAGGTGCTAGGTTCTCTCAAACAATCCCCTCTTACTTGGGAGGAGGTAGCAGATGCCACCTCATCATTGTCCTCCCGCTCTGTGGGGGATTCCTGAGGGCTGTGGGCGGCTTGCGCTGGCTGCGCGGGTGGAGGGGTGGCATCACTTTCAGTTTCCCTCCCCTCCGCCGCCATCTCAGCTCTGGCCGTTTCCCTTTGCCGCAGCCGCGGTTCAGTTCTGGGCCTGTGGGCCACGTGCTCTCTACCCGCCGCTGAGGTTTCGGCCCTGGGTTTCTGTGTCCGTCCCGCAGCTGCACGGTGGGTTTTGGCGGTCTCCGCCATAGTGGAAGCTGAGATGGCATGGGGGGTATCTCCTAGGAGGATCCCCGCTCCGGCAAGGCCCTGCCTGAGTCCGAAGGCCGGCTCTAAAATCCGCCTCCTCCTGGACGAAGGGGAGGCTGCCCCCGATTATCTGGTGCAGAGGCACCTGAAGCTGAAGAAAAAAACCCGGTTTTGGGTAGATTAAGTGCTGTGGGTACGGAGCACCCGGCTGCGACGTCCTTCTTGGTCCAAGGCAGACTTGAACTGGGAAGGCGGGGGAGCGTCCTCCCTACGTGCTCCCAGCAAGAGTGTTTGTTGCCTCCTTGTGGTCGGTGAGCAGATCGCTCCCTACGTCCGAATGATCGGACGAGAGGGCATAGAAAGCTCAGTTCCCCATGCCAGATGAATAAGCACAAAGCTTACTGAGGGTGCTTGAACCCAAAACTGGGGGAAGGGGACAATCAAGTCTCTATTGCCATAGGAATTAGCACACAAAGAAATGCGCAATTCCGCTTCCCCTGTGAAAACACCCACGCATGTCCGGGTCCCCAGATGTAGCTCTACACTCACAGGTGTTTTCACTTATTCTCATGGGAGAAAAGCAGAATAGCATTTCTCCATGTGCTAATTCTCGTGATAACAGAGATGTGATTACCCTCACAGAGGTCCCCCTCCCCCCCCACCCCCAGGTAACTTGTACAAGTGCCCCGAGTGCCTACATGAGCAGTTTGGCTGGCAATCCTAGCATCTGAATTACATAATTCCCCCTGAGCACTTGCAGTAACTTCACCTGCCTGCAGGAGGCACTGCACAAAGTGTCTCGGAAAATACTGGGTATGAAGAAATGTTCCCTGAACATGGAAAAGGCTCCATTTTGTGGGGTTTGCACAACATCTTCCTATCCGCCACATCATCTTCCAGCAGACACAAAATACCAGTGGGGACAGGGAGCTGTCACATCAGAGTACATCTAGTGCTCTTTTGCAGACAGCTCTCCAGTGTCTTACTGTGTCTAGCTCCACTGATGGTGAGAGAACAGGGAGGCCTGTGAGGGTAAAATTAGCAGACTCAGCAAGTTAGAAAATGTCAAGACATGCACAATTTCTCCAACTTCTGATTCAAAGCCTCTGGAATTTGGAGTCCTAGATACAGTTGTGGAACAAGGCTTATTAAGGGTCTTTTCAACAAATATCTCATTCATATAAGAACAGAAACTCACTGGGTGACCTTGGGCCAGTCACAATATTCTCTCAGCCTAACCTACCTCACAGGGTTGCTGCGAGGATTAAAAGTTGTGTTAAATTGTTCTATGTGAAGTTCTTCAAGTACCATGGCATGCGAGCGCTATATTATTATTATTACTATTAACAAACATTTATATAGTGCCAGCAGTGTACCTGGCACTTTACAAAGTAATAAAATAGACATGGTCCCTGCCCCTAGGGCTTACAATCTGAGAGACAGGAGCTGGGGGAGAGACACAGGAAGGGGAACAGAGGGAGAGACAAGGGGTCTAACATTCATGAAGATGCAAGGTCTCAAGTGCACGCTTATACACATCTAGATGTGTATAAGAGACAGGGGCTGCACATGGTCGAAGCGACGGGCAAGGTGGATGACCCTGGCAGCAGAGTTTTGGACGGAGATGAGGGGAGGAAGGCAAGACCGGGGAAGGCCAGAAAGGAGGTTACAGTAATCGAGGCAAGAGATGACCAGAGCATGAACAAGAGTTTTGGCAGACGAGACAGAGAGAAAAGGGCAAATCTCAGCAATGTTATGGAGGGAGAAGCGACAGGATTTAGCAACATAGTCAATGTAGGGTTTAAAAGAAAGGGGGGAGACAAAGATGAAGCCTAGGCTACGGGCTTGGGGGACAGGCAGGATGGTGACTCCATCAATAATTATTGACAGTGAGGAAGAAAGATAAGGAGCTCCATTTTAGCCATGTTGAGTTTGAGTTGACGTTGAGACATACAGGTAGAGATGTCAGAGACAGTTGATGAGACGAGCTTGAACAGAGGGAGAGAGAGAGGGAGTAGAGAGATAGAGTTCAGTGTCATCAGCATCTGTCTCTTATACACATCTAGATGTGTATAAGAGACAGATAGAGTTCAGTGTCATCAGCATAGAGGTGGTATTGGAAGCCATGGGAGGCAATGAGTTTGCCTAAGGAGGAGGTATAGATCGAGAAGAGGAGAGGGTCAAGAACAGAGCCTTGAGGAACACCAACTGAGAGGGGGAGGGAGGAGGAGGTGGAGTTGGAGAGAGAGACACATTAAAGGAGCAGTCAAAGAGGTAGGAGGAGAACCAGTTATGGACAGAGCCACAAAAGCCAAGGGAGTGAAGGGAATCCAGCAAGAGTGAGTGGTCAACAGTATCGAAGGCAGCAGATCAAGGAGGGCAAGAATGGAATAGAGAAATTTATTTTTATATAAAAATAAAAATTATTAACATAATGGAGTGGCCTTCCTGAAAGACTGACTGGTGTTGACTCAGTGAATGATCAGCAGCAGCAAAGGCCAACCTTGGTGTCATCTGTTTTGCTGAAGGATGATCTCATACCACAGACTGAGTCTTCTACTGGCTGGTTCTCAAAACAGCTTTGCAATTTGTTGTCAGGCTGCTGATTGCTCTCCTCTGTTGATTGATAAGCTGCCCTACTTGCCCATCTAAAGTCATTTCCTAAACAGTTTTAGCCTCATACAGAGACCCACACAAAAGATGGGTCAGCCTTATGGCAAGGCAGTTGCCTCAAGTACCACTTTATAAAGGGGCTTCAGTCAACTACCGGCCCTTCATGTTCTGCCCCATGCCTTCTATCCCCTTCACTGCAGAGGGGATAGAAGAAGCCCAGCAGCTGGGCAGGAGGATGGGCAGGTGGAAGGCCCTTAAAGAAGGGATACTTAGCCACTGGCCCAGTTGCTCCTTCTGTACCCCCCACACTGGAACAGAGAGGACAGGAGGAGCTGGGGAGGGAGGGGGATGGCTGGCAAGCTGAGGACCTTACACTGTATGGGACCCTCAGCCAGTCAGCTGCCCACCCAGTATCTCTCTCCACACACCACCACCACCACCAGAGTGAGGACGACAGGATTTTGGCAGGTGGCACACTGAGTGTTGCATACAGCAACGGGCCCTCAGCTGCTTGCTCAATTGTTCCATACCCCTCTCCCCATGGTAGAATGGAGTGAGCAGAAGAATGAACCTAAGAAGGGAAGCAAGTGTGCAAGCGGCTAGCAATGGTAGTTTCCTAGCTAGTCTGTGTCTTCTACACCATCCATTTCAGGACAGGGGGATAGAAGGAGCAGCAAAGAACCCAGCAATGCAGTGACATAATGAGTGGAAGAAAGGTGGTGCAGGGAACACCCTGTATTCAGGGCCAGAGGGTGCATGACCTGGATGGAGCCTGTGGTCAAAGGGGGTCCTAAAGGGAGACCAGTCATGGTAGTCTCAGGTCTCATGCTCCTTAGACCCTGGGACAGGCTATTTCAGCTTGGCCCTCTCCCCATCAATGACACTCAGACCTCGAAGAGGCTGCTTTCTTTAGGGCTCTGTTTCCTGCCCCCTCACTTTCAGTAAACCATCTGAATCCTCACTGTCAGAGGGGTGTGTGGATGTGTGTGTGTGAGAGAAAAAGCTTGTGTTTGTACATGGGAAAACCTGTGTGTGTGTAAAAACTTATGGCATTTTTGTCATGTTTTGAGCTTCATGGAAATGTTTCTTTTAAAAAAAATTAAAAAATGTTACTGCTCCTCCTCAGTTTAGGCCATTGTCTTTCTGGGGAACTTAATTAAAAGAACATGTCTAACAGCTTTTGCTTTGATGAAAGCAAATGAATATTCTACTTTAAAAGCCTTTCTTCCTGCTGCTGCTTCTATAACTAGATGAACACAATGTAATCGGAACAGGACTCATTCTGCAGCTCCGCTTGCACAAACTCTCTAGGATCAGAGTTTTTAATCTGCAACAGGGACTGCTGAGAAAAGGTACTACTGAAAAAGGTCATTCCTGAACCTCTCTCCATAAAATTTGTTTCCCTAACCTGCTATAGACTACACAAAGGGCGCTTTTAGACGAGCGGCGCTCCGTTGCGCATCGCCATGGCGCAGAGTTTGAAACCTCCGCCTGATCTAATTAGACGAGACGGAAGTGGCTTAATATGCGCATATTACGGCGGTGGCGCATTTTTAAAGTCCGCAAATTAAAAAGCTCGATTGTGAGCTATTTAATTCACTGACTTTAAAAATGTGCCACCGCTGTAATATGCGCATATTAAGCCACTTCCGTCTCGTCTAATTAGATCAGGCAGAGGTTTCAAAATATGCACCATGGCGATGCACAACGGAGCACCGCTCATCTAAAAGCGGCCAAAGTTAGATTGAGAAGTCAGTTATATTTCAGACAAAATCAAAAAGCCTCAGCAGTAGAAACAGCATAGCAAGTATGGAAGGAACTATGCAGGACGACTGTGCTAGAAACCTTGCAAGTCAATGTGCAACTGAGTGCGTGATATTGGTTATTGCAAGACAGTGATGTGGTATCATTTGGTCAGCACTGCATCCTCGTGGCTGTGAAACCTCCATGTAATATTTACCATGTCAGAATGAGTTCTAAACTAGGACTAACTCCCCAGCAAAATAAAAAACTTTGGAGTTACTGAGAGGAAAAAGTGATCGAAAAAGTCTATTCAAGTGAGATGCAAGATCCAAACCTACCAGATGTTGATGGCAGATGAAATGAAATGGGCACTTAAGTATTGTGGTACAAGGACTTAGCTACATCTTGCTAGGAATTTATACCAAGCACAACTCACTAGTATCCAAGTGCCAGGTGGGTAAATAACCACCATCATTTGTGTTTGGCCAGGATGCAAGATTGCTGACCAGTATCATTACCCTGGCATGAATAGCTGTGCCACTAAACTGGGCAACAGGTTTAAATCTGCCAAGTACTCTCTGAAGCAACTGTATATCTTGCCCAATAAAGACAGAGACAGTAACGTTTACTGCACAAAGCTTTTGTGAATAAAACAGATATGAGCGAACACACCACCTCTCTGTAAAACGAAGAAAATAAATCTTGACCACCACACAGGATTATAGAAGGCTTAAATTAATGCTATTAACACACTTAGCAATCCTTTGGTAAATGAGGCTACTAATGTAAAACATTATATTAGATCCACATGTAAAGAAACTGCTGTGGTTGCAGTTTATCAGCAACACTAGACATACAAAAACCTGAAACTGAGGTTATAGGAAACTCTACACTTAAAAGTTAATTCAAGGTTCCTCTTCCATTTGGATCTATCTTGCAGGTTAGTTTGAGACATTATTACACATTAAAAATATGCCAGTGGTCCTGGAAGGCTAAGTGTGATGCTGGCCACTCACAGTGGAGAGAGAATATCACACTAATGCAACAGGTACTCTGGAAGGAATGGTTATACAATAAGCACTTTATTTTGTTGGGAGCTTTGCTTAGCAACACTTGGCTTCTAATGAAGAGTGGGAGCCTTCTCCTGCACAGTCCGGATGATCTTTGTGCCTAAGCCCGCAGCGGAGTTGTAATTTGCAGTTGCAGCAAAGCCTGTGTTTGTGGCATCACAACCAGTTGTCATGGAAATGACTACTTCACTGCAGAACAATGTAACGGGATGGGATAAAACTTCTGGAATATATATAGGTGGCCAAATGTTTTCGTCTGCCTCCTTGAACAGAGGGAAGCAAAGGCCAAGGGACCTGTAGCAAGGGTAGGGATGTTGTACATGAAATGGGTTACTATGTCAAATCTGCTCTCTGCCTGGGCCCTGTTTTAATAATTTTATATGATCGTTATTGTTGATGGTTTTAAATTGTTTTTATGTATTATCTTTCTGTTTTTATTGTTGTAAGCCGCCCCAAGCTGTTCGCAGGAGGGGCGGGATAGAAATTCATAAAAATAAATAAATAAATAAATCTTAATGCTCCATGGGTGGGCATAGATTCAAATGCTGCTTTATTTAGTTATTAAACTTACAGTCTGCTGTAGGCCAAGGTCTCACAGTGAGTAAACAACATAGAATAAAAGATGTATAATAAAAATCCATACAAACATAATTTAATAAAAAGCCCGTTCCCCGCCCACTAAATGCCTGGCCAAATAAGGAAGTTTTTCCATTTCTTCTGAAAAATGTTCAGGTTTGGCCTGTGATGAATCATCTAAGGGAAGAGTGTTCACAAGTTATGGAGCAGCCACCGAGAACACCTCCCTACGCACCTTTGCCAGACTTAGCGGCACACTGATGGAATTGCCAAGAGGTCATACTTGGCAATCCTTGGGGGTCACAACAGAACATGGGCAAAGGAGACATGCCGGACCCAAGACATTAAGGGCCTTATAAAGTCAAAACCAACACCTTGAATTGTTCCCAGAAACCTGCTGATTCTGAAGCATTGGTGTAAGGTGCTCCTAGCAACCCACCTTAGTGGTCCATTTCCTTCCCAGCAACCTCATCCAGAAGCATTCCTGAAGGTAAGCAGTGGAATTACCAGGAGGGAACTTGGATATGGTTACTCGGCTATTTCATTAACCAAAAGTAGAGTCTGGTTTACAAGGGCCATTTTTACACAGATGTACCCCCCCCCCACCTCTCGTTTTTTGGGCAGGTGTGTGGGACAGACCCCCCCCTCTCGTTTTTTGGGCAGGTGTGTGGGACATCTGTGTAAACAGCTGGCGGTGGGTGGGAGGATGGGTGTCCACTCATGTGAACACCGACAGGATGGGTGGATGGGTATGCGTGCTCCCGCACAACACCCACCTCCACCCAGAGCCCTCCAGAAAACCGGAGGCAGCCCTGTGGGTGCAGGTGGGTGGGTGTCCGTGTAAAGGAACACCCACCCACCTCCGCCCACCGTGCCAGAACACCCATCCCCCCGCCCGCCCCCATCCATGTAAAAAGGGCCAAGGTATACAGTGTGCCCTCACTATAACACTCCTAGTGAATGCTTGACTATTCTGAACTAGGTGTCTCCCTTCCTAGCATTTTGACCGTCTTCGGTTGCAGTTATGAATTTGTTACTTTAAGGAACGAAGAGCTTAAATACCAAGAGGTCTGGTGCAGGGTCAGCCTTAGAATTTGGAGCGTGAGGTCAAAGATAAAATGTGGGACCCGTAGGGCCTTATTCTCTCCCACATGGCCAGGCCCCCTCGAGGGCACCTTCCATGAGGCCCTAGCTGAGGTGGCTGCATTTGGAGGTCCCACTGGGAGGGAGTGTGGACTCTGTACCCTGTCCCAATGAAAATGTGGGCCACCGTGGGGCTCCCGGAAGTAGAACAAATAGCAGGGTGCAGGGCAGCCACTCTGTAGTAAGGCCTGTGTCTGTGCAAGGTGTACTGTATTATTTACTAAGGAACCCAGAGCGTGTCACCAGCTTGCACTGCCTAAGAGACTGGGATTCAGAAGAAATGCCACACTGGGTCAAACTAGCAAAGTGAGGTTACAGAGTGGGAAATAGCAGGCGGGAGGGGGAGAAAAGACACCCCCCCTTCCCCCCCAGCCTGTTAAGAAATCATTGGGGAAAACTGAAAAGAAGTTATTTTATGCAATTTATGTGAACCAAAAAGAGGGTGTTTTTTTCCTGTAGCTTCAAAATTTCCAGGAATTTTATATCTCTAGATCAGACCGATGATGATCCATCCAGTATCCGGTCTCTGACAGTAGCCACCTTTTGTTGATTCAGAAGAGTACACAGCCAGTCATAATAGAGTGATCCATTCCCTAGTATTTTACTCATAGACCTTAGCTCCGAGGGCTGCAAAGAATGGAGCAGGGGTGCACTCAGGAAGAGCACTGTTCATATCATGGATCTGTCCCCTATCTTTGTGTTCATGCCTTCATATCACAGATACTCACTGCACAGATCTCAGATTACTCAGAGATATTTTTCCCCTTTGTTAAGGTAAAGTAGGTGATTTAGGCCAGTTCCATCAGGGCAAACTGCAGTAATGCTTTTAAGAGGCATTATTGAGTAACGTTTGTTGTCAATTGAAAAACAAGCTGTGCATTCATCTGAAAATCCTCAGGCAAGAGAGGAACCAGGATCCTTATTTGTTCTGTTGATGATCTGTGAAGACTCAACATGCTGAGTCCACAGGTTTTAGAACGAGGCCCTTGATATACCCTGCAGCACCACTCTTTGCTTGGCTTACTTGGTCTCTAAGACAGCAATATAATAAGGCCAATTCAATATGTTCAGTGGTTCTAGGTTTCAAGACAATGCTGTACTTGTGCTATCAATATACTTTGTAAGAAAGCAAAGGTTGAGAACAGACAATTGGGTCCCTTACCTTGGGAATTGTCCTTCTGTGGACTTGATGGGAGGTTATTCGGACTCTGGGAGCAGTCTATCGCATGGCCAGCAGGAGGCAGCCCCAAACTTTCAGCTGGGCATGCATAGGGACGTTGCTCCCTCGCTTCCCCAGGTGTGTAAAGCCACTGAACAAGGAAGACCTGAAAGTTAAGTAAGAGAACAACCCAACACCCGCAACCAGCGGGAAAAACACATAGGAACTACCACGAAAAAGGGGCAAAGCACGGGTAAGGTAAACTAGTGAACGTTAGCCAGTAAAACTACATAGTATGATCCCCGGCTGGGTCGAATAACCTCCCATCGAGTCCACAGAAGGACAATTCCCAATGTAAGGGATCCAATTGTCCATTCTATGGACTCTCAGTCTGGTTATTCGGGTTCTGGGAGGTAAAAAGCAGTAAAATTATTCGGCAGAGGGCGGGGATTAATTCAATCAGTGGCATCCAAAACACCCTGCAACACCCACCTCCCAAAAGAGGTCTCGGCAGAGTTAAAAATATCGATTTTGTAATGCCTAGCGAACGTATGTGGATTCCTCCACGTAGCGGCCCTGCAAATTTCAGACAAGGGAGTCCTGGACTGAAAAGCCCAATTTGTAGCAACCCCCCTAGCAGAATGAGCAAGGACTCTAGAAGGGGGAGGCAATCCCGCAGCCCTATAGGCATCGGCAATGCATGCTGATATCAACGTGAAATTACCGTCTTGGAGGCCGCATTCCCCTTTGATCGGGGGGGGGATAACTGATGAGAAGCCTGGAGGTACAGCAGAAGGATGCTGTACGCTCGAGGTAGATCTTTAGGGCTCGATGAAGGTTGAAAGTGTGCCATAATCTTTCAAGGCGATGATGGGGGTGCGGACAAAACGAAGGCAGGATCACTTCCTGAGCGAGGTGAAATGAAGACGACACCTTAGGCAGGAAGGAAGGGTCTGTGTGTAACATGACAGACTCCTTTCTGAAAGAGCAGAGTGAAAGATCCATAGAAAGGGCACCAATCTCAGAAACCCTCCTAGTGGATCTTATGGCAATAAGTGACCTTGATCGAAAGAAAGTAAAGGGACACCTGCTGGAGGGGTTCAAAGAGTGAACCAGTTAGGGTCTTAAGTACCACATTCAGGTTCCAGGAGGGAAATCTGTGGACAACTGGGGGAGAGATCTTTCAAGCAGCCCTCAAAAACTGATGGATGTGAGGGCGAGCAGAGAGCTGGATCCCACTACAGGAACCCAGGGTGCTATTAACGGCAGCAAGCTACCTAGCCAAAGTGTTAGGTCTGAGGCCCTTGTCGAGACCCTCTTGCAGGAATTGCAGGACACGGGCAATAGAGGGGGACTGGGAAGGAATCTTATGCGCGTGACACCACTTCACAAACACCCCCCAGGTACACTGGTAGATACGTTGTGTGGACCTGCGTTTAGAAGCCAGCAGCATCACAATGATGGTATCCGAGTATCCCAAGTGCCAAAGGGCTAGGGTCTCAAGAGTCAAGCTGTCAGCTTCAGGAACTGCGGCTGCTTGTAAAGCAGAGGGCCCTGAGACAACAGATCTGTCGAGGTGGGAAGGCTCACTAGCTCCCCCACTGAGAGGTGGAGAAGATCCAGAAACCAGGGTCTGCGAGGCCAGTAAGGGGATACTAGGATGACCGTGGATCTCTGTTGTTTGCACCTGTGTAACACCCTGCTGAGAAGGGGGAACGGGGGGGAAAGTGTATAGTGTCCCCGGGGGCCATTGTTGGCTGAGTGCATCGTGAGCTTCGGCTCTGGGATGAGGGTCCTGGCTGAAGAAACAGAGTTTTGGCATTGGAGGGGGATGCAAAGAGGTTGAGAACGGGCTGCCCATATCGGGACACAATGAGTCGGAAGGCTGAGGGACCATTCTCCCGGATCTAGCTGTTTGTGACTGAGCCAGTCCACTTCCACATTGTCCACGCCTATTATGCGTAACGCCGACAGCGACAGATGACGAGTTTCCACCCAGCGCAGGAGGCGCGCGGCTTCTGCATGTAGTGAGGGAGAACGGGATCCCCCTGGATTGTTGATATATGCCTTGGCGGTCGTGTTGTCGTTTAAGACTATCACGTGGTGTCCCGTTACTTGCTAGGAAGAGTGCAGTAGTCCGTTAGCTGTCTCTTATACACATCTAGATGTGTATAAGAGACAGGATGTATGGCCTTTAGCTCTAGCCAGTTCATGCTGTGAGAACGGTCCCTGACTGACCAGGTGCCCTGGGCGGTCTCCGTGTTCAAGTGGGCCCCCCAGCCGAGGAGACTGGCGTCTGTTGTGAGTCTCACTCTGTCGGGATCCATGAGCGGGACCTCCCTGACTGAAGTGGAGTGGGTTTTCCCACCAATCTAGCGAGGTCAGGCCATCCGGGTTGACTGAGAGGGAGGTCGGCGTGCCCGATATAAGAAGCGTCTGCCACGGTCAGAGGAACTGTTGTAGAGGGCGGGTATGGCTGTTGTAGAAAGCCATGGTATGACAGGTACTCGATCGAGTGCCGGAGGTGACTGAGGGCGAGATCCCTTGTCGGAGCCCTGAGGAGATCGTCCAGATACGGGGAAATGGCGATGCCCTCTAGGCAAAGGCTTGCTATGAGTGGTACAAGCACTTTGGTAAGGCGAGGCGAGGAGGAAAGGCAGGGCGCGATACTACCAGTGCTGGTTCTGGTAGCAAAAGCGGAGCCACCGTCTGTGTGCTGGGAGGATGGACACGTGTAGATAAGCATCTCGGAGGTTCAACGATGTAAGCCAATCTCCCACCGTCAGGGCTAGGGTGATGGAAGTGAGGGTCTCCATCTTGAACCTCTGTGTTGTCACCGTCTTGTTGAGGCATTTTAGGTCGAGAACTCCCCTCCACTCTCCGTTCCTTTTCTCAACGAGGAAGAGGATGGATTATAGACCTCTTCCCCTTTATTTATTTATTTATTTTATTTATTTCTAAATTTATACTTCGCCCCTCCTGAAAACAGCTCGGGGCGGCTTCCAACAATAAAAACTTATAAAAATATATAAACAATTTAAAATACATCAAAATATAAATTCAAAATATTAAAGCAGGGCCCGGGAGACAATTAAAGCATTAAAACAATAAATAGGGTAGGGGAGATAAAACCCTCTAACTCACCCACCCCCTTCCCCAAAGGCCTGGGCGAACAGTCAGGTTTTACAACTTTGCCGGAATGTCAAAAGGCTTGGGGCCAGGCGAGCTTTCTCCGGAAGGGAGTTCCAGAGGTGTGGCACGGCCACCGAGAATGTCCTCTCCATTGTGGCCCCCCCGTTTTATGCGGGGGACCTCCAGGAAGGCACCCCCGGCAGACCGAAGGAGTCGCTCTGGGGCGCGAAGGGTGAGGCGGTCCCTGAGGTATGAGGGGCCCAGACCGTGAGGGGCCTTATAGACAACACCAAGACCTTGAACCTAGCTCGGCACACTACTGGCAACCAGTGCGGAGTCCGGAGCACAAGTGTAATGTGCTCCCGACAACCCGTCCCCGAAAGGAGACGGGCCGCCACATTCTGCACTAGCTGCAGCCTCCAAACCAGGAACAAGGGGAGCCCCACGTAGAGCGCGTTGCAGTAGTCCAACCTCGAGGTGACGAAGGCATGGATGAGGGAGGTCAGGTCCGGGCCAGAGACAAACGGACGCAGCCTCCGCACCAGATGCAACTGGCGAAAGGCAGCCTTAGCGACTGCCTC
>QEPC01004381.1:6175020-6188513 GCA_003113815.1 Sphenodon punctatus | reverse complement strand
CGGGGCGGAACCCAGATTGAAAAGGGTCTAGGAAACCGATGCTATCCAGATGCACCTGGAGCTGGAGTGCCACCGCCCGCTCAATAACCTTCCCTAAAAAGGGAAGGTTAGAGACAGGTCGGTAGCTGGCGAGCGCATCCATGTCCAAAGATGGTTTCTTCAGCAGGGGGTGCACCACAGCCTCCTTGAGGCTGGGTGACAACCTCCCCTGCTGCAAGGACGCGTTCACTATCCTCGCCAGCACCATCCCCATCGTCTCCCTGGAGGCTTTCACCAACCAGGACTGGCATGGATCAAGTTCGCAACAGGTGGCTCTCACAGACCCCAAGACATCCGCCGCATCGGCCGGCGTCACTTCCTGAAACTCCCCCCACAAAGCTGGACCGGACGGGGCTTCCGTCACCTCGCGCTCTCCCCCTACTGCCCCTAATCCAGCGTCAAAGTCGCTCTGAATCCGAGCGATCTTGTCTGCGAAGTAGTTGACAAACTCCTCACAGCGGGCCTGGGACAAGTCCCTGTCCAGGTGGAGGGAGGCCGGACTGACCAGCCCCCACACCACCTGAAACAGCTCTGCCAGCCGTGACTTCGCAGACGCTATGAAGACAGCCAGGAACTCCTTCCTTGCTGTCCTCACAGCCTCAACATAGGACCGCAAATGGGCCCTATGGAGAAGTCGGTCAGAGTCAGATCAAGTCTGCAGCATCACTACAGTTTCCTGCCTACTCGTTTCATACACCGCAGCCCCTCCGTAAACCAAGGGGCCCTGCGGTGACGAGACCGAGGCAGAGGGCTTCTCGGAGCCACCCTGTCAATGGCCTCTTCCAACAAGCTGTTCCAACGCTGGACCAGCTCATCCACAGAGTGACCGTCCAGGTCCAAGGTTAACTCCCTCAGGACCTCTTGGAACCGCTGGGGTCGGTATGGACTCTATCGCCCCGATCTGCAGGAGTCTGGAGACCTCGTGACACATCACGTCCTGTTTGGATGGGTCACGAGGGCAAGGGGAGATGCGAAAGAACTCTCTGGGTGTGTACCTGAATTTGATCGCATAGCCCCTCCACACTGTTTGCAGGACCCAGGCGTCCGTGGTTGCATCCTCCCATCTGCTTGAAAATAGTTGGGAGGCGGGCGCCGAGGGGGGTAGAGCTTGGGTAACAGAGCCCGGAGCAGTCAGGAATCTTGTTTGCGATTGGGCAACCCGGATCATTTGGGGTAATGCGTCTGGATCAGGAATCTGTGAGACCTGGATCCGCGTCCTCGCTGGTTTGTGCTGTGTGATCGGGAAGATCAGGTGGTGGCAGGAGTGTAGTTTCGCCTTGGGCCGTGAAAAACGTTGAAAAGGGTGAAAAAAAGCTTTTAGCAGACTGAACCTGGTGAAGCGAGTGCTTTTTCTCCTTGCTCGAGGCCTGTGCTAGTGCTTTATCCAAAGCAGAGCCAAATAGTTTGCCACCTTCAAACATGCTGTTCACTAGCAGGTTCTTAGCATGTGGGTCCACACACCAGGAGCGTAGCCAAAGCCTGCGCCTGACTGCTACGTTGGTTGGCATCCCTTTGTCCGCCCACGTGACCATATCCATGGATGAGTCTACTAGAAAGGTGTGCGCTAGGGTCACATTATTAGCCAGCTTCCAAGAAAGGGCCTCCGAAACGTCACGGTCGTTACCAAGTTGGAACCATTTCATAATGGCCCTGGAAACATAGGAGGCTGTAGTAGCCATTTGTAAAATTCTAGCGAGGGCCTCGTAGCTCTTTCTGAGCCCGGTCTCCACCCCCTTGTTGGTGGGGTCCTTGGGCAAAAGATCCCCTTCAAAAGGGAAAACAGACTGGCGAGCCAAAGAGGCCGCCACGGCATCCACCTGAGGGGTCCTAAAGATTGAGTCACTGTGATTAGAAAAAGAGTACAGAGACTGCTGCACCCTGGAAAGCTTTATGGTGCTTCCATTGGGCCCGTATGATCTTCTCAAAAGCCCTATCTAGGGTGGCGCCCTTGGATATCGTGACGAGCTTGGGGATGTAGTCCCCATCAGATCCCTCCTCAGAAGAAGAAGAGTCGGTTTCCCTCTTCTTCAGGATCCTGGGGGTAATTCTAAGGACCCGTTCTGCTCGTCTTAAGAGTTTTGGCCGTTGGGCAGAGGGCAATTCCCTGCCTAACTCCTTTGGCCCCTTGGACAGGATCTTGCTCCACTCGGAAGGGTCCCTGGACGGGGAGAACTGGGTGCTGGCAGACTGATCCGAATCCTCCTTGGAGGTTTGGACAGTGGGGTTCTGGTCCAGCCGCCCCTTTTATTTCATTTGGGAGGAGGGGAAGAGTCCACCTCTGATTCCTCCTCTGAAAGGATTTCACCCTCCTCCCTATGGGGGGGAACCCCCTTCGTCCTCCTCTGAGGACGAGCCGATAAGTTCTCTAATAGGGTCTCTTTTGTGGGGGTTTGCGGGAGCTCCTATGCTTGCCTTTGCCCGAGGCTCCTGAGGATCCCTTAAATGACAGTTTAGGTGGGGGAAGGGGGAGTGTGTTTGCGTTTCCACCTGTCCCTGATCTTTTTTTTCTCTATCCAGGATAGCACCCCCATCGTGGATTTAAAAGTGTCCTGCAGCTGTAGGAACGCCTGGGCAGGGGACCCCCCCCCTTACTTGACTGGAGGCAGAAGAGGCTGCCTCCACGTGGTCCTCTTCAGCTGAGCTGGAGCTCCGGCATTGGGATCAGGATGCTGAAGTCGCGGCAGGGATGGCGGTGGTTTCTGTTTTGATTTCCCTGCCACGGTTCTCCTGCTCTGCCACGGCTCGGCGCGCGACGTTTCTCCGTGTTTTGGTTGTCTTGGCCATTCTAGCGAGTACCCCGAGGCGGGGGGGGGGGGGCGTACCACGGGGGTTGATCCCCCACACCCGCTCTGCCCTGGTCCGTACCCGGGGGGGCCGATCCGGGAGGGGGGGGGGTTACCGGAGAGCCGCTGTTGTTGTACAAGAGGCAGAAGCCTCAGAAAACAAGAAAACGGAGAAGAATCTGTCCTGTATGGGTGCGGAGCACCCTGCTGCAACTCCTACTTGGCCAGAGGCAGACTTCCAACTGGGGAAGCGAGGGAGCAACGTCCCTACACATGTCCAGCTGCAAGTTTGGTGCTGCCTCCTGCTGGCCATGCGATAGACTGCTCCCAGAGTCCAAATAACCGGACAGAGTCCATAGAAAGGAAAAGGACTTCCATATATAAATAATAAAAATAACTTACCATCTTTGGTAAGACTGTGCCTACTATAACTTGAAATTACAAGGTTACACAATACAGTTCTACTGAAGTTGTTTCAGTAGCGGCACCGAGAGTCAACAGTCCTTAGCGCAACCGCTCTTGTTGTGCATTGTTAAGTAACACCTTCTCCACAGCAAGGTGTGTAGAGAGCTGGGCTCCCACCAGACACCCAGGACTTTGCTTGCAGTCCTCCCCTTTCAACATCTGGTTAAAAGGATTAGGCCTCTGGCTTGCCAACGTCTGATAAGTAAATTAAGATTTGCATTCTGAGTAGCCATTAGCACATGCAAAATTCAGTTACCCACTGCACAGCACTTTCCAATTCTTAACTGAAATGATTTTCATCCAGGTTGTTTTCTAAAAATAAGTAAATTAATAAATACACACCCATGGGGTGGGGGTTTTCCCCACATTGTAGTGTATTTTTAAACTGTTTTTTATAAAAATGTTTATTCAGTGTTGTTCGCCGCCCCGAGCTGCCCTTTGGGCAGGAGGGGCGGGATATAAATTTTAAATAAATAAATAAATAAATAAATAAATAAATTAAAAATGGTACCTCCACAGCACATGTTACAGAGGGTTGCTACAGTTTGGCCTACTGGGAGGGCAGAGGCCCCTTAGACCACAGGGGCTCACCCAGAGGAACAGCAGCCCAAGCAGAGATCCACCCCAGAGCCCTCTCTCTGCAAAGGGAGAGCAAAAGATCAGACTACTGATTTTCCAGGGAGGCTCCGCTGTTGCCAATAATTAATCGTTTTCTATCAGGGCAACTGGCAATGGGACACACAGCCTTGCCTAACCTACCCTCTTTTTTCCATCACCAACGGACAGCTGATTTCTAAGTTTCTGCCATTACGAACATGTGAAGTTATCAGAGCATTTCAGAACCTAACTTAAATCCCACTCATGCCAGAGTAAACCAAGAGTAACCCCAGCGAAGTCAATTAATTTGAAGCTGTTTAGTGGTCCAACCCCACTGCCTTCAGTGTTGCTACAGCCCTTGCACACAAATATCAGCGAGGGGGGGGGGAATTCAAGGCCATTAATTTTAATCCTCACAACTAAGCTTATTCTCCTTTTTAAGTGTGATTTGTTTCACAGATTTGTTCATCCTTAAGAACTGTGGGATCTTGTGCAACACTACACGTCAGACATTCAGGCCACTTTTACACCAGCGGCCAGGGAAGCGCATTCTTCAATGCGTCGCTAGGAAAAGCCACGCAGGTTTCTAGAACATGTCTTCAAAGAGGCTGCGGAAGGCCATGCACACCGCCGATTCCTATGGGGGGCGGCCACTTCCGGTGCACGTAAACGCACCCCACACGGCTTTTCCTAGCGACACGTTGAAGAACGTGCTTCCCTGGCTGCTCCTGTAAAAGCTGAGAGCCCTGGTGCTGACCCTCCAAGCGCAGAACTAGATTGCCAGTTGGAACACATGGGGTGCAACCACACAAAGCTGTGGGGGCCCGATCCCCACATGGACCCATGACACTTAAGCGCAGCTGCCACACTGCGGGGCCAGTGCAGGGAGCGGGGCAGACGGGCGCCCCCACCCCGCGAGCAAGGTCACTATCGGAGCCCAACCCATGGCTAGGGCAAGCCAAGACAGCAGCCACACAAGTGGGCACCCAGCCCCACCTCCCTTTCCCAGCCTAACCAAATCCCAGGGCGTGACAGCGCATGACGGGCAACAGTGCCCACTGATCAAAGCCCCGCTGCAAAGTTCGCCGTGAGGCAGGGCCCCAGCACACAGGCAGCACTCCTTGGGCAGTCTTACCCCCAGACGTTGGTAAAGCTGCGACACGGCACATCCTCGGACTTTTCCCAAGGACAGAGCGCGTAGCAGCCAGCCGCTCACCTCACCATGTGGGCAGGGGGAACATCTAGCGGCTGCAGGTCACACGATACACAGCATCGCATGCATGGTCCGGTTGCCCAGACTGGGTTAAGGCTGCCAAAGGAGCGGTAGCCTCCCCAGGGCATCTCGTGTGACTGCACCCTCAGAGCGCATGGTGGGCCTCTTCTAGCAACAAGGCCTCAGGCCTCAAGAAAGTCCTCCTGTGTCCAAAGGCCACAGAGCAAGAGAAGACTCAGGAGTTCCTGGCTGCCAGTGGAATGCTCAAATCACAAGCGAAAATTTCAAAAGTGAACCATAAAAATGGGGAGTTTCACCTCTTGACAAAACACCCCATATCTCGAGTTTTGAAGGAACATCGAATTTCACATGTGACCAGGCAGTATTGGAGCTATTTCTGCTTAGCCTCTACATAAGTTAAATCAGAATCAAGCTTTTGGACTTCAAGCAACACTTTGAATTTAGGTCAAAATTTAATCCCTTTTGAAAAAGCAAAAGATTTTCTTTCATGAAATATAGACCC
The DNA here is from genome assembly GCA_003113815.1 of Sphenodon punctatus. Taxonomy (NCBI): domain Eukaryota; kingdom Metazoa; phylum Chordata; class Lepidosauria; order Sphenodontia; family Sphenodontidae; genus Sphenodon; species Sphenodon punctatus. The sequence continues at coordinate 6,182,893 of QEPC01004381.1, read as the reverse complement.
CAACCGGTGGTTCAAGTTGGCTGTTCTCTTTTTCTGATGTACTGCTCTGCCATCCTTGGTAACAAACTCAGTATGGACTTTTTAAGTCAACACACCTCCAAGAAACGCAGATATCTTTTTTTCTTAGACAGCAGCTCTGTGAAGTATGAGTTGAGCCCAACAACCGAGATCTCTCTCTCCTTTTTTAAAAACAAACCAGGAGAATGTTTTAAAGCCTCCTCTTGGTTAACCACAGATTCTAGGGAAAGGGCTGAAGCTACAATATGCACTGTCTGCAGTTCCTCTGAGCAACAGATTTCCGCTGTCAGTTTATTATTCGTCATAATTACGCTTTATCAACGCAAGCTCTGCAAGCTGGGAATAAGTCTCCTAGGTGTGACAGTCCAGGGCTGTTTCTCAGCTTGCGGAGTGAACCTCTTATTTAAACTCTGAACCTTCTGGCCTGCGAACATTATTATCCAGGCAGAAAGGCAAAACAGGTCACCGTCTCCCTGGAATCGGGAGTTTGCAAAAAGAGCAAACAGCGTTTATTTGTATTTAAAAGTAAACCTTTTTTAAAAAAAAAATAATACTAGAGTGTTCTACACCAACGGCTGCAGCCGCTGCGAACCGAAAAACGCTTGAGGCCCGTGTTCTGCGGTCTTTTCTCATCCCCCAAACTTCCAAGAGTTTGCAGCATCACAAGGCAACGGTGACTAGGATGAGCCATTTCATACGGCAGCCACCCGCTCCGGGGCAAGCCGCGTGAAAGCCAGAAAACGCTTCTAGCAAGGGGGGGGGGCGGGGGGTCACTCCTGTTTGTCCGCTGATTTACACAAATGTTTCCGCTTCCCTCCGCCTCTCCCCTGCCCCGGCCTCCCCGTGCCCATTATTCCCGGTGCCCGGGGCCGACACACCTTTATAAACACACGGGGAGCGGCTCTGCCTCAGGGCTGAGCAGCTTGGGGTTCTCACCCCTCTCGGGGTTTCAAGGGTCCCGAACTGGTCCCTTTTCGGGACGGATCGCGCCCTACAAATGAGACTAGGTTGGGCGTCTCCCCCCCCCCGAGCCAGACCCCGGGCAAAGCTGCCCGAGAGCCGGCGGACTCTCTTACCTTGCCCTCCTGCTGGCCGAGGTTTTGAAGCCGCTCCTTGCCGGAGGCTTCCCGGATCTCCACCCCGGAGTGAGCTGGGGGCTCCTGGGGGGACTCCGTCCCCACCAGCGGCGGTTGTTGCTGTTGCCGGTTGCTGCGGGGAGTGCGGGCTCCGCGCTGCCCCACGCTCAGGGCGCCGAAGTCCAGCGTCTTGCTCTCAAAAGCGCCCTCCACGCTGCAGAACATGCCCCCGTATTTCTGCCGGGGGACCTGGTCCGTCGTGCCCGGCCGAGCCAGGTACACGGGCAGATCGTCCTCTTCCCGGCCCCGCCGGTTGCTCCCGCCGCCGCCGCCTGAGGCCATGGTTCAGATCTGGGGAGCCGCGAGGGGCAGCGGCAGCGAGCGCGGCGGACGGAGCAGGGAGGGGAGACTCGGCTGCTCCCGCGCCTCAGCTCGGGCGGTGAGAGAGCGAGAGAGCGAGCGAGCGCGCGCGAGAGGGAAGCGAGGCTGGGCACGAGGGCTCACTCTCCCCGAGAGGGCTGGGCACGAGGGGCGCGGGGCAGGGCACTAACGCTCACACCCCTAGGGGGCGCCACCCCTCAGGCGCGCGAGAAGCACCGGTCCCCTCACAGGCGCGCTCAGCACGTGCACCCCGGGTTTGGCAGCGGGCTCAGCCCTTTGAAGCCACCTGATGAGATTTGGACAGTCTCACCCGAGCCCTCAGAGGAGGCCCCTTAGCTGAGGGAATTGGGGAGCTCAGATCTCAGTTTTGAGGCCACCTAAGAATGTCTCCAAAGTAAAATAATAAATGCGTTAAAAATAAATCAAACTGCGTAACCAGCATGAGCTCGAATATAATGTCTTTTTCAAAAATGAAAATCAGTTGAAAATAAAAATGAAAACTGTACAAGCAAGAAATTGGGAAAACAAAACAGGAAGGTAAAATACAGGGTGGAGGATGGTGGTGCTAAATGTCACCCTCCTTTATGTAGTTTTTAAAATGTTATATATTGAATTTTATTTGTGTTTTTTTATATATTGTAAGCCACCCCCGGAGCTGCCCGATGGCAGGAGGGGCAGGGTATTCAATTGAAAAATAATTTTCATTTATTTATTCTCACATTTATTACCCCATCCCTCCTGCCAGAAGGCAGCCCGGGGAGGCTTACAAAAATAAAAACACATATTTAGAACCAAACAGGGCCTTGCAAAAAAAACACAAAAACAAGCCCACAAACAGGGATAAAAGGGGGCACAGCCTCCCCATAATTAAAATCCCAACCCATAAAATATGTAACACAAAACCCCAACCCAAACCCTCTATACAAAAGTAAAAACAACCCTCACCCTTCGCCAAAAGAATAAAGTTTTTATTCTTTAAAAAGATTAAACACATGGGAGTGCTGAGACTGATAACATCAGCGGGCCTAGTTGCCCTATTGCTCCTTTCCGTTGTGGTGTTGCAGGGACTGGCTTTGTGAAAGCCCAGTGCTGAGGGGGCATGAGGTGAAAGCACGGGTGCTTTGCTGTGTTGGGTGTATGGGCCCAGGAAACATGCATAGGCTTCTCCAGCTTTGGCTGGTTACAGCATGTGCTCTCTCTCTGCAGAGTGAAAGGCCTGATAAACCATGAGGTGGGTCACATTTTAAACTAGGAGTGTGCCTGCTTGAACAGAGTCACTTTTAGAAAATGGGGTTTTAATCAACTAGGCTGCTTGCACACATTAAGGAAGGGGTGAGGACCGCCATGAGTTTAACTCACATTAGCGTGGTTACGTGAAACCCCTACATCATGGGCACAGGGTTTTAGCGTTATTTTCCCCTCTGCCCTTTTCAATAATGCGAGCCAGGGCTCAAAGTCTATCCCTGTCTCACGTTATTGAATATAACAGGGGAAGGGGGAAAATTATTGGAATAACGGCCTCGGCTCAGGAAAGACAGCCCCAGGACTGGAATAAGAGGCCCAGATCAGGAAAGACAGCCCCAGGACTGGAATGATGGCCCCAGGCACTGGAATGAGAGGCCAAGGAGTCAGACTGAATAATGGCCCCAGAACTGGAATGACAGCCTCAGGCCCCTGGGAGTGGAATTAAAGCCCCAGCTCTGGAGTGACAGACTCTGGGAGTGGAATGAAAGGCCCAGGACTGGAATGACAGCCCTAAGAGACTGGAATTATGGTGTCATTTATTTTAGTACATCCCCCACTATGGGGGCATGATTTCTCTTAAAGAGCTGGCAGGGTCAGCTTTAACATTGACTAAAAGGGGGACTGTGAATACTTTGAAGCAAAGGCACCATACATTGCAGAAAACCCAGAGACATAAGAACATAAGTGCCATACTGGGTCAGACCAATGGTCCATCTAGTCCAGCATCCTGTCTCTGACAGTGGCCAATCACGGTGGCTTGGGAGAAGCACCCAACAGGTCACAACGGGGGATCCATTCCCTGTTGTTTTCCCCCAGCTCCCATCATGTTCCCCGATCCTGTCTGGCTAATAGCTGCTAATGGACCTATCTTCCAGAAACTTGTCCTACCAAGCCTCTCCTCATATGGGAGCCCTTCCATGTCCTTGATCATTTTTGTGATCAGACAAAGAAAGCTTGAATACTAAAAAACAGCCCAATAAAAGTTATCATCTTAAACTACCTTTATCCCTCCTGCGGAGGCAGGAAAAGCATTCTCTAAGGTCCAAGGAGTCATTAAAACAGCAAGAGCAATTGAAGTGTAGGAGTAAAAAAAATCCGTCTAATTTTGCTGCAGTAGGGAAAAGCCCAGGAATGGAGTATTAGGGTCCAGCTGGCACACACCAGCAGGGTTCACAGACACCAATCCACACCAAAAGCCAAAAAGGACAGTCCCCAGAACCAAAACACAGGCTCCTTCCCACCAAAAAGCAAAACAAAAGATGCACCTCTCATTTCCAGTTGAGCCTGTTTTCATTCCCCTGGTCCAACAAATCCAGACCCTCTTGCACCCAGCCTCAGTGCATGCCCAGGGCTACTCTTCTGCCAAATTTATTTAGTCTTAAAATGAGCGAATCGAAGAAATAGGTGCAAGAAATTTTAAATCCTGGCAAAGAATCAGTTGCAATAGCAAGCTGTTTGGTTGTAAGAAACAACTTAATCCAGTTGAAGCTTCCTCTTTTTTCTTTTTTTTTAAAACAAACAAAAAGAGTCAGCCTGGGAGAGAAAGGCTTTTTATCTTTTTAACCATGAATTAATGATTTAATCCAGTGTTTCCTAAACCCCGCCCCCACAAAACCTGCCCTTCAAACTAGTTTCCTCTCTCCTGCAACTCCTAACCTCCCGTCATGCCAGCTTTCATCACCTCTCCTCATCCTAGGGTGAAAACAGACATGACGCTAACCACTCTTTAACCACCCTTGGTGGTTAATATTTATGCATGTTGCAGGGCTGTATTGGTGCCCTATGCAGCCCTGAAACATGCATAAATGACCACCAAGGGTGGTTAAAGGGTGGTTAGCGTCATGTCTGTTTTCACCCATAGTCAGACTAGGATGACTATACACAGCTATAGGATGATCATTTATTCATCTGATTGTTTTAAAATGGATAGATAGGCAATGGTCAGATGAATAAATGATCACCCTATGTGTCCCTCACACCACCTTCCTCCCTGCCAGCCCCTGTCCAGCTCTCTCCCTCATTACTCCTTATTCTCCCTGCTCTCAACTTCTGATCCCTTCCATCCATACCTGTCCCCAGCTCCCCACTCACTTGGCATCTCCCTCTTCAGTGTCACCTCTCCCCCTGGCTCAGCTCCTGCTTCACTCGCCTCTCATGCATGCTCTTGTTCCTAACCTACTCTCAACTTAACTCGCTGTGAGTGGTGAGGACAATTTCCTTGGACTCTGGCAACTCTGAGCCTCCGCTTGCTGCACTTCCCTCCTCCTTGTGGCCCAGTGCTTTGCCAGAGCTTCTGCTTCCAGGACCCAGGGAAGCACAGAACAGCTGACTGGCAGGAGGCAGGAAAATGCATGAGGCATTGCAGTGGACCTGTGCTGGGTGTGCCCGCTTCCCCAACCCCATTCCAGGGCTCCATTTCCATCGGGTCTTGCAGCCCCAGGCCTTAAGCCAACTGCCAAGGGCCCCCCAAAATAATGGGGGCTCAATTATGTTCCCTTGCACCACAGTCATGTCACTGTCCCCCCACCCTCCCTAAATAAGATGTGTTCCAGGTTTTTCCCCTTCAGATTCAGATGTGTGACCTTAGCCCAGAGTGTAATAGTCACTAGTCTGTCACATTTCTGATAAGAAAATATTTTAACTAAGTACATAAACTTCCGAAGGCAAGCACTATTGACCCCCTTTTAGTGCAGTCTAGACTCCGCTATTGGCTTTGATAAAGGGAGAATTAGGTCCTGACTGCTTGTTAAGATGTAATAGTTTAAGTTACCACCAACGACATTGTTAACCTGGCACAGACATCCTGTTCTCAGAATGCACAGTTATTTACTCCTGGGATAGCCTTTTCACTCTGTATGTATGAAGACATGCTAAGTGAGGCAGTTACTCTGGAGGTAACAGCCCTCAGTGTAATCCGTGGAAACAGCATTGCTCAGGCCACTGGCCTGTGAACTAGACACTGTCCTGAGTTGTGTATCTGTGCATACTCACTCAGAAATTTTCGTACAGGAAAGGACCAGGATTACCCACACACAAGACCTTACAGACAATTAGGCCTCTTTGCAAATGTTTGGTGTATATATGCATACTTGCTATGTCTCTTTACACCCACAAGTCCATGGGTGATTATTAAAGGGAGATCATTTATTCATTTTAAAATGGATAGATAGGAAATGGTCGATGAATAAATGATCACCCTGTGTGTCCCTCACACCACCTCCTCTCTGCCAGCCCCTGCACAGGGATGAAAGCTGTGTACACACATTCACATACACATCCTGGATTCAGAGCTCTATATGCACGCACTTCTAAGGGTGTTAAGCAAGACGATACCAGGTGGGTGTCCACCTGCTCATTTATTAGGTGTTCACTCCCACTGGCCACCTCCCACCGGTGGAGTGGCCATACCTCCCCTTTAAAAGAGGATGCTTATGAAAAATACATATTACAGGGTTGCATTGGTTCCAGTGCAGCTCTGCACCATGTATGTTTCATAAGCGTCCTCTTTTAAAGGGGAGGTATGGCCACCCTACACCACCAGATTGCAGCCCCCACTCATGGCAGAGTCTTGGAGCATGTTTAAACATGTTATAAACTGTCTACCTTGAAAAGAGTGAAGACACATTTTAACACATGGTAAACTAGTTACCCAAAAATGTAATATGCTGTAACTAACATGACTTGGCTATAACATGTTAAAAATGACAGCCCTTGCAACGTTACCCCCCCACCCCAAAATAAAATAATAATAATTAATAATTAATAACCTACAATGAAATGGCTGTACACATGCCATGGTCTGTTCTGTACAGAAGGACAAATTCATAACCTTGTATAGGAGGCAACCTCCGTAGAACTACTTGTGGAGTCTATCTGGTGGTGCGGCTCTACAAAGGTCTCGGTCTGGCCTAGCGCTGTCAGGGCTATGCACATTCTCTTCCAATCACAGTGACACTATCAGGGCAATGTCTATTCGCACACAAACTCATATTAAATTAATGAGTCATACAAATATAAGGGCTTTGGGTCATTCAGTCACCTTTTCTAAAGAGCCATTCTTCCCCTCCTCCCCCCAGTCCGCACAACATGGGTGTAACTTACTGGGGGAGGGGACACAGCAGTGAGCTCCTCGGGGGCCAGATATGCACATTTTATTTATTTATTTTTTATTTTACAAATTTTAGAGGAGGCTTATGAGAAATACAGGTTGCATTGGAGCCAATGTAGCCCTGCAACCTGTATTTCTCATAACTGTACATGCAGCCTTTGGGGGAGATCATGAGAGGATTCGAGATGTGGTGTCATCAGTATGCTGATGACACCCTGCTCTACCTCTCATTTTCATCTGACCCAGGCCCGGCACTGTTGGTGTTTTACCCAGTGCCTGGCTGTGGTGGGGGATTGGATGAGGATGAGCCGTCTGAAGCTGAATCCCGACAAGACAGAGATGATGTTGGTGGGTAGGGGTGAGGGAGTGGAGGCCCCCATTGTTGATGGGGTGCGGCCCTCCCTGGTCCTTCAAGTTCAGAGTCTGGAAGTCCTCTTCGACTCATAGCTCTGCCTGGATGCCCAGGTGGCAGCTGTGGCGAGGAGTGCATTTAGTAAATTACATCTGGTCCGCCGTCTTCAGCCCTATATCTCCGACTCCGATCTTGCCACCGTCATCCATGCATTCATTCCCTCAAGATTAGATCATTGCAACGCATTCTACGCGGGGCTACCCTTGGTGACGACCCAGAGACTGCAGCTAGTGCAGAATGTGGCAGCCCACCTCCCGATGGGAACGGGCTGCAGGGAGCACATAAGACCTGTGCTCCATTCTCTGCACTAGCTGCCTATAGTCTTCTGGACCTGATTCAAGGTGTTGGTTATTACCTTTAAAGCCCTAAACGGCCTAGGCCCTGCTTACCTGTGGGACCGCCTCACCCCCCATATCCTGACTGGCCCTTGTGATCAGCCGGGGACGCCCTCTTGGAGGTCCCCTGGATATTCCAGGTGGTTACCTTCAAGAGGGTGTTCTCAGTGGCCAGCGACCGCACCGCAACTGTGGAATTCCCTCCTGGTGGAGATTCGCCTCTCTCCGGATCGCCCCTCCTTCCGTAGACAGTGCAAGACCTGACTATTTCGCCAGGCATTTGATGAGGGAGACGGGT
>QEPC01004381.1:6156211-6174967 GCA_003113815.1 Sphenodon punctatus | reverse complement strand
GGGGGGGGGGGGGGGGGGTTGTCTTTGTGGGGCAGGGGTATTTGTTTTTTACCGGGCTTCAGTTGTTTTATTTGATGTTTATTTTTTGATGGCTTTAACTGATGTTTATTTATTATTAATTATTAATTTATTATTATTATTATTATTATTATTATTAATAATGTATTTTATATATTTGTTTAATAGATGTTGTTCGCCGCCCCAAGCTGCCAGTAGTGGGTTATAAATTGTGATAATAAATAAATAAATAAATAAATAAATAATATTTGCATATCTGGTAACCTAGGAACTCACTGCTGTGTCCCCTCCCACAGTTGCACCCATGTTGGAGCCAATGCATAACTGGCCACCCTGCCTCCCATGGTTTTTGGGAAGAAGGGAGTCCCCCTCCTCTTCCCCCAGTCTGGAGGCAGAGGGAAGGAGGGTTCTGTAACCACCACCACAGCAGCCAACCCCCTTTTTCAACACTGTGAGAAGGAAAGTTGTGGCAGTTCTGCCTGTTTCCAGAAAGCATCATGCATTGTACTTGGTGGCAGGCTGGAGCTACCAATCACAGTGCAGGTTTTCAAATTGATGGCCTGAACCTCCAATGGCAATGCATCAAGCCTTCATGCGGAAGTTGTTCCACCAGTTGTATCTAGTGCAGAGGCTGCATCCATACGTCTCTGGGCCGAACCTGGCCTCCCTCATCCATGCCTTCGTCACCTTGAGGCTGGACTACTGTAACACGCTCTACGTGGGGCTGCCCTTGTTCCTGGTCCGGAGACTGAAGCTAGTGCAGAATGCAGCGACCCGGCTCCTGATGGGGACGGGTCGTTGGGAGCATATAACACCTGTGCTCCAGCCTCTGCATTGGCTGCCAATAGCGTGCCGAGCCAGGTTCAAGGTACTGGTATTCATTCATCTATAAAGCCCTTCACGGTCTGGGCCCCTCGTATCTCAGGGACCGCCTCGCCCTCTGCATCCCAGAGCAGCACCTTCAGTCTGCCGGGGGTGCCTTCTTGGAGGTCCCCCGTTTTAAGTGGGGGGCCACAATGGAGAGAGCATTCTCGGTGGCCAGGCGTCGTCTTTGGAACTCCCTCCCGGAGAAAGCTCGCCTGGCCCCAAGCCTTTTGACATTCCGACGGGCTTGTAAAACCTGGCTGTTTGCCCAGGCCTTTGGGGAGGAGGGTGGGTTAGGGTTTTTATCTCTCCCCTTACCTTTTCACTTTTGTTTACCCTGACCCTGTTTTGGTTTTTAAATTGCTCAGTTTTTAAAATGCTTTTTATTCTTTTTTGAATGTTGTTTTATTAAATTGTACGTCGCCCCAGGATGCCATTGGCATGGGGGGCAACTAACAAATGTAAAAAATAAATAATAAATAAATATAAATAAATCCTGGAAACATGGAGGACAGTCACAATCATAATACAGACATGCTGGAAGAAGGTGGATTCATTTCACTCAGCAGGCCACATTTCCAAACCAAATGGGCACCAACTGAAGAGTCCTGGCATGCGGGCCTGATGAAGGGTGGGTGGACAGGGACGGGGCACAACAGTTACAGATCCACAAACTCAAAGGGGCTCCCAAAATTTCAATAATTTTCTTTCTTAACATATATTAAAGTATGATGAATAAAATAATAATTCCGAGTAAAATATGTGTAAATAAAGTACCAGTATGGTCTCTATAAGTTGATTTTTAAAAACATATGACATAGGGGATGGGAGATAGAGGGTCCCCCACTACCAGAATGTACTGGCACTCCAAATTTCTTTCAACAACCCTGCTGGTATGCCTGAACATTTTTATAGTTCTGTCTATACCTGAGGAAGGGCTCTGTGTGGCCAAAAATTTGCATACTTTCACACACAGAAGTTAGTCCAATAAAAGCTATCACCTGAACTACTTTGTCGCCATCTCTTACATTTGGGACCAACACAGCAACCGTACTCTCTCATTTTTGCACAGATATTCACATACACAAACACCATAGCTACAATCACTTAAGACACAATCTTGAAGCTACTTGGCGCAAGAGCTAGCTCTGTCCTGATACAGATCACACTGACGTGAATGGGACTTCACTTCAGTATCAGTGATAAAAAGCTTCTGAATCACGCTGCTTGTCACACAAATGTGTATTACCCATGCAATCACACATCCTTAGTCATTTAAATGCAGGGCTTGTGTATGTTAAGGGGAAAAAAGAGTTCTTTTACCTGAAGTCATCTATCTTGCTGTAACATTCGAGCAAAGACTAGGACTGATTTCAGAATTTTGAGGATTCAGATTTTCGATCAGAACAGGCCAGTTCACCTGTTCTAATCAAATTTTTGTCCAATTGGATGATTTTATTTTTTAAAAAAGCTATTCACAGTGGCTACCGCCATTATCCAAAATGGCGTTTTGGGTAAGGGCAGCAGTCATTTGCGTATTATGCACAATACACCACTCTTATCCAAAATGGTGGTGATTCTATTGCCACCATCTTGGGTAAGGGCGGTGACCTTTTGCACATACGCAATGGCTTTTTTAAAAAAATTAAATCAGGATCTGATAAAAAAAAAAAGGCTGCAGCTGTTCTGTTTTTGTGGAAATGTTCCATGAAAACAGAACAGTTGTTCTGACCCATCCCTAGTGAAGACAAGACTCAAGTAGTTTTTAAGCTCAGGGCATAATCCTCCACCATTACAGTGGATGGGAGGTCCACAAAGGTGTGCAAGCTCAGGCTAAGGTGGATCTCCAAAGGGAGAGAGTTCCATAGTTGTAGAGCAGCCACTGAGGCCACTTTCATGTCTCCCCCCTGTGCATATTTTGGCTGTGGGAGGGAATGCGCAGCCAGGATACACGCGGGGTGCCGCCGGTCTGAAAGACCCCACCCCCACACACGGCTTTGCCAGCAAACACCCGCAGAGATACAGAGCAGGACTTCAGGTGGAGTCCTCAACCCTGGGTCATCTGGGGTGTGTCTACATTTTTTTAAGGCGTGGGAAGAGTGGAGTTTGGTACTACATCAGAAAGGGGGTGGGAATGTGTACTGTCTCCACTGGATCAAATCAGCAGCCAAAGATTGTGAAGAGACTCTCCTGCCCCCTTTCTGACATGGCCCTGTTGTTCCCTGTGGAGCATAGTGATGTCATGTCACTCTGCCCTCTGCCTTCACCCTGCCCCCTTTGGATGGCCTCACTCTATCCCACGGTCTGGGAAAGTAACAACATTGGTCAATGCAGCCCTAAAAATGGACCAGGGAAGGATGCTGAACCAGCACGTCTCTTGAAGGCTTCAACAAATTCCTATTATGATGTAAAAGGCTAGCCCCACCCGTGACTGAATGCTGACTAACCAAGTTCCTCAGGGATGAATGAATCCATCTTGAAGTCATTTTCATTCATGGAGAATGGTGCAATGTGCAACACTTGCCTACCCTGCAAAATGTGGAGCCATTTCTTGACAGAGAGGTCTGCAGCTCCAATAAATGCTACTTGGGGAAGGGGATGAAACTTCCTTGGCATTTAGTATTGCACCAGATAATGCATAACACAGCAAAGTCCTGCTGCAACAGTCATCAATAATGTAAGAGCCAGGTGTGAAATCCTCTTGGGAAAATCCAAAATAGCAGTGGGTCAAGGAGATGTTAGAACAAATCTGAAGTTAAAGTGTGGCACTGACTTATGCCTACAGGTTCACATTTGTTACACATCAGATCACACTTTGGGCTAAATTTCACCCTCTGGTGCACTAATGTAACCCCATGGAGAAGTGCTTTGCAAACTTTTGAAAGCTGAATCCCCACCCCCCAGTCATGCCATATGTTGTCAAAAGCCTAACTAAGATGAGCAATGACTCAGAGTAGATTGTGCATTACTTTGCATTTGTGCATTACTTTCTTACGTGAATCATTAAATAGTTAAGAATGTTGACAGGTAAAGCATGATCATTGGTATTTATGCAAGCACCCATATTTTCTTATTGTAAGCTATCTCTGATGTACATCTGCATATAACTAGAAACTGCACTGAGCTTCATGCAGCTTGATATGTTGTCTTGATGGTAAAAAGAACAACAAAAGTACAGCTTTTTAATATTTTGATGTAGTGTGATACTTTTGCACGAAGAGTTGTCACTTCTTGCAGTTTGACCCCAAGCCTCCCATTTTGACCTATGAGAGTCTCTGGCTGCATTCACACAATACACTCAGTAAAGAAAAAATTCTCCCCTGCTTCATTTTTTTTTTTATGTTTGAAGGATTATGTCAGAAGGTACACCAGGTGTAATGTGCATTCACTCAGAGTTAAGCCAGAAAGCAAGGTTTGACAAATGTTTTAAATTCCTTACCCGCATTTCTCATAATGTCTGAAGTGCTTAATCTGGCTTTTGGTCTGTCTCCCCATAGAAGTCAATGCAAAGGCGCAGATCACTGTGGGATACATGGCAGAAGCCATGATAGGATAGCAACAGGAGTAACTTTTAGAAGAGGGAAAGAGAATGTGGGAACATTTTAAAAGCACAATTACAGTCTCCTGGGAGAAACTGAACAGTCAGGAAAAAGCACTTGTGTGAATGCAGCCTCAGGGACAAATTTGCACACACAAACTTATCCAACATATTATAGATAACTATATTTATAGATGAAGCCATTTATCTATAACTAAGGGTGATGTCAGACGTGACGGTTGGCCCCATCATGGAATCACCCAAATGATTCCCCGGCGGAATCAGACCGGCCCATCAACAGACGAGCCGGCAGATTCCACCGGGGAATCGGGGAGGGGCTGCACGGCACAACGTGCGGCTGCACAGTCCCACCCCCCCACGCTTCCAAGGCCGCCCACCCTCCGGGAGACGGGCGGGCACAGTGGCCAATGCGGGTATTGACCACGGCCCGAAATTGGTGGCGAGCATGGTCTCCGATTCCGGGCCGTGGTCAGGGGCCAGACGAGATGTTACCACGCTCAACCATGGTGAATCCCACCGTGGTTGAGCAGGGTAACATCATGTCTGTTGAGGGCAAAAAGTGATTCCCGCTGGGTGTTCACCACCGGCAGGAATAACTTTGACCACGCTTTCGGAAATGGTCCTCGGACCATCCTCAAAAGCGTGGTTATTTTGATCCCCGTCGGAGGTTCACTGTGGTGAACCTCTGGCGGGGATCAAACAGATGTTACGGGACCATTCCCCACCACAGGGCTGAGGCCTGTGGTTGAGTGTGATCTCGTAACATCTGAAAATACCCTAAAACAGGAGTCTTAGAGTTTCTACATGTGCATAGAAAAGGAAAGACTGGATTTGAGAAGGAATACTGAGAAGAACAGGAGATTGTTACACAGCTAGCATACAGTATATAATAAGTATATGACCCTGGGAAGGGGTTAGGAGACACAGGGGTCCTGTTTCCTGCTCTGCTACTGACTTGCTCTGTGCCCTTAGGCATATTGCTTTATTAGTCTGTGACTCCATGTCCCTTCTGTAAAGGGGGGGCAGGGGGACTAATGTTTCCTCCTTATGTCCCTTTATTTCACTCACCAATCTGGTAAAATATTCAGAAGTGCTCAGCTAGAAAGTCATGTGAAGGCCAATATTTATTACTTAATTAATTATTATTTATTGTAATGATAAACATGTTTCTATTGTCACTTTAAATCTCCTATTCCTTAAGAAACAGAGGCGGTTTTCACATGGACCACAGCTCCTCTGCAGTCCATGGGGGTTGGGTGGAGGCGGCAGTAGGTGGGCAGTGCGTGGGTGGCCTGTCCCACGGACGCCCACCCACCTCCACGCATGGAGCATCCACCAATGGTGCCCATTGCTCCATGCGTGGGCAATGGGTGGAGTGCGGGAGTGCACACGCACCCCCCACCCACCCACTGCGGCGATCCCATGAATGTCCCCACCCCCGCCTGCACACGTGGGTGAGGGGGGGGGACGTCCACGTGAAAAGGGCCAGAGACAGATCCCTATCCAATGGGGTTACAATCTAGGATTCTGGATTTCATCCCATTGTTCAGTAAGTGCATGTCAAGATCTTAGTCAATCTTAAATAATATATGACAGTCTCATTGAGAAGACCTTTTTAATGCTTATGTACATCTTATTACTTATTATCATTATTTATTATTTATATAGCACTAGCATTGAGCCTGGCGCTGAACACTCATGGTTAGAGACAGATTTCTCCCCAGAGGGGCTTTTAATCTAGGATAGACAAGGGGGAGGGGCACATAGGGAAAGACATGTAGGTAGGTAACTGGAGTTAATGACACAACAACAAGACCATTTTGCACCAAACACAAGATAAAAATCAATGAGGTAAAAAAAATAAAAGTTACGGCAAAGTTAAAACCACAATAAAAAACGAGCATGTCACAAAAGTGAATTTAAAAGGAGTGGACCCAGCCAACATTCTTTAAAAAGTAAAAAGAGTATCAAAATCAGTCTCATTGCCTAGAAACATAAGCAGACTAACCAGCGCACCAGGACTTAGGAGGATGCATAAAAAAAAACTTGCATTAGCAATTGCTAAAACGGGCAGGTGAGTAAAAAACATGTTTGACTGTTAAAATCACATTGCAAAGACCACACATTGGTGGAGATTCTCCCAGGAGCAAATGCCTGTGCAGGCCGGAAATGGCTGTGAACACACCACCCAGTGTCTTTAGACACAACGTTATCCATGGGGAAAGAGAAAACAGTCAACTGCCGCACCGGAGATATCCTGGCAACCAACGAGGAGTTAATGGGGGGCTAACGGGGCAGATTAGTGACCAAAAATAGTGACAGTGCTTATGGGTGTCAACCAGCACTGATTTTCAGGTGCGGATTGGTACAGGTATGGTTTTTTAAAAAATTATTACTTAATTAGAGGTACGGGTACAGATACAGACCCCATAATTGAATTAAAAAACCAAACTGGTTTCCCCCACGGTTTGTCTTTCCTACGGTTGCCATACCTTTCCTAGGGTTGCATCCAATGCAGCTCTGCACCATGTATTTTTCATAAGGGATTAAAGGGGAAGTATGGCAACCCTAGTCTTTCCCACCCACCTCCGGGGCCCTGGTATGGTACTTACCAGCCTCAGCTGCCTCTTGATTGAAGGTCCGGAGGGGGGGGTCCTCCTTTGTCGAGGAGTCCCCCACCCCCTCGCTGCGGCATGCTGTGGAGGTTCCTATTCCACAGAGTACATGCGCAGCCCTTTTTCAAAATGGCGCTGGCAGTGTCGGTGCCATTTTGCAGAAAGGCAGCCATTCTGCGCATGTGCAAATGGGTCATTCGCACATGCATAGAATGGCTGCCCTTTTTCAAAATGGCACTGACGCTGCTGGTGCCATTTTGAAAACTGCACATGTGCACTGTGGAACAGGGACCTCCATGCCATGTCGCGGCAAGGGAGCCTGTCAGGGGGACTCTTCCACACAGGAGGAGCCCCTCCCCAGACCTTCAATCAAGCCCACCCCAAGCCCAGTAAGTACCATACTAGGGTCCCAGAGGGGTGTGTGTGTGTGTGAAACCTGGGTTCATAAGAGCAGATCTGTAATTTGTGGACCGCTGTTACGGGCTGGTACAGATTACTCCACTGACATCCCTAATGCACAGCCACATGGCAAACAACCACCTGATCGCCATTGTGTCTAAAGATACCCAGGGCCTTCTTTGTTGAGGCCCTGCCTGTAGCTCTGGCCTGATCACCACGCCACAGAGACTGAGCATGGTAAAGACTCCATGAGGTTTAGTTTCTGTTTGGGATTTAAACTGTGCAGGGCTGCTCAAATTTTCTATCAGCTGCAGTTTGTCACAACCTTAAACAGGAATAAGGAGTGTGGAAACGCCTTACTTTTACATTAGAGGATGCTGCATTGACAGATTTTGAGGGGGTCCTTGCCTGAACAGAAGGGATTGGAATTTTGGATTCGGCTAG
Source organism: Sphenodon punctatus (assembly GCA_003113815.1). Classification (NCBI taxonomy): domain Eukaryota; kingdom Metazoa; phylum Chordata; class Lepidosauria; order Sphenodontia; family Sphenodontidae; genus Sphenodon; species Sphenodon punctatus. The sequence goes on along the minus strand of QEPC01004381.1, from coordinate 6,167,068 downwards.
AACCAAATCGACCCGAAAATGGCCAATTCAGTTTTCCTGAAATTTTGGTTCTCAATTCGGTTTTGGGTGATTTGGGTTTCTTGCACTGATTATTATTTTTTTCCAATGCAAAAAAAATGAATCCAAAACCAAATCCAGAACCAAATTTCTCAGAGAACCGAATCTGAAAAAAATGAATCTGAAATTTGCCCTAGAGTCCCATCCCTACCGAACAGCATGGAAGGGGCTTAATTAGCCGCATAGGCCCTTTTCACATGGATGCCCCCCCTCGCCACAGGTGCGGTAGAGGGGCATCCGTGGGATGTGCGTTCTCATGCTCCACCCACCTCCACCCATCGCCCATGCACAGAGCAACAGGCGCCAATGGTGGATGCTCCATATATGGAGATGGGTGGAGTTGGGTGGGCGTCTGTGGGACAGGCTGCCCACACACCGTCCATCCGTTGCTGCCTCCACCCATCAACCACGGACTGCAGAAGCACCGTGACCCATGTGAAAATGGCCATAGTTAGGATCAGGCATGAGGACACAAAATGAGGCTTATGGGTGATTGTGGGCATTTTCAGACAAGACAATCTCTACCCACCCACCAATTATACATGTTGCAGGGCTGCAGTGTTGTCCTATGGTTGCCCCGTAACATGTATAGTGGGTGGGTGGGGAGTGTCTGGTCTGAAAATGCCCTCTGGATCTCTGCTGTCTTTCTTCCCCACAAATGCTCAGGGTAATGGAGATCTTCAGCGCCAGTGGGCCTGCTCCTCTTTGTATCTGTCACCTGATAAGCGTGAACCATTCCAGGGGGCCAGCAGCGTAGAACTGCCTCAATCTATGGGGAGGTGGGGATGCTCTGACAAACACATTGCAAAGCCATTCCATGTTGAATTTGGTGACAGGTAGCCAGTTATACAAACATAACAACAGATGTGTGTTGCTAGCTACCCAATATCCATTCCAACCAGCCATGCAACAGCTCACCATTTCCCTCTAGCTTGTGGCTCTCCCCAACACAAACAGCTGTACTTAGCTGTACACATGCTGCCCCACCACTATAACAGCAGTGGGTGGGGAGTCCCATCCCTACTGAACAGAACTCTGGTGCAGTTATTGGTGTAGGACATTTCAAGTAATAAATCTGTTATTTTGGATTACCATGTACCATGGTACTGTGTTCTTTTGGATTACCATGTACCGGAAGAGGGGCAGTCCACAGTCCCTGGTAAGTGTATTTTCACAAACAGACATAACCGATGAATGTGTGTTTAAGCCGAAAAGAAGTGGCATTTCATCCGGTAAAAGGCTGGATCAAGAATCGTTTCCAGTTCTCATGAGGTTCTCGCAAAAATCGAAAAACATTCCCGAGATCTCAACAAGACTTTGGTAACATTCCAAGATCTCCGCCGCCCCAAGCTGCCGTGTGAACAGGAGGGTGCAGGATACAAGACTATCGAAATAAATCTTGTGAGAATCTCGAGAAAATTCAAAAACAGAATGGCCACCATGGTCATTCTGCACATGTGCGGCCCTTTTCCAAAATGGGACTGGCAGTATCAGCACCATTTTGGAAAAGGGCAGTTATTCTGTGCATGTAGAACATGGTGCTGATAATGCCAGTGCCATTTTGGAAAAGGGCTACATGTGCGTAGTGTTTTTTTTGTTTTGTTTTTAAATTGTTCACAGCGAACTCACCTCCTTGCCTGCCCCTGCAGAGAAGTGCCATTGGATCCCCGGGGCGCCTCCTCCCCCTGTGAGATGGGGCTCTGCCCTCCCTCTTCCTGGCTGGCCTCGCTGGGGGCAGCATCCCCCTGCTGCTCCGGGGGGTCCGGCGGGGGGGGGGTTTTGTGGTGGCCGTCCATCTGCCCCTGGCGAAGGCGCTGCCGTGTGTGTGGGAGGCCACGATGTACCCGTCCATGCAGAGAAACTTGTCCAGCTCCTCCTGAAACTCAGCTGTGCACATGGCACAGCCAGACTTGAGATTGTTGTCCTTGATAGATTTATATCTGGACCTCAAGTCCTTTGCCTGCTGCATGCACTGGGTGACATCCCTATTGTACCCCTGCCCACTGCATCTCCTGGGTGATGGCTTTATAGACCTGTCTGGTCTTGTAGCTGTGCACCAGGTCGTGCTGGACCCTTTCGGACCCCCACACGCGTATGAAGTCCCTGGTCTCCTGCCTGGACCAGGGCTCCCACTTTTGGGGCCCGCGTTTGGGGGGCCCTCTGGCTTGGTGGCATGGGGCCCGCCTGGTGGCTGTGGAGATGGTCGTCTCCTGTTAGGGGTATTGCATTGGGGTTACTCACGGTCCCGCTGCCCCCCTCTGCACCCCCGTGGGGCCTCCCCTCCCCTCTCCCCCCTCGTGTGCCCTTCTGCTCACCTGGCTGTCTGGGGGGCCCTCCTCGGCCGTCTCCCCAGTTATGTGGTGCTCCATTGTCTGGGTGCTGTCCTGGGGGGACGGGGACACCAGTTAGCCGCCTGCCCTGTGTTCCCGTGGCTGCGGGGCTGGGGCATGGCCCTCCCATCCCGGGTTGCGGGGGATTTCCCTCGCTCTCACCTCACTGTCGCTGCTGCTCCTCTGGCCATGCCCTGTGGATGTGCTGGGCTGGGGGTCCTCGGTCGGTGCCACGCCTGCTGTGTGCCCTCAGCCCTGTGCCAGGAGGTGTGTGCTGTGGTTAGCCGTGCCATGTTCCTCCCCCCTGCACTGCCTGGCTGGGATCCCCCCTGTACCGCCTGGTCACCCCCCCTACACTGCCTGGCTGAGACCCCCCCTGTACCACCTGGCCGGGACCACCACCCCCCGCACCACCTGGCTGGGACACACACACCCAGTACTGCCTGGCTGGGACACTCCCCCCGTACCGCCTGGCCGGGACACCCCCACTCTAATGCCTGGCCGGGACACACACACCCTGCACTGCCTGGGTCCCCGGGCTCATCCCACGCATGAGATGGCATTGGCTCCCTTGGTCTTGTCAAGTGCTTTCCTCGCGACCATCGTGGAAGCCTGTGCGTCATGGTTCCACCCTCCTTTATGGACTCTCGACCGGACGTCCGGCATCACCCCAGTGGGCATGTCTGCATGAGGGCACGTGCGTGACCCTTTGCACAGCAGTCCTGCTGGTCCCCTCCGTGTGGGTGTTTTTGGTTTTTCACGGACACTCGGGTGTTGAACACCCATCTCCACCCACGGAGGATGCTGGCTTCCTCCCGGCTGCTCCGTGGGTGCTGGCGGGTGGGTCGGGCATGTGCACTCACCCACTCGTGGACTTTTACACGGACACTCTCCCACCCATCCGATGGGTTTTTCCTGGTGGGTGGCGTCCATGCAAAAGTGGCCTAACTTATAAATTGGAAGAACTCTATTATTCTGAAAATGATCTTTCATCGCCATGTCATATTTCAGCATATTAGTGTCAATGACTAGCTCTTCTAATTGGGTAAAAACAATGTTTTTATGCCATTGGAGACTAAAACTTAAACTAGCTGCCAGTTGTGTGTTATAGGGCAAAGTGTAATAATTATGAATGGGGGTGAGGTGCAGGTTTCCAAGAAATGTCCATTAGGCAAATCCTTTTCTGCAACCAGCTTAGTTAATGAGATGGGACATAATCATCTTGCATGGTGTAGACTCTTTCTAATTATGTACATGAGGACCCTTTGTTTGTTTCTCATTATTGTTCTTGTCAGCTGTTAGCAAAACACCTCAGTGTTCATCAAAGGAAATTATAGTTAAAATGGTTACTAACCAATGTATCAAACTAGTCAATATGAAACAGGAAACGCTGGCAAATGTGTTTGTGTGTGCCTCATTGGAAGTGAACTGATTGTAGAGTACAATCATATAAATATTTTGCAAGTGGGCTGGGAGGTTACAGCTGGTAGGTGAATCACAGACACAGAGAATTTTTATTAGGTCACCTAACCCAATCTCTGCTTGGGATTGTTCCCTACACTATATTTTCTAACGGTTTGCGAGTCTATTTTTCTAGGTCTCGCACAACTGGATGAGTAGCTGATTCATTAGACCATGTGCTATTTGTCAACCATTATCTCTCTCTTCTTGTTTTAGTAGTCTCTTTCTCCCAAATGGTCTCCATTAAATTAAATTGTCCATCATAAAAATGAAATAATGTTGGAAAAAGAAAATGTTCTAAACCACCAGGTTCCTCTTTACTAGGCTCAGGTCATTTAGCTGGAGAATGCAACATTCACCAGAAGGTTAGGATCTGACTTTCTCTTTCAACAGTCTGGCTAACACAGAGAATGGTGCATTCTTGACTATGTTTTAGGGTGGATGCAAGTTTCTGGTCCTTTTCATACAAGACACCCCCCCTCCCTTGCCCACATGGACAACTGGGTGGACATGGGGGGGGGGGGGCATCCATGTGACAGCCAGTGCAGATGCGTGGGGGTGCATGCATGCTCCTGTGCCTCCATCTGTCTCCACCGATCCCCCACGCACGGAGGCATTGGACAAAACAGAGATGCCTCCATGCATGGAGATTGGTGGAGGTGGGTGGAGATGGGTGTGCGTCCATGTGACCACGCATCGCACACCTGCTGCGACACACATCCACCACCACCCCGCACTGCAGCTCCTCCAGGCCCGTGTGAAAAAGGCCTCTGTTTTCTGTTTATCATGGGAGTTACTAGGAGCCCATTGTACAGCCAAGCAGCTGAATACTAGATAAGGTTTTCCTAAAGAGGCGGCTATTTTTTTTACCCACTTCTGAATCACTGGTTATAGCTTTTTCACCACTGAGGTCTCTTTCCTGCAGTGTTTGCAGGAAATCACCGCAAGAACCAGATTGCTAGATGGGGGACAATCAATCCTTCCCTATGTAATTCAACATCTGGCTAAAGCAGAGAGGGAAAACAGACTAGCCAGATTCTCTTACGCTGAGACATATTAGCAGCTGTTTTGACTCAAACATCTACCGTTCCCAATAATTTTATTCCAAGACAGTGTACATGGTAGAGATTTTCTTTGGATTACTTTTAGGCTGGTGGACTGTGTTCACCAGCCTCCCAAAAGCACAACACTGTATGAGTCAGTTGTCGTTCAGGGTACCTTTAATTTTAGGGCCCATTTAAAGCGCACTTAAATGTAGAACAACTCCTGTTGTCCAAACAGGGCTCCTAGCCTGACACTGAACCTTCTAACTGCTCTTCAGCCAGGTCAAGTAGATAATTCTTGTCTTCCCTCAGGCAACTTCCCCTGTTCTGGGTCAGCAGAGCTCATATAGCCTATTCTAACCAGTGGCAGCTGTCTCATTTAAGCTTGCGTGAGCCAAACCCAAGAATAAACTCTAGTAAGTAGAATAAATAATAAAACATTCCATTTGTAAGTGTGCAACCCTTCAGCTATTGAAGACAGTGACTCATTTCCCATTGCCTTTCATGGTAGAGACTGTGTTCTAAGCATCTGGAGGACAAAGGGGTGACTACTACCAGTCAGCATGAGTATATCAAGAACAGGTCATGTCAAACCAACTTGGGGCCTCCATTCATTGAAGTCAATGGAAACTGAACCATTTACTTTAATGGAGGATTGTGCACTTAATCTCCTACTTTGACAACTTAACTGCTTTGGTGACTATGGGAACAAAGTGGATATTTACCTGAATTTTAGTAAGTCTTCTGACACAGTTCCACATGACGTCCTCAGAAGGCAGCAGGAGAAATGTTGCCTAGATGGAACTACCATAAGGTGGATATGTAACTGTTGGTTGTAAGCAAAGAACTAATTTTGAGATTAAACTACTTTGGAAAGTTGGTGTAATGAAGGTGGGGACTTTGGAGCAGAAACCAAAATTAACACGTAGTGTTGCATGGGGAAATGGTTAAATTTGAAGCATACTAACCAGCTAGTGGTGGGGGAATAGAAGAAAGACAGCCATGCTGCATGTACAGTTGTCTAATTTAAGTAAATGTTGTGTTTTTTGTTTTGTTTTAAACAAAGTCTCCACCAGTGCTTTCCTTTAGAACAATAGTTGTATGTCCACAGCTATTACACTCACAACTGGCTTTACAGTGTTAGTCTGTCTTATCTCAGCAGAGCAACTGATCTTTAATTTTGTCCCCAAACTAGTGCAATAAAGGTTATGACCTATACAGTGTAATGCCAGCAACGTTTAGCTCTCTAGTTTCTTTTTCACTCTCATGAAAAGGGATTAGAAAGTGAGGGGAGGGTTCCAGATTTTCAGGCTTACACTATTTTTGTTTTTCACAGTAATCGTTTAACTGAAAGAACTTGGAGAGGTGTGTAGAAGTTGTTAATATGAAGATTCAACCCCATCATCAAAAAAATTCCTCACTCAGCCTTCAAAACTGAGCTCCCGAAGTTCAAGTCCCAAGTGAGGAAACTGTTTTTTTCTGAAGTCGAATCATTGTTAAATGGTTTTTAATGGGCTTTCCGGTGGGTCTGGAAATGGTTGAGTTTGTAATTGGGCATGGAAGAAATCTAATGAGGGCATAACCTGGTTACTGTGATTGATATTCATCTGGCTTTCATAGATCATTTGCTGGAAATATAATCAAAAGGTGAGGGAAATATTTCCATGATCTTTTTCTCTTTTGAAATTCATACAGATCTTTCTCTAAAAATTACCATGGCAAAACCACAGCCATGTTATGATGATGGACAGTGAAATTAGTGAGTTGTCAAAAAAGCAAATTGAGGCATCTACACGGATACATCCCCCACCACACTAGCTTATATGGCAGCGTTCAAGCTCTAGGAATCTACGTAGACAAACAGACCTGTTCTGCTGATTGATGGTAAAAACAGATGTGACAGCGGCCAGCTGTGGACTGGACCTCACCTGCATGTGTGTGCAGGTGCCGCCAGTTGTTGGCCCTGGATTGCCCCGGGCTGTCAGCAGCTAGCCTGGGCTCTGACCTCAGAAAACCTCCAAGGTCACAGCCTGGGTTGACCAGGCCAAAGTGGGCCACAGCTGGCTATCACATTTGTTTGGGCCGGCAGTCATGGCCCAGGTTGGAGACCACCATGGTTGGCTGTCATGGCGGGGGGGCAGAGAATTGAGTGAAGCACAGGAGCTGGCCGGCTGCATTTTCATATTTCTCCCTGCCTTCCCCGGGACATGGCCATGGACACGTTTGTTCTGCAGACTGGCTCAGACAGTGACCACTGCAGATTGCCACTGTGCCATGGTCACATTTGTTTTTATCATGATTCAACTAGCCAATTTGATAGGTCACAGTAGCTTCAATAAATATTTTTCAATTATTATGAAAAATAAAAATATTGTAAGAGGATCCAACAATGTGTTTCTGAAGAAATGGCAATTAGGCGCAGGGACAATGGTCTTGCACAGGGAACAGCAGCACCCCTTAGCTTTGATATTTTGAAGGTTTCGATAAGGGGAGGGCATAATTGGACTCTTCTCTTCCATCGATGCCGGTTGGGTCGGGAGGGTACTAACAGCGGGTAAGGGGTATAGCTGTTTTAGGGTGAGGGGATGGTGGTGGGGAATGGCTTGTTTGTATTGTGTGGGTGAGGGATGAAGGGACAGGGTTGGGGGGAGGGGCTGGTCCCCTCGGTGTGAGGGAGGAGTGCAGCCCTTCGGGGAGGGGGGGTTACCCTCCTGTGACAGAGGAGGGTAGGGGTGTGTGGGATGGGGGCAAGGGGACTGGGTTAGGGGGGAGGGGTTGTTCCCCTCGGTATGAGGGAGGGGCTCAGCCCCCTGGGGAAGGGGGTTACCCTCCTATGCAAGAGGAGGGTAGGGGGTGTATTAGTGGGTGGGGAATCTCCCTCGGGGGGCTGGCGGGATGGCCTCTGGGCGGGGGGGATGGGGGGACGGACTGGGGGCGGGGGGAGAATTATGATCCTTCTGGGAGGCGAATAAGATCTGTGAGGTGGGACAGATGTTATATTCCTGTCCCGCTTAATGGCCCCCAGGCAGATGGTGAGGTGATCGGGAATCAGAGGGCCCCTGGCCTTGGTTTGCTGCTGGTAAATGCGAGGTCCGTAGCCAATAAGTCAACTACGGTCCAGGAGATGATCCTGGACCAGGCGGCCAACCTCGCATGTATTATGGAGACCTGGCTGGACACTGAGTTGGGACTATACTGGTTGACCTTGTTCTGGCTGGGTACTCCATACAGCATACAGCATCAGCCTCGGCTGAGGGGCTGAGGGGGCGGTGTAGCCATTATTTTTAAGGATACATTCTCTGTGAAATTTCCTCTGCAAACTATCATGGGTATAGAGGGCCTTCATCTGGTGTTGGATTTGGCCAGAGATAGAGTAGGGATACTGCTGATATACCGGGCACCCATCTGTACAGCAGTTTCCCTGCCCACACTGACCAAGCTGGTGTTGGAGGTAGTCTTGTGGTCCCCCAGGGCAATAGTCCTGGGGGACTTCAACATCCATGCCGATGCCAGTCTTGGAGGGGCAGAGCGTGAGTTCACGGCCGCCATGGCTATCATGGGCCTGTCTCTACACATGTTGGAGGACATACACTGGACATGATATTTTGCACAGGCCTTGAGACAGGGGATCCATTAGTGGGGAAGGTGTCATCAGTGCCCTTGTCATGGATGGATCATTATCTCTTCCGGACTGGTATCCTGGTGCATGTCGGCCCCTGGGAGGATGCGGAACCGGTTAGGATGGTTCGCCCCCAAAGGCTTATGGAACCTGGAAGGTTCCAGACCACTCTAGGGGATGTTTCCTCTGATCTCGATGGCCACTGACTTGATGACCTCATGACCATATGGAATTCCGTGTTGGTGGAAGCCATCAACTGGGTGGCTCCCAGGCATCTGCTCTCGAACTGCCAACAACGCAGGTGCCCGAGGTGTACGGAGGAGCTGCGGCGGATGAAGCGGGGAGGACGGTGGTTAGAGTGACAGTGGCATCACTCGCATGCTGAAGTTGACCAATTGCAGCATAGAGTCTGGTTGCGTACCTATGCCATGGCGGTACGGGCAGCGAAGAAAGTTTTCTTTGCTGTCCTCATTGCATTCGCTAAGTCCCACCTGGTGGAGCTTTTCCGGGTGGTGAGGGAGCTGGTCAGTCCTGTCTCCCTCCGCCTGGATTTAGAGTCATCAAATGTCCACTGTGGTTTGTTTGTGGACTTTTTTGTGGATAAAATTGCTCAAATCCACCACAGTTTTGATGCAACATTTTTAGCAGTAGGTGAGCCAGAGGCAGTAGAAGCCTCTTGTCCTGTTTTGTGGGATTAATTTTGGGATGTGTTGCCTTCAGATGCGGGGGATGCTCCTGGGACTGTTTGAGCCACTTATTGTGAACTATATCCATGCCCATCCTGGCTGGTCAAGGCCAGCCAGGAGACATTAGGGCTGTTGCGGGCGGAGATTGTCAACGCCTCACTTGGGGAGGGCAGGGTGCCGGACTGTCTCAAGGAGGCTGTGGTGCGGCCCCTGCTCAGGGACAGGTGCCTATGCATCCCCAGCCCGTATGAACAGGAGTACTCACCCATGCCAGCAGACACGTCTGCGAACTGGCCACCTCCCCAAACCCACCCACAGCCCTGCCGGGAGCTCTTAAAGGACATACACAGGAAATACGACACAGCATGGCACAACAAACCCCGTCCCCCTCGCGATGCATGAGAAGAGCCAATGCCATGGAGGACAGCAGCTTCCTGCGTCTCCCACCCAGTATGTGCCTCGCCTCCCTTGTTGCCCAGGACTGTTGTCAGCTGCAGCGGCTCCCTGGGTCATGGGCAAGAAGGGGTTATTGGGTGCTGCAGCTTCATGTTTCTATGGTGTCCGTGGCTGTGTGTCATGGCAGAGGGTGAGCAGTTGGGTGGAGCTTGGGAGTGTTGTCAGTGTGAGGTGGTGGGGAGGCAGGGGGAATGGCTGCCCATATGAGTTGTTTGCAGGGCCGGTCTGTGGTGGAGGAAGTGTGTGGAAGCCGTCTGTATGGCTGCGGTGGCCACCCTGCGAGCCGTCCATTAGAATCCCTCCCTACACACTCCATGTGTGTGGGTGCTCCACAGCTGTGTCACTCAGTGGTCACGCCCCCTATCAAGCCCTGCTCGTTTAAAAACACCCTAAATTGCCTCACTGTGTTCAGTAAGTCTATTCACACGAGTAATGGTTATTATAATGCAAAATTAAACCTTTTTTAATAATGATTCAGATAAGTAGAAGGTGGGTTGGGTATTATTAGACTCAAAAACAGGACTCCACCATCTCTACCATGTGCATATCCTCAGCCCAGTGTGCAGCAGCAGTCACAAAAGCAAACAGAATGTTAGGAGTTATTCGCAGAGGGACAGAGAATAAAACTAAGATAATGCCTCTATACAAATCAATGGTGCGACCGCATCTGGAATATTGTGTGCAGTTCTAGTCACCCCATCTCAAAAACATAGCTGAACTAGAAAAGGTACAGAGAAGGGCAACGAGAATGATAAAGGGTACGGAATGGCTTCTGTACAAAGAGAGACTTGACAAGCTGGGTCTCTTCAGCTTAGAGAAGGGAAGACTGAGAGGGGACATGATAGAGGTTTATAAAATCACGAGTGGTGTGGAACGAGTAGATAGGGAATGGTTACTTACCCTCTCAAATAGTACTAGAACTAGGGGACACTCCATGAAACTAGCTGCTGGCAGATTTAAAACAAATAAAAGGAAGTACTTTTTCACTCAACGCATAATTAACCTATGGAATTTGTTGCCAGAGGACGTTGCCAAGGCCAGTAGTATAGCTGGGTTTAAAAAAGGACTCGATAAGTTCTTGGAGAGTAGGTCCATTAATGGCTGCTTACAGGATGAACTTCTTACTGTTGGGAACTGGGAGTGAACAATGGGGACTGTTTTGTCCATTGTGACTGTTGGTTCTTCTCCCATGCAACCAAGACTGA
>QEPC01004381.1:6131552-6155899 GCA_003113815.1 Sphenodon punctatus | reverse complement strand
CCCTCCTGTGACAGAGGAGGGTAGGGGTGTGTGGGATGGGGGCAAGGGGACTGGGTTAGGGGGGAGGGGTTGTTCCCCTCGGTATGAGGGAGGGGCTCAGCCCCCTGGGGAAGGGGGTTACCCTCCTATGCAAGAGGAGGGTAGGGGGTGTATTAGTGGGTGGGGAATCTCCCTCGGGGGGCTGGCGGGATGGCCTCTGGGCGGGGGGGATGGGGGGACGGACTGGGGGCGGGGGGAGAATTATGATCCTTCTGGGAGGCGAATAAGATCTGTGAGGTGGGACAGATGTTATATTCCTGTCCCGCTTAATGGCCCCCAGGCAGATGGTGAGGTGATCGGGAATCAGAGGGCCCCTGGCCTTGGTTTGCTGCTGGTAAATGCGAGGTCCGTAGCCAATAAGTCAACTACGGTCCAGGAGATGATCCTGGACCAGGCGGCCAACCTCGCATGTATTATGGAGACCTGGCTGGACACTGAGTTGGGACTATACTGGTTGACCTTGTTCTGGCTGGGTACTCCATACAGCATACAGCATCAGCCTCGGCTGAGGGGCTGAGGGGGCGGTGTAGCCATTATTTTTAAGGATACATTCTCTGTGAAATTTCCTCTGCAAACTATCATGGGTATAGAGGGCCTTCATCTGGTGTTGGATTTGGCCAGAGATAGAGTAGGGATACTGCTGATATACCGGGCACCCATCTGTACAGCAGTTTCCCTGCCCACACTGACCAAGCTGGTGTTGGAGGTAGTCTTGTGGTCCCCCAGGGCAATAGTCCTGGGGGACTTCAACATCCATGCCGATGCCAGTCTTGGAGGGGCAGAGCGTGAGTTCACGGCCGCCATGGCTATCATGGGCCTGTCTCTACACATGTTGGAGGACATACACTGGACATGATATTTTGCACAGGCCTTGAGACAGGGGATCCATTAGTGGGGAAGGTGTCATCAGTGCCCTTGTCATGGATGGATCATTATCTCTTCCGGACTGGTATCCTGGTGCATGTCGGCCCCTGGGAGGATGCGGAACCGGTTAGGATGGTTCGCCCCCAAAGGCTTATGGAACCTGGAAGGTTCCAGACCACTCTAGGGGATGTTTCCTCTGATCTCGATGGCCACTGACTTGATGACCTCATGACCATATGGAATTCCGTGTTGGTGGAAGCCATCAACTGGGTGGCTCCCAGGCATCTGCTCTCGAACTGCCAACAACGCAGGTGCCCGAGGTGTACGGAGGAGCTGCGGCGGATGAAGCGGGGAGGACGGTGGTTAGAGTGACAGTGGCATCACTCGCATGCTGAAGTTGACCAATTGCAGCATAGAGTCTGGTTGCGTACCTATGCCATGGCGGTACGGGCAGCGAAGAAAGTTTTCTTTGCTGTCCTCATTGCATTCGCTAAGTCCCACCTGGTGGAGCTTTTCCGGGTGGTGAGGGAGATGGTCAGTCCTGTCTCCCTCCGCCTGGATTTAGAGTCATCAAATGTCCACTGTGGTTTGTTTGTGGACTTTTTTGTGGATAAAATTGCTCAAATCCACCACAGTTTTGATGCAACATTTTTAGCAGTAGGTGAGCCAGAGGCAGTAGAAGCCTCTTGTCCTGTTTTGTGGGATTAATTTTGGGATGTGTTGCCTTCAGATGCGGGGGATGCTCCTGGGACTGTTTGAGCCACTTATTGTGAACTATATCCATGCCCATCCTGGCTGGTCAAGGCCAGCCAGGAGACATTAGGGCTGTTGCGGGCGGAGATTGTCAACGCCTCACTTGGGGAGGGCAGGGTGCCGGACTGTCTCAAGGAGGCTGTGGTGCGGCCCCTGCTCAGGGACAGGTGCCTATGCATCCCCAGCCCGTATGAACAGGAGTACTCACCCATGCCAGCAGACACGTCTGCGAACTGGCCACCTCCCCAAACCCACCCACAGCCCTGCCGGGAGCTCTTAAAGGACATACACAGGAAATACGACACAGCATGGCACAACAAACCCCGTCCCCCTCGCGATGCATGAGAAGAGCCAATGCCATGGAGGACAGCAGCTTCCTGCGTCTCCCACCCAGTATGTGCCTCGCCTCCCTTGTTGCCCAGGACTGTTGTCAGCTGCAGCGGCTCCCTGGGTCATGGGCAAGAAGGGGTTATTGGGTGCTGCAGCTTCATGTTTCTATGGTGTCCGTGGCTGTGTGTCATGGCAGAGGGTGAGCAGTTGGGTGGAGCTTGGGAGTGTTGTCAGTGTGAGGTGGTGGGGAGGCAGGGGGAATGGCTGCCCATATGAGTTGTTTGCAGGGCCGGTCTGTGGTGGAGGAAGTGTGTGGAAGCCGTCTGTATGGCTGCGGTGGCCACCCTGCGAGCCGTCCATTAGAATCCCTCCCTACACACTCCATGTGTGTGGGTGCTCCACAGCTGTGTCACTCAGTGGTCACGCCCCCTATCAAGCCCTGCTCGTTTAAAAACACCCTAAATTGCCTCACTGTGTTCAGTAAGTCTATTCACACGAGTAATGGTTATTATAATGCAAAATTAAACCTTTTTTAATAATGATTCAGATAAGTAGAAGGTGGGTTGGGTATTATTAGACTCAAAAACAGGACTCCACCATCTCTACCATGTGCATATCCTCAGCCCAGTGTGCAGCAGCAGTCACAAAAGCAAACAGAATGTTAGGAGTTATTCGCAGAGGGACAGAGAATAAAACTAAGATAATGCCTCTATACAAATCAATGGTGCGACCGCATCTGGAATATTGTGTGCAGTTCTAGTCACCCCATCTCAAAAACATAGCTGAACTAGAAAAGGTACAGAGAAGGGCAACGAGAATGATAAAGGGTACGGAATGGCTTCTGTACAAAGAGTTTTTTTATATTGGGTTTCTTCAGCTAAGAGAAGACTGAGAGGGGACATGATAGATATGTATAAAATCTTGAGTGGTATGGAACGAGTAGATAGGGAACTGTTATTTACCCTCTCTAATAGTACTAGAACTAGGGGACACTCCATGAAACTAGCTGCTGGCAGATTTAAAACAAATAAAAGGAAGTACTTTTTCACTCAACGCATAATTAACCTATGGAATTTGTTGCCAGAGGACGTTGCCAAGGCCAGTAGTATAGCTGGGTTTAAAAAAGGACTCGATAAGTTCTTGGAGAGTAGGTCCATTAATGGCTGCTTACAGGATGAACTTCTTACTGTTGGGAACTGGGAGTGAACAATGGGGACTGTTTTGTCCATTGTGACTGTTGGTTCTTCTCCCATGCAACCAAGACTGATCACTGTCAGAGGGCAGGATGCTGGGCTTGATGGACCATTGGTCTGACTCAGTATGGCACTTCTTATGTTCTTATCCATTTCCTAAGAACAAACAACAAAATTCTTCTGTAATAATTGAAGGCAAGGAGTTTTCAGTTTCTCTGGGTGTGGCTGTCCTTGTCTTTGTTTCAGAAATTCCTTCATATAATTCTTTCCTAAATATGCTTTTACAGAAGTCATGCCTGCAACTGAGGCCAATGTAGCCTAGTGGATAAGGTGTTGGACCTTTACAGAAGAGGCCATGGTTCAAGCCTGTAGGTGCCAATGTAGGGCCCGCAACATGTATTTTTCATAAGTGTTCCTTAAAAATTTGCATAGCTGGGAACCCTACATGGGAGTAACTTTGTGCAAAAATTTGCAGGGGGACAATTTTGATTTAATTAAATCAAAATAACTACATTACTTTGGGAGTGTTCAAACAAACAGCATAAACCCAATTCACTTCTTTGATTGGACTGAATTAAATCAAAGTAATTACACCACTTTGGTAGCATTTAGACATACAGTATGCAAGCCAAAGTCGTACTGTGACAATTTCCCCTCCTCCCCAGCTGAGATGTAATAATCACTGAACCGTGGTCACCACCTCACATTGATAAGCGTTCACATGAACAGTTACTTTGAAATAAAAACCAAAGCGGCATATGCAATCCTGATTTTTCAGGATTACATAATTATTTTCATACTTCTGAATCACATTAGTTTACAACTCTCTGCTCATGTGAACACTTCCTGTGTGAAACCAAAGTGAGTTCACTGATTGGTGGAATGTGGCCTTAGCCATGAACTCATAGGGTGGCCTTGGGTAAATCACTCTCAGCCTTAGCTCCCCATTTGTAAAAGGGGAATAATAATGAACTACATCACAGGGTTTGCGTGAGGGTGAGCTAAATAAGAATGAATAAGTGATTGTATAAACGGTGAGTAGTAATAAAATAATCACAGAGAGGGACTGAATTTAAGACCCAAAACAATTCGTTCCTGATTGATCTACCCATCTTCAACCGCTGTGCACTTTATGAAGGCAGTAAGAAGGTGTGTCTATTTATTTATTTATTTTCTATTCTGGAGGCTCAGAATCTGCTGCACATGTGCAAGTCGGGTGACTCGTTTGCATCAAAAGAGGTTTCTACTCAAACACTCATAATGACTTATTAATGAGGGATACTTCCATTCTAGAATTTGTCTGCAAAACTATAGCCGCTCCAGTTTAAAAAAAATTAGAACACAAGGTGCTGCAGCTGCAGCTGCTGGGTGCTGCTTCTTGTTTGGGGAAAGTGTATTTTTATTCACTCTCATTCCTTTCATTGTGAATTGGAGAAAGGCTTCACTTTATGAATCGAGTTGGGTATAGGTTTGGTGGTGTGGCAAGCTTAGCGAAACACTGCCAAGTAAATGAAGCAATACTCTACCCCGCCACATTTCCATTCAGTGTCTAGGGTCAAAGCCACGGGGAAATGGGAGCGGTCTGATTTTAGGTTTACGTCGCAAAAAAATTCACATTTTACCGTGTTTTTTTTTTTTTAAATTCTGCTTGTGTTCAGCATCCTAACTTTCATTTTCAGGGGGTTTCTTTTCATTATTACACAGATTTTACAACTCCGAAGGAAAGGTGAAAGTGGTTCACAGCATCTTTCCAGTATCCTGGATCTCTTCCAGAAACACTTTTGGTAGTTCTGAGATAGAGGCTGTTTTTATACCAGCCGTGGTGCAAGGGGGGCCTGGTGTGCGCCGCAGCAGCAGGTGCAGTGCAGGGGGGCCAGTGCACATGGTCACACACTGATCCCCCATGCATCCCCGCTCACTGAGCAACTTCCATTTTCGCCGGTTGCTCCACGAGTGGGGACGCGTGGGGGGTAAGCTGGGATGCATGGGTCGCGGGAGCATGCACGCACCCCCACTCACCAGCTGCGGCATGCACACGGGTGGTAACCACTCATGCCCACGCAGCGGATCTGCATGGGCATGAGCGGGACCGTCTCATGTAAAAACGGCCAAAGCAATGCCCTTCCCCCCTCCATCTAGAATTGTTTCTTTCTACCCCTTTAATAAGCCTCTACCATGGTTTCATTTATTGTGCTACAAGCTAGGAGGTAAATAAATAATGGATTACAGGACCTTTCTTCCCTAGGGCATTGATTTGTATTTTACCTTGATCAGTAGTAATCAAAAACCATTACCCTGGCCCATGCAATCTCTGTCCAGTTCCAGCTTCCCAATGGAATGGTTTGCTTAAGTCAGCAGAGAGGTTGCTGGCAATCTCAGGAGAGAAGGAGACTGCACTGTTGAACCTTTTTGCTCTCGCTCCGATTACCGGCTGGTTGATTCCCAGTGCCAGCTTTTAATCCTGAAGCTCTGCCTCCCGCCGTGCCTGTAGCCGTGCGGCAGGCTGCAGCAGCTCAGGCACTGACCCCACGCTCTGCGGGGTCACTGGAAGTGACGCAGCGCCGCTATCAGCTGGGTCGGTCGCCATAGCAACCGTAGGCAGCCGTGGCGCTGCAAATGGAGTGGGAGCGGCGGTAGGGATGGAGCCGCCGGGGTGCCCTCAGAGCCCCCGGCTGACAGGCAGGGGGTAAGCTGGGGCCATCATCAAAATAACAGTGCTGAAAACTGAAGAACCAAGCACAATCAGTAATCAGAAATCGGAACCAAGAAACAAGAAATGAGTCAGGATAAAGGTAAACTAAGATGATCAGCGCCAAGGGTTCAAGACAGAGACAAGACTAGAGCAAGGCAAAAGGCTAGGGGCAATCACACCACAGTTCAGCTAACTACTGTTGCTGGGACATCCTGTATGCGGTGGACACTTGTATAATCCCAGGTAGTCAATGGACGTAGGCATATTGAGAGCCAGTGTGGAGTAGTGCTGGACTTGGACTTGGGAGACCAGGGTATGAATCTCACCCTAGCCAATGAACTCACTGCGTGGACTTGGGGAAATCACAACATCTCAGCCTCGGTTCCCCATCTGTAAAACAGGAATATGTGCGTTTGTCCATCTTAGATTGTAAACCCACTAGGCAAGGACCTGTCTCCAAAATCTGTGACTGTAAAGCGCTGCATCCATCTAGTAGCGCTATAGAAATGATTAGTAGAGGTAGGCTGTTTGTAGGTTTACCATCAACTTAGAAGCTATGGGGCAAAGGGGCTGCCCCACCCCCTTCCATTCCAGTGCTGCTCGGCTCCTTCAGAGAGTTGTGACATCACGGTACTTTGAAGGGATGAGGCCAGAGGGGTTGGAAAGGTGGGGCAAAGGGACTCACCTATTCCTATCTGATGTGGCAATGCCCCCTTTGGAGGATCATGACATCACAAAGCTCCACAGAGCATAGGGCCATGCGAGAAAGGGAGTCTCTTTATTTAACACGACCCTGTCTCTCTCCCTTTTGAAATCTCTCTCCCCCCTCCCGCTCCCGATTATCATCCTAGATTATCCAGGGAAATACAGGTTTAACCTGGAGATGATGGGGAGAAACTGGGTGAAGCTATGGGTGAAACAGGTTGCCAAGGGATGAAAACATTAGCCGCTTGGTCAATCAGGGTCTGGAGCCAACTGTGAGGAAGGACAGAATCTGACTGACACTATTGCTGTGGATCAGTGACTGGGCATTTTTACACACATGTTAAAGTTCCAGATGTTTCAATCTTCTGGGTTTACAAGCCCACAAGTAAGTTCCGGATGCATTTTTCTCACACACACACACACACACACACACACACACACACACACACACCTGAGGCAGTTCCTGGATGCATTCTTCACACACACACTGTCCTGAGGCCGTTCCTGGATGCATTCTTCACACAAACACTGCCCTGAGGCAGCCTAAAGTAGCCGCAGCTGTAGATGTGACAGGCTGCCATGGAAACCAAGTGACCACAGCTGCCTGGAGCAAAGCAGTTTACCAGGAGAACCTTTTACACACAAAAGTTCTGGGAGAAGTTCTACACAGAAGTTCAAAGATCCGGATGTTTATGACCTGGATGAGTGATTTAGACACACAGAAAGTTCAAGATGTAACAGCAAACATCCAGGAGAAATGTTTGTGTAAAAATACCCAATGAGCAGTTCTCTAGGGAGTGCTGTGATTGGACTGAGGGTCTTGATTCTTTGCAGTCTGGGTCCAGCCAAGTGGGTTTTGTGCAATGTAGGTTTTGGGTGTGCAAGGAATGCAGAATCCAGTTGCATGTGGTTGAAGGATCCTAGTCTTTGTGCTGCCTGTGATGCTAGCTGTAAATTCACTTTCACATATTTTGGAAGGAGGGCAGGGGGGGAAAAGGAGAAGGACACAATTGCAATAAAATTGTTTATAAGTTTTTAATTGTTTGTACATTTTATGTTTATAAAATTCTTATATGCCTGATGGGCATTTGCCTCTGCAACAAACCAGACTCCTTGTTAATTCAAATGAGAAATGACTGGGATAGGAAATAAATAAAAGGGTATTCTCTGATAACATGAAAAGCCAGACTACACTCACTTGACAACACTGTGCCCATTATGTCAAGAGTAATTAATCCTCCGTCTCTCTGCATTTCAGCAACATTCATTTCAAGGTGGGATCAGGGTAGCGATAGCGGCTTGCCAGCCATTGAGGCCCCAGTCAGTATTAGGCACATGTGAAATCAGGGACAGCGACAGAACAAACCCATCCCATCAGAGAGGAATGTCGGTCAGTTCTGGCTCCGGATTAAGTGTCTGCTCTTCTCATCCAGCGGTGAATTTCCTGTGACTAACTGTAATTGAAAACAAAACTGTTAGGCATAGCACTTAGAGCAAGTAGGCTGGCCATAATGAGTCACACTTCACTAATTACTGTGGTCGCAATCCCAAGCAGGATCCACACAAAATCGCGGCACAACGTGTTCTCTCTAGATACGCATGCGGTTCGTGCACATGTGCGCGCGCAGCGCATGCGGGGCATGAGACTGACTCCACCATCTGCAGATTAGAACCAGTTCTCTCCAGGGGCTCGGAGGACATCATCAGTGACAACACAGGGTGATTTCAGACGTTACGCCATCCTGATTCGTCCCAGTGAATCCCCGGCGGGGGTGGATGAAATAACCACCCCCCGTGGTCAAACAATGGCCCGAATAGACGTGCCGGCTGATCCCGGCGGGGAATCGGGGAGGGGGCGGGGCAACGTGCGGCCACACGGCCCTGCCCCCCCACGTTCCCCCCGCCGCCCGCCCTCTGGGGAGACAGGCGGGCGCCACGGCCAATGCAGCCACAGCACCCAGCCGCTTTGACCACAGCCCAGAATCCCGCTGGAGATTCCGGGCCGTGATCGCTGACCAGACGTTACTTTTAGTGCTTCCTGCCGGGAACCACTTTGACCACACTTTCGGAGCTCAGCCCATGGGGAGCCCGGGAAGCGTGGTTGAAATTGACCCCATGTGGGAATCGGCTGTGGTGAACTTCTGGCGGCCGCCAAACAGACGTTCAGGGAGCTTTGGCCCTGCAGCGAAATTGACCATGGTTCACTGTGGTTAACTGTGATCTCGTAACGTCTGAAAATACCCACAGTATCACTTCCTTATGACAAATGCCCTGTGCTATTTATAAAAAGAAAAAGAAAAGAAAAGGAAAAAAGCAGGAGTTCTGTTCTCAGGAAAACCCTTCTTTCAGCAGGCAGCAGCTTCTCTCCCTGTCTGGGTTTGACAAAACTATAATAAACTGCACAGTACACTAAATAGAAAACATGCATTTAAATTTAAATCCCTTTGGGCAGGGCCAAATGTAGGGGCCTTACACTAAGCCTGGGGGTCCCAAGTTTTTCTGGGCTGAGGTACAGCTATGCTTCAGAAATGCTTTCATGGCACACCTACACTCAGCTGGCAACGTACACCCCATAGGCATGCTATTAAACAGAATTTAACACTGGATACCTTTCTTGCATGTGACAGAATATAACGTGAAGTAGGTATTAATTTAACTATTAAGTTATTGTCACAAGGGGGGGGGAGGAGTCGGAAGGGATCAAGGGAACACGGCACAAACAAGCAAGGACACTCGCCGTGAGTGGCGTGCGACACGGGCTACCCGAGTCCAGCTCCTTGGCACAATGAAGGTCTAGAGTATGCCCGTCAGGATAGAAGGTGGCCTTATGATCCTACACAAGGATCAGGCCTCTATCATCATAGGGCGCCGAGGACTGCACACTGGGGCACCCTGCCCATCGTTCAACCACTCGCTCCCACAGCCACACTAGATACAAGGGGAAGGTGGTGTTTGGGCTGGTGTGAGGAAGGGAAGGGGAAGGGACCCAGAGGAGGCAAGGGGAGAACACGCCCACACGCAACCATGGGGTCAGGAACCGGAGGGGGAAGGGAAGGGGACGCACTTTCGCTCCGTTCACTCTCTCACCCACTCTGCTCACCCACACTACTGACACGATAGGGACACACTCACCAGGTTCTCACGAAATGGCAGCACCACAGTCACACGAAGGCAGGGGGGAAGGGCAGCAAGGTTCTCAAGAAGGAGTTCAACCTATTGCAACACACGCTCCAGGGGCCAGTTTCAGATCACCAGCGCCGCTTGCTCTGCGGTGCTGGCTTTTATGCAACAAGCCCCACCCTGCTTCCGGGTCTGGAGGCGCTGAGAGCGTCTGATGGGTCCTGGCCCCGCCCCTAGACACTGCGGCAGTGTCGGGGCTGCTGGTGCTGCCGGAAGTGCTTGCGCCATGGAGGGAACCCCCACTGACGCTCCGGGGTCGTTTTCCTCGGCCGGATTGTGCTGCAGGGAGTTTGGGTTTGACGGGGCCAGCGGTGCCTCTGGATCCAGCAAAGGGTTTGTTGGTGAGCGGCTCTTGGGGCGGGGGTCCCTCCGGGGCGGCCCAATCCTCACAGTACCCCCCCTGCGAGCCCCCCATCGAGGGCCCCAGCCGGGCTTTGGTTTCTCCAGATGCCGTCTGTGAAACAGGCGAACGAGGCGGGGGGTGGAGACCAATGAAGTGGGTTCCCAGGACCGGTCTTTGGGCCCATAGCCTTCCCAATCTATGAGGTAGTGAAGGCGACCATAGCGGTACTTGGAGTCAAGGATTGCCCATACCTCCTACTCCGGGGATCCCAGGGGTTCTGTTTTGGTGTCCGAGATGGAATGTTCTGCAAGGTCGGGAGGGGGAGCTTGTTTTAATAAGGAAACGTGAAACGTTGGATGGATCCGGAGTCGGGGTGGCAGGGTGAGCCAAAAGGTTACTTCATTAATTTGTTTTTCGATGGGAAAAGGGCTGAAGTATCTATGATCTAGTTTTCGAGAGGGCCGAAGAGATGGATAGTGTTGTCGGGCTACCCAGACATAGTCCCCTGGGTGGAGCGGCGGCGCGGCCCGACGGTGCTTATCCGCCTGCTGTTTGTACCGGAGGCGAGATTGTTGGAGAGTGGTTCTTGCTAACTTTTGGATGTAGCATCGCAAATATTGCTCAAAGTCTTGGTTTACTCTTTCTACTTGCCCGTTTGCCTGGGGGTGGTATGCCGTGGTAAGTTTCACTTGGATGTGGAGGGTAGTGAACAGAGTGCTCCAGAAGCGGGAGGTAAACTGCGATCCACGATCACTGATTATTTCCAGCGGCCATCCATGCAGTTTGACCACGTGTCGCATGAATAAGAGCGCGGTTCGGTATGCTGTGGGTAGACCTTTACACACTATGAAGTGGGCCATTTTGGTGAAAAGATCCACCACTACACAGACAACCGTGTATCCCCGAGAGGGGGGTAGGTCTACTATAAAATCGAGTCCTACTCGTTGCCACGGGCCGTGGGGGGGCTCGGTAATCTGTAGCAATCCGGCTGAGGCCTGACGTGGAATCTTCGTGCGAGCACAAGTGCCGCATTGGACCACGTACCGTTGTACGTCGGCCGCCATTGTTGGCCACCAGAAGGCTCTTCGGATTATCTGGTAGGTGCTGTTCCACCCTGGGTGCCCGGCTAGAGGTACATTGTGGTGTGCCCAGATAATCTGATTATACAGGGATGGGGGTACTACGATGCGCCCCTCCTTCTTTAGCAGGCCCGCCTCCTGGGTTAGGGTTGGATCCATAGGGGGTAGGAGTTCTTGGGCCGTTGCTTGGCGAAGGCTTTCCTGTGAAGGAAGGGTAGCAGCAAACACCTTGCGTTGTAACAACGGCCCTTGTTCCTTCCGACTTTCTGACGCCCCCTCCATATACCGTGAGAGGGCATCGGCGAGTGCATTGAATTTTCCGGGCCGATAGGTGATGGTGAAGGAGAAACGCGCAAAGAAGAGGGTCCAGCGGGCATGGTGGCCATTGGTGATCTGCGCTGTTTGCAGGTAGATTAAATTCCTGTGATCTGTGACCACCCTCACGGGGTGTTGTGCCCCTTCGAGATAATGGCGCCATGTCTCAAAGGCCGCCTTGATGGCCAGTAGTTCCCTGTCAAATATAGTATAGTTTTGTTCGGCAGGCGTTAGCTGTCGAGAATAGTAAGCGCATGGCAACATATGATGCTGCACGACATCCTCTTGAGAGAGGATGGCCCCTATCGCTTTATCAGATGCATCGGCCTCAACCTGAAAAGGTAATTGAAAATTAGGGTGTCGCAACACGGGGGCCGCCATGAAAGTTTCCTTTAATACTAGAAAGCTACGCTGTTGTTCGGAGCCCCACACGTAGGGTTGACCCTTTTTAAAAAGTTTGGTGAGGGGGGTAGTGAGTTGGGCGCAGTTGGGGATATACTGCCTGTAATAGTTTGTGCTCCCCAGGAAGCGCTGTAGGGGTTTCACTGCCTTGGGGGGAGGCCACCGCTGGATAGCTTCCAGCTTCCTGGGGTCCATTTGTATCCCTTCGGGGGATATTACAAATCCCAGGAAGTCAATGGAGGTCAGATGGAAGGCGCATTTTTCAATTTTGCAGTATAGTTGGTGTACTCGAAGGCGTTGGAGCACCTGCTGTACGTGGGTAACGTGGGCCTCCACGGTGTCGGAGAATATGAGGATGTCGTCGAGGTATGCGACCACAAATAGATCTAGGAGGTCGCGGAGAATGTCATTGATAAAGTGCTGAAAGGTCACTGGGCCATTGGCTAGGCCGAAGGGCATGACCAAATATTCAAAATGCCTGTAGCGGGTGTGGAAGGCGGTCTTCCACTCGTCCCCTTTCCGGACCCGCACTAGATTATATGCTCCCCGTAAATCCAGTTTAGTAAAGATGCGAGCTCCTTGTAGTCTGTTTAGTAATTCTGGGATCAATGGCAACGGATATCGATTCTTGACAGTAATTGCATTTAGGCCACGGTAGTCGATACAGGGGTGGAGGCCCCCATCTTTCTTGGGGACGAAGAAAATCGGGGCGCCCGCAGGGGAGTTGGAATGACGAATGGTTCCATTTTCTAAGGCCTCATCCAGATAGCTTCGAAGCACCTCTAGTTCAGGATTGGACAACGCATATATACGGCCGTACGGAGGTTCCATCCCTGGTTGTAAGTCAATCAGACAATCATACGTACGATGCGGCGGTAGCGTAATAGCTGCTTGTTTGTTGAAGACATCTTCATAGTCTTGGTATTCCTTCGGCAACGACGAGGTCAGAGGGCTTGTGGTTACTGCTAGGGCTCCTGCCGCTCCCAGTTGAGGCATGGGTTTGCAACATGTGCTCAAACATTGCGCTGACCGCCAGTGCAGCTGTTGTTCAGCCCAGGTTATTTGCGGGTCGTGCTTGCGTAACCAAGGAAGTCCCAGCACTACTTGAAACAAGGGGGTGCAAACCACATCAAGTACGAGTCTTTCTTGATGGTTCCCGATGCTCACAGTTATCCATTAAATCTAGGGTTTCCCCCTCTCTGAGTTTCACCAAGAGAATCTGGGCTCTAAGGGAGGCCCCTATTTTACTGGGTCACCCCCACTAATCTGGAGAAATTGGGGCAGCTGTGTCAGAAAGAACCAGTCCAAAGGGATTTCCCCATCTCCATTCTGATAGGATTCTGCTCACATGATGCCATGACGATCCATAATGAGTGTGAGACACACACACACCCTATGCCCCGCCCCCTTTGGGTAGCAGCGATGAAAAGTAGGTGGCGCTGTTGCTGCTGCTGTGTGCTGTTCTGCTGAGCTGTGCCTGCACAGCAGCCACAGTGTGAACTCTAGAGTCCCATATCAGTGGTGCCCAGAACCAGGGGACATACCTTCGCTAGGCAGATGTGCACCCATCAACTGACTGTGAGCATGGTGCCCCTCATAATGTAGTGCTATTGCTGTAATGGTTAATCCATCCTTGCCTTTACTTAATAGTTAAAACACAGAACTTAGAGACAGGAGTCCTGGGCGTTATTCTCAGCTACGTTAGCAGCTCTGCTACTGACTCAATGGGTAAAAACACACAGGACAGCAGCCTGCTTTGGACCGGACCTCATTTGCACGTCTGTGCAGGCACTGCCAGATGTTGGCCCATTATTGCCCCGGGTTGTGTCGGTGGCTAACCCAGGCTGTGACCTTGGAAAACCTCCGAGGTCACAGCCCCAGCTAAGGCCTGCCTGCTTGGCTGGGCTAAAGCAGGCCACAGTGGGCTATTACGTTTGTTCCATGGCTGCCTGTCATTGGCCGCTATGGCTGCCTATCATGGGAGGGGGAGGGGCACTGGGCGCAGTGTGGGTGTAGGGCCGACTGGCTGCACGTTTGTGCTTCTCCCAAGGCCAGCACCTTGGCCATCGTCACGTTTGTTCAGCAGCCCAAACCATGTCTGCCACCGTTTTCCTTACCGGGCCGGTTCAGGCTGCTGTCACCACCTGTGGTTTTACCCACTATTTGATGGTGCGCAAGTCACTCTGCTTCTTTGTGCCTCAGTTGTTTAATCTAGAAAATGGAATTAATGTTTTTAATTTCCCTCCTATATGACAGCTGTCAGGATTGAATTAGTTTGTGCAAATTATTTATAGGATAATGTTTGGTCACAACCAATCAGCAATTGAACCAGTAATTTACAGACAAAAATATCTATATGTTACGAATAATCTCCTGAGACATCTAGTTAGTTATCTTAAACCAGAGTTTGCACACATGTTTCTGTAGCATTTTCTGCTGATCAGGAGGAAATATTTCTGAGATTTGAAACATACTAGTTAGCTCTAAAGGATGGATTCCATCTGCTGTCCTTGATACATAAATATTCCCCACGGATTCTACTTGCCTTTAGAACTAAAAGCAACTGCATAAAAATTTCTTTTCATCTGCGATGACTCTGTCCTGCAGCATCTTGTCTCAGCAGAAAAACAGTTTCCAACAGTATTAGGTTCATCCTCTGGCCAACAAGCATCAGCTTATCTCTTACTTTTGCTTTTCTTTCTCCTTTCAAACAGATGGAAGACAATCTCTGAGTACTAAGTTTATGATTCACTCATAAGGGTTGAAAAGAAATAAATTTGCTTCTTGATGCAACCCACCAGGCACTAAAACTGGGATGGGTTTTGCTAACATCCTGTTTCTGCTTATATCATGTCATTTACATTCCCAACCTTAGGGCTTCCCACTACATGAACATCATCATGTTTTATGTCAGTAATGCTGGCACAGCATGTTTTTGGATGATCTTACACCAGGGCAAGAGCCCTGTGCTCTGAAGATAGAAGTGGACAGAAACTCTTCTATTTTGACTTGGTGGGCCATGAATTCCATCCCCCTCCCCCAGTGTTTGTGAATTCACCTGGCAGTAAACTTCAATAGTCCCGAGGAGTGACTGCTTGGTATAATTTGACCATAGAGCCTTACACGGCCTGGTCCCTGCCTACATGCGAGATCGCCTCACTCCCTGGGTTCTGGACCAGCCCCTGCGGTCATCCGGGGGCACCCTTGTTGGAGGTCCCTCGGGTTTCCCAGGGGGCCAAACAAGATAGGGCAGTCTCGGTGGCTGCGCCGCGCCTCTGGAATTCCCTCCTGGTGGGGGCCTGCCTGACCCTGGCCCTCCCAACTTTTCGTAAGAACTGTAAGACCTGGCTGTTCCGTCTGCCATTTGGCGAGCGAGAGGGGTGATGGGTTGGATGGGGTATGGGAATTGGAGAAGGATGTGGTGGGGGTTTTCTGTGTTTTTATTTTTATTATTATTATTATTATTACTACTGTTATTTATTGAAGGATAGATTTTAATTGTTTTATTGTATTTTATTGTATTTATATGCCTTGCTGTTAGCCGCCCCGAGCTGCCTGTGACAGGAGGGGCGGGATACGAGTTTTCTAAATAAATAAATAAATAAACAATACTGGAGGAAATATGGGGTGAGGCCACACGAGCCAGGGAGGGGATGCTACCATGCGTTAGGTAGCCTTACCCCTCCCTGGGCAAACAAGCCATGCAAAGCGTTGGCTCGTGTGCCCTGTTTTCCCTGCACTGGGGGGGAGATCAGCTGGCTGCTCTGCAACTCATCCTTAGAAAAATTCCAAGGCAAAGTGGGGTAAGGCTGCCCAGGGCGTGGCAACTCGTGTGACAGGGTGCAATGCTGTGGGACCACGATGGATGGATGCTAGGGCCCGTCATGCATGGCCACATCATGGCTGGGAGCAGCGTCTCAATTCAGCCAGGGGAGGGAGGTGGGGTTATCCACCTGGACAACAACGGCTCTGGATATTTTCAGTCGTGACGGTGCTAGTTGCCATTATGCTTTGATCCTGCCTGGGGTGAGAGTCCTCACCCCAAGCAGAATCTGGCCCTGCCACTGAACAAACATGGCCCACACGGCCCCACCCTCCGTGCTGCTCAGCACGGTGCAGTCCCCTCCCTGACAGGCGGTTGTGGCAGCCTATGAGGCCGCCATGCCTACCTGGAAAAGCTCCAGTCACCAGCTGGAGTTAGGTAGAGTTGAGCGGGCCATCATACATGATGGCCTGCTCTACTAGGGTTGCCATACAACAGTCTGGGGATGGCTCCTGCAGACCATGGCAGGGCTAACTCCCAGTTGTGAGGTAGCAGGAAGCAAGCTTACAACCCACAGTTAATCCTGCCACAATCCGGGGAGTGTTTGCTCCCACCCACGGTAAACATCTGGCGGACAGGAACAAATGTGACACCACCATGGGTTGCCACACCAGGGTAAGCATGACCACCCATGGTAGCATCACGTCTGAAAACACCCTCTGTGGTCTGACAGCAACATTTACTCTGATTTTTTTAAGAGGACAAGAAGAGCCAAGGAGAAAATGTTGCTCTTAAGGTGATTAGATAGTGGTGTTTTCTCATGCCTCTCGCAACAACCAATCATCTGTTGCCCTGAAAGCAGAGCTAAACTGGAAGAGGAAGCCGTCAACTCCAATGAGGATGACTTAAATAGTTTTTGGTAGCTGTAAGACTTAACAACCAGCACTTTACTTCCATTCTTCTGCTGAGCTATTGTCAAAGGAATGTGTGACAGGAATACAGTCTAGGTAGGAAAGTAACAGTCTCAGTTCTGCTAATTTGGGAATATTGGGTATTTTGCTCATCATCACACTACAAGACAAGGGGAGGAAACTTACTAGGCACAATTGCAGCAAAATAACTCTTCACAAAATATAAACAACACCTATGGTCCAGCTACATACATTGGGTATTTTCAGACGTGACGCTGGCCGTTGGCCCCGTACCGGCACCACCGGCTTCGTTCCCCGCTGGGGTCACCCCGTAACGGCACAACAGACGTGCCGGGGGGATCCCGGCGGGGAAAGTGGGAGGGGCTGGGGCCGCGCGGTGCAACGTGCGGCCGCACGGCCCCGCCCCCTCCACGCACCCCGCCGCCCACCCTCCGAGGAGACGGGCGGGCGGCGGGGCCAATGCGGCCGCCGCGTCCGGCCGAACATGCCACGGCCCGGGATCCCGCCGGGGATCCCGGGCCGTGGCACGCGGCCAGACGTTACTTTTCCTTGGCCACGGCCCGGGGTCCGTTTGACCACGCTTCCCGGGACCTTCCCCCGGCTAGCCCGGGAAGCGTGGTTCAAATGAACCCCATGTGGGGATTGACCGTGGCCAACATCTGGCGCGCCGCGAACAGACGTACGGGACACGGTGACCACAGGTGGGTATTCACCGTGTTCACGTAACGTCTGAAATCACCCATTGTTATTCATGTTGAATCCTGACAGTCTCCATCCAAGCACAACATTCTGGGTGTTCCCAAATACAACGATAAATCCATGGAAAATTCATCATCCATTGAAATTGCTAATATTATCCCAATTCCATAGCTTCTCTTCCGTGCCTTTGTGTACTCCAGTGGATACCCCAGAGTTTCATGGATTATATAATGTTTCTATGGGCTGTTGGATTGCCACAGACAGGAAATGGAGGGAGCGCTTATCTAGATATAACAACGGCTACGCGCAAAGGATGGCTACTTGTAGTCCGTGCCCAATATTTTTTAGATCTCTGTCTGTGATAGAGTAGTAGTAAAGTAAGAGGCATGTTAGCACAAACAGATGTAATGATCGTATGTGTGTTTGTTTACTTCGAAAATGAGCAGCTAGTGTTATGTCTGGTAACATCCACTGTATATTGAGCTCCACTAGAGGGCTCAGAAACTATTTAAAGAAACACTACCCTCTACCTCTTCATTGCCAGGGTGAACGTCTGACTGTAGTTGCCTTCTTGGAGTGAGCAAAAGTAAAACCATGGAAACTCTAATTCATCTAGCTTATTCTTTTCCTGTGAAAGTGAGGTCAAAATCTAACCCCTTGGATTCCCACCAAACTCATAGATGAACTCAGAATCAAGCCAACTATACTTTAGTGGAGGGTGAGAGTGGGGAAGACAGTAGCATTCATTTGCTTGTGAGCATGTCAGCCAATGAAAGCTGTCTGCCTTCGTCAGTCAAGCACAGAAGTTATGCTCCAAGAAGTAGCATGAAAGAAAACGGAAGAAATGAATGAGTTCAAGGAGAGGGTATTTGAGAGAACTCTCTGCATGTTGTACCATTATTGTGTTCAATCCAGTAGAACTCAGAAAGCAAAAGCAACAGAAAGGAGACTCCTCAGCTGATCTTTTCACAGCGAGCCGTGCCTGGGTTTAATGTTTGTCCTTGTTATGCTAGTGTTTATGTTCATTGGCATTTATTTTTATCTGGCCTCTTCCCTTTGAAGCGATTGCCAAGCAAATCCTATGAATGTGAAGGATCACATCCCTCAATAGAGAAATTCAAATCAGAACGGAAGTTATACAATACCTGCTGGAGGGACAATACACAGAAATGAACTATCCAGCTTGTTCAGTCTTCTTTTCAAGAAATGCCACTAGAGGTGAAGCAAATAGGTGTTTGATTTATGTAGATGATAGCGTGTGCTTTGCATGTATAAGGTCCCAGGTTCAATCCCCGGCATCTCCACTTCAGGATCCCTGGTAGCACGCCTGGGGGAGGCCTCTGCTGGGAGCTTGGAGGGGTCTCTGGTAGCACGCCAGGATGGCCTCTGCTGGAGACCCTGGAAGAGCCGGATTTGGACCCAAATTTGAAACCCCTGCTGCCGTGTCAGGTTGTGACAATACTGGGCTAAGATGGACCATTGGTCTGACTCNGCTCCACTTCACCCCTAACCTTGTCTGAAGATCCACAGTTATCCACACCATACCCACCCTACAATTCTATATTGCGGTTGCAATCATGATCATCCTTGAGTGTTTCTCAGAATTCAATTTCACTCAGCCAGCACCTCAGCCTTCCAGAGGAAGCTCACCTGGCCCCAAGCCTGTTGACATTCCGGCGAAGTTGTAAAACTTGGCTGTTCGCCCAGGCCTTCGGGGAGGGGGGAGAGGGGTTAGAGGGTTTTATCTCCCCTACCCTATTTATTGTTAGTGAGTTCACAGGCCCTGTTTTAATACTTTGAATTGTATGTTTGTCTGATATGTTTTAAATTGTTTTATATATATTTATATGTACTATTTTATTGTTGGAAGCCCCCCCCCGAGCTGTTTTTAGGAGGGGCGGGGTAAAAATCTAGTAAATAAATAAATAATTAAATAAATAAATAATTCTCAGGCTTGATGTTAACTTAATTCTGTCCTGGCTGCTGAACCAAGAACACATTAAAAACTACAGCTCATTAGTTCTTCTTTAGTCAAGTTAATGTAGACACCGCTCAGTGGTAAACAGGGGCAGTCTGATTCAGGTACACTAATGTCAATTAAAATCAACTCCTGTTGATTTTAGTTTGGAATTTGCTCATCAAAGAGGAAAGTCAAAGCTCCAGGACAATACTGCAGGTGTGCCTTTTTATCATCTAAGCTGCTATCCTCTTAATCTTCTCCCATTTGTCTACAACCTTCTTGAAGCGTGGTGCTCAAGACTGAATACAGTATTCCAGGCGAGGTCTCACCAGCACCATGCAGAGTGACACCAACACCTCCTGGGGTTTGGATACGAATCGATGCCCCTGTTAACACAGCCCAAACCAACATTTGCCTTTTTTGCAACTGTGCCACATTGCTGACTCATGGTCATTTTACGATCCACCATAACTCCCAGACCCTTCTCTGCGGTGCGACTGCCTAGCCAGTTATTCCCAATCTTATATTTTCACTTCTGGTTTCTCATTCCTATTCATAGGCCGTTTTTACACAGATGACACCCACCCATCTCCACCCACCAGGGCCGCAGCAGTGTCCGTGTAAAAACAGCCACAGTATTTTGCATTGTCTTTGTTAAATCACATTTGGGCCCTTTTTGCACAGGCTGCAGCTGCGTGGGGGTGCATGCCACAGCGTGGGTGGCACATGGATGCCAGTGCAGACGGGTGCACGCATCCCCCACCCCTCAGGATTTACACAGGCGGCACCCACGCATGATGAACACTTAATGCGTGGGTGCCACCCGTGTAAAAAGGGCCTTTGTTTCTTCCAGCCCATGTCTAGTTTATCTAGACCGCAATCTCGTTTGTTTAGACTGCTGTATATTCTAGTCCTGCCCTCTCACTTTTGTGTCATTTGTGGCATATTTGATGAGTATGCTCTCTAATCCCTCTTTTAAATCATTCATGAAAGATGTTGAAGAGGACTAGACCCAGGACAGATCGCTGCAGGATGCCACTTGATACCTCCTCCCAATTTGATACTATTGCATTCATTATTATTCTTTGAGCATGGCTTTTCAGCCAATTGTGAACCCACCAAATGGTAATTCTATCCAGCCCCCATTTCTCCAGTTTTCTTATACGCGATGCTCTTTTACAGTTCCTCTGAACTCATATCCAGTGCTGGCCATAGCCATTATACTAGTAGATGGATCATGGATTGGACCCAGTACAGATGTTATTTTCACAAAGATGTGCATGTGGCCATACACGTGCTAGAGTTCCAAAATAATACCACAGCCATTCTAATCTTTTATCTGTTCTCAGCAGTGAACTGTGTTCAAAATGTAGGAGAAAGTGAAAAACAGATTTCTTTCTTGCCAAGCTAAAAGGTCTGATTCCCTCCCCTCCCCTCAACACAGTGTTAGCACACACTATGGGTGATTTCACCCAAATGATTCCCCGCCGGGATCACTCCGGCACGTCCAACAGACGTGCCGGCTGATCCCGGCGGGGAATCGGGGAGGGGGGAGGGGCCGCGCAGCGCAAAGTGTGGCCACACAGCCCCGCCCCCCACTGCCCGCCCTCTGGGGAGATGGGCGGGCACTGCAGCCAATGCGGCCGCAGCGCCCGCCCGATTTGACCACGCCCCGGAATCCCGCTGGGGATTCCGGGCCATAGCCGCCGGCCAGACGCGACTTTTTGTTGGTTTCCGCCGGGGATCTCTTTGACCACACTTTTGGGGATTGTCTGGCGGGGAGCCCTGGAAGCGTGGTTGAAATTGACCCCATGTGGGAATTGACCGTGGTGAACATCTGGCCGCCGCCTAACAGACGTTCAGGGTGCTGTGGCCCCATGTGGGTATTAACCGTGGTTCACTGTGATCTCGTCACGTCTGAAAATACCCTATTACAACTGTGCCACCTTGTCAGTCTTTGGGTTTAGAGAGAGGCTGCTTTCTGACGTTATATCGGAAAGGCAGGAACTTTCGCGACTGCCACCTCTCGCGGCTTTCGTGTCTCTTGCCAACTTTTGCAGCTCTCCAATAGTGAGGATTAGCGCCCGTCAGAATGCACTAATCCCCTTTAGTGCACGAGATCACCTGTCCTTGTAAAGGCTACATTTGGGGACCTGGTCATGCACAGGTATTCTCACATGCTCAAAGGGGACTAGTGCATTCTGACGGGTGCTAATCCTCGCAATTAAAAAGCTGTGGCGATGATTGCAGAAGTTCCCATCCCTCCGATGCAACCTCGGAAAGCAGTCAGAATCTGTTGAGAAGCTGGTTATTTTAAGAGCCCTTTGCTCACATTCAAAGGAATCTAAACTATTTAATGAGCGAATGTTGTTTGTTTTTTAAAATACAAACAGTTGGTGGATATTGCCATTCCTATGAGCTTAAATTAAATGTCCCAGAGGCTCCTTATCTTCTTCACTAAATCTTTATTCCCCCAAGTTATAAAGGAAGCATAACACTACTACATTCCAGTTATGTCTAAAAACAACAGAGTCATTGGACAGAGCGTGTTGGTTCTGCAACAGGAGATTTCTAAACTTTTATCCTGGAACTCAAAACAGCTGAGGAGGTGCAGATAACTCCACTTCAGATAACTAACCAACGCTCTACTATGGCCAATTGTTAAACATGGAAAAATTGCTATTAGCAAGTGCATTCTCTACCTTTTCAATTACTGGTAATAATATGTTATTATTAATAATATTTTCCCCATCAATAGCAGTCTCCATGTAGGACAGGGAAGGTATCAGCCTATGGCAGTCTACTGGGCTTGGGGATGGGACCATTCTTGGTAGTTCCTTGTTCCCCTCATGGCTCCTGTGGACACCTCTATCAAAGAGAACCTTCCTTACCAGGCTGAAAGTGCTTTCCTAGCCCCTCCCCGTAAGATGCTCCCCACAGCACTGGCCCTGCTCTCCTCCACAGAGGTGATCTCCCAGGGGCCTATCCTCTCAGTCTATTAGAAAGTAGCTCATGGTCTATCAGTGGATGACAACTTGGCAACCTCCATGTAAAATTTCAAGGCATTTTACAACTGTGGTCAGTATTACGATCCTATGTCCCAAGATAGAGCACTGGATTTATTACATAGGGTCTCGGCTGCTGCAACTAGTCCTCCAGGCGCAGAGGTTGCGGCTAGACTATGGGTGAAAACAAATGAGACAATCGCCCACATATTAGTCAACATTAGCCCATACTGTTTATTAGGTGTTCGCCAAATGTTCAGCCCCACTGAACACAGGGCTGCAACCCAGGCCCCTTTCATTACTTTGTCTCGGAGAATGTGGAGCCTGCTGTGTAGGCAAATGCTAGCTAATATCTGCCCATGGGGCTGCTTTCCATCGATTAGCGCGTGTGCAGCCTCTGCCCTCATACAGGTCGGCCAGGATCACAGAGTCCCGGGTGTAGGGCCTAGAGCGGTCCAGTGAGCGAGTACTTTCTCCGGTCTTGCTCTCACTGGTGCTATGTTTACTTTCGCTTTTAGAGTGCTCCAAAAAGACACGCCAAAAAGCAAAAAACCCACAAAGAAAACAGACAAAAAACACAGTGGGGGGCAGCTTCCTGTACCTAGAATTTGCTGTGGCTGTGAGGGGGGGCGGGGGACTGGGGAGCATGCGGTTTCTCCCTGTTTATTAGGTTCATCTGCTAGACGGATCCCGGTCCAGGGTTCAGCATGGCGGGCCTCCGGGTCCGTCACGTCTGAAATTACCCTTGGTTTTGGTTGTTGTTTTTACCCCCCTTATCTTTAATATTCATATTTGGGTATTTCCCCCTTTCCCCTTTAAACATTTGCACTTGTTTCCTTTTACATTCTGACCATATCTCCTTTTGTTTTGTCTATTTTGTTTAACCAGTTCTTCTCCAATTTTGTTCCCTTACATGTTCTTTCCCTCGCAACAGACATTTATATTTTTATGCCTCAAATCCCCAACTGTGAGGCTAACATTTTCCCCCACCCCACCCTGAATACAAACAAAAACACAAACACACAAATAACAAACTACTCACTGGGATAGTATTGCTTTCCCACCATCAGGAAAAGCAAGCTAGGGTTACCTCCTCCAGTCAGCTTAACTTTTCTAATTGCGCCTGAGTTGACTGCCCAGGCTTCCTTTTATCCAATCTGCCCATTGTTTATATTTTATCAAGACTGTTGCCCTACTGCACCCCAAGATGTTATACATCAGCACAGGTAAACTTTAGTTTCCTCCTAGTCTCATTGCAATAGTCTTTTATATCTTCAAGTCCACACCCCTAACGGGGGCTCCCAATATTTAGTATGCTGCCTGTCACAGTCTCATTATTTATTATTCAGCTTCTTCATTGGAAGACAGGTGTAGAAAGGCCTCCAGGTTTTCTGTGGCTGAAAACAACTTAGGTTTCCCTTTTACTGAGATAAGCATCTTGGCAGGAAATTTTAGTGTAGGTTTCAATCCCCTTTTGTGAAAAATATTGAAGTATTTATTCAATCTTCTTTGCCTCACCATAGTTTCAGCTGAGTAATCAGGGAACACTTTTACTGGGTTGTTGTTAAATGTCAGCTCTTTTTTCAGACTAGCTTTTAGCAATATTTCTTCTTTTACTTGGAAGCTGGCAAATTTTACAAGTATGGTGCATGGTCTATTGGAATCCTTAATAGGTGGCTTGCCCGTTCTATGTGCCCTTTCAATCCCAGCTGAATGTAAGTGGGTTTCTTCTGGGAAGATCTTGCAGAAATGCCCAGATTAGCTCTCTTATATCAGTTCTTTCACTCCCTTCCGGGATACCCACTAATCTCAAATTATCTCTCTGGGACCTATTTTCCAGGTCTTCTGTTTTTTGGAGAAGGAATGACACAGATTCCTGCATTTTTACTAATTGATCCTCTGTGGATACAGCTTGATCTTCCAAAGTGGATATCCTGTCCTCTGCCGTGTCCAGTCTTTTTGCCAATATTTCCAATTTTTTATTTCCTGCATCCACTGAGGAACGCAATTTCACAATTTCAATGTTTAATTCTTTTTTCATTTCTAGGAGGAACTCCGTTACTGACCTGTTCCCAGCTGCTGCTGCTGCTGCT
>QEPC01004381.1:6104897-6116566 GCA_003113815.1 Sphenodon punctatus | reverse complement strand
GTTTGGGGCACTTTGGCCCCGCCGCGGAATTGACCGTGGTTGAGCGTGATCTCGTAACATCTGAAAATACCCAATGAATACATTAAACGATACCGGTGCTAGTACAGATCCCTGGGGCGCAATCCACTATTTATTTGAATTTCTCTCCATTGGGAAAACTGACCATTTAGTCCTCTTTGCTTCCTATCCTTTAGCCAGTTACCAATCTACAACAGGACACTGCCTCCTATCCCATGACTTTTTAATTTCCTCAAGAGGCTCTCATGAGGGACCTTATCAAATGCTTTCTGAAAATCCAGATACACTATATCAACTGGCTCCCCCTTATCCACATGCTTATTCATACCCTCAACAAAATTCCAAGGTCACACCCTCAAAAAAATCCAAATACACCTTGGCCCACTAAAAACTGCTTTCCCCAAACACGTACACTCCATCAGAGAATCGGATCATATAACAGAATGGACTACCCAAATATCTTGAGAGAACCTGTTACAATACAGACAGAAGGAACCCTCTCCAACAGCAGACTTTAGTTGTTACCTACCATCCCAAACTGGATACTGGATTGGGACCAAATCCTGAAAAGTCTTCCCTGAACCCCATCTTCCGGCTTTCAAACAACCTCCTAATCTCTCTCAGCTAATTATCTGGAGCAAAACAACTATGTCTTCACATCTCTACTGCAAACAGCAGCCAGATATCCCAGGGAAATCTATTCACTAGAAGGGACCGAACAACTAGATGTCTAAAAATCTGATATACCTTATTTAGTGCACTAAATGCCTCCATGGGAACTATGTAGGTAAAAACCACCAACCCTTGCACAAATGCATGAGCTCACACAGAAAAAAGATCAGAGACAAGAGCACGGATTGTACTGTTGGAAGTCACTTCTCACAAAGTGACCACTCCATTTCTGACCTCTCTTAAAAAGAAGCCTATGCAACATCTTTAAAGGCGAGCCTGGGAACAAAAATCCACAGCTCTACGTAGACGGCGCAAAGGACAACGGACTCAGTTTAGACATGGGTTTCACAAGCCATGAATTTACAGCTACAGGAAGCTTTAAATTTATTTACTATCAGGAGCTCTTATTCTATTCTTTTGAAATGCAGTCCTCCTACCTGGAGATTGGAAACAATGGCAAAGGGAAGGGAGGAGGAGGTGAGAACAATTACGGTATATACCTCACTGCTTGCTCAGTCCACAGTTCTAATTCCTGACTCACCTGATGAGGTCCGAAAGCTTGCATACCTCCACCAACTGGAGTTGGTCCAATACAAGATACCATTGTCTCTGACACTTCAAGTAACTGAGATTTGTGAATAATCAGAGGGTGGTTTCATGCTGGGTTTTTTTCAGATGTTGCACTGATTTATTCACTCACTTTCCCTCTATTAGTTAGTCCACAAAGTAAGAACAAGATTCTGATTTCAATTACCATGGTGTAAATCGAGAATATCAGATGACATTACTCCTGGATGAAAAGGCAAGAATTGGACCTCACTTTCAGTGCAAGTTACACTACTTTGACTTACACTCGTAGCTTAAAATTGACAACTCACTATTTCAGTCATGCTATTGTCTCTTTTCTTTCCCTATCAGTGCCATCCCTTCCATCTTTTCTGCCTTCTGACTCCTATTTAAAAACCCTCTCCTTTCCTTCCTGAAGGGGGATGGGAAGTCTTAGCTCCCGAGGGCAATTTAAATTGCCTTAGCCATAATTCATGGAAGAAGCGACTCTTCTTTGAAAGAAAGCTCTCCTCTTTCGTCTGGAGCAGAAGGATTATTAAGATTATGTGCAGGCCTGTTCTTGGGGGTTAACGAGACTGCTTGTGGTAGTTGCTGTGGCGACTATGGAATGTTAACCAGAGAGCAGACAGCAGTCAGCTGTGTCTCTGGCCTTAATAATATGATTTTATGTAAGGTATTGAGGAGTGTTTTGTGGCCTAAGGAAACCAGAACAAACAGAAGCAAGGCAACTAGTTTTGTGTGGTCACAGAGATCCCCGATGAAAGTCACCTGGTTTATCACATGCTGCTTTTAGGGTCCTTTGAATATTCAGTGTCTATGAGTAATTAGGCAGGGTGTGAATTTAATGTTTTTGAAAAACTATGGTCTAGACAACCCTACATGCTGAAGACTTGTAACCACAGAATAGGTAGAGTTTGGACCCTTACACTGTGAGCCCTCCCCCAATGTACCCACTCCATTATCTCATCAATGTACTTTAGTTCATACTTGAGCCACAGTCCTGAAACCAGTTACGGACTAATAAGTCCCAATGGATTTATAATTTGCACTAAAAGCTCATTCACCAGATTTTGGAGAAAGCAAATATCTAAGGGGAATAGGCACAGTCAAAGTATATTAATTTTAAAACCAGGAATGAATACTTTACCAAATACTTTGCTGTGTTTACCCATTTCTACTGCTCCTATACCAAGTCAATCTGGGGGGGTGGGGGGTCTCTGCTTTTCCCAGTGTACATACATCTGCTTTAGTAAATTAAGCAGCCTAGCAGTCACAGCTGTCAGGGGTCTGCACAGAAGCTTAAGGCTAGAATGGGCTCGGAATACCGCATGCCCTTTGATCCCATTGGTTTTGTGCTGCTGTGACTGCAGCAATTTTTGCAAAATTTGGCTGTTTTCCAAATTCTGCAGAAACTGCCTGTAGCAATACAGCGGAAGCCTACTGAGTCAACCAATGAGTTGCTGGCACGGTTGTGATCTATTGGAATGTATTCTGGCATTAGTGGGGGCCTCCTGCCACAGTTGCTGAAGTGCAGCTGCCTATGACTAGGGCTGCCACTTCTTGCAGCTTGACCCCGAGACTCCCATTTTGGCCTATGCGAGTCTCGGAGTCAAGCTGCGAGAGGTGGCAGCCCTGTCCATGGCCCTTTTCAAACAGACACCTCCCACTCTCCCATGTGTGTGGGTGGGGGCCATCCATTTGAACGCCCTGGTGGGTGGATGGGTGGGCATCTGTGCAAATGCCATTGCAGGTGGGTACCCCGGGGGCGGCGGGGAGATGCTCCTGCGCTCCACCCATCACCCACGCACGTAGCAACGGGTGCCAATGTCGGATGCTCTGTGCATGGAGATGGGTGGGCATCCGTGGGAACGCCCCCCACCCCACACACCCATGCCTATCAGAAAAGGGTCTAAGATCCTGCCTCTGGAAAGAATTGTTGCTCACTGAGAGGTCTGTGTGGTATTTGGTGGCATTTTAAAGATACAAGGTATCCCAAACTGATGGAATGGTGTGCTGAGAGCTCATTTACATTCATAAATTGGCTTAATTCACACAGTTCGGTTAATTTGCATTAGTTATTTTGCTCACAGAAATTAGATTTTCTACTTGTGGAATTTGGGCTTCCCGACTGCAGAATTTGGATGGGGAAAAAAGAAAATCATAGAATACACAAGACTTTGCTCTCAGCTAGCCTTTTCAACGCCATAACCCTGGCATCACTTGCAAATGCACAAATTCCAAGTAGCAAATAATTCAAATCCAATGCAAGTGCAAATAAACAACAACAGGAATTGGTACTTACACAGACAAGCAGCTGCCTCCACTGCTAAATGCTTTTAAATAAGTGAATAAGTATTTAAAAACAAACACAGATAAAATAAATATCATTAGCCCCTCCTCTTCTTAGGTCTTTCCTTGAGCTTCTTAATGATGGTTTTAGTACCACTACAAATTTAGTGGGAACGTGTAGGATATTAGCTTTACAAAGCCATCTGGTCTCCATTGCCATTAACTATGCTAAGTCCAGGCCAAAGAACTGCAGTCTGGTCAGTGCTTTTCCAAGTACAAGACAAGCAAGTAGTATAGTATAGTATAGTATAGTATAGTATAGTATAGTATAAGTTTATTTAGGCATTAGCTTACACCATAGCTATTTCAAAATTAAAACACAACAAGCAAGTAACATATTCCTTCAGTCTCTCTTGACACAGGAGACTATGGCAGTTCTTCCTCTGAAATGGCAGCTGGGTTTGGGCCTAGAGATTATGCCCTTGTGGAAGGGTGATAAGCAGTCACATTAAGGAAGTCCTTAATCTATGGATTGTTGACACAGAAAACATTGCAACAACATTGAATCATGTTAGTGTGTATCAGGAAAGTGTTGTATCTACAGGATCTTCCACTTGGTTGGTAATAAATTACAAAAACACAAAAGGCTGTCATGGCTTTGGAGTGTCCGTATGTAATTAAGGAATCCCTAATCCAGAGATTACCATCTCCTCACTGTAAGCCCCCCATCTGTTATGCTAGCCCTCACAGCATAGGCAACTTGTCAGGGTGGGCACAAGGGGCACATGCCCCCCAATTTTCAGAAGCCATATAGCACCCATAGAACCCCCGGCCAACCCCCACTCCTGTGCCTCCACCCCCTCTTGACAGTTATCAGTCACCTGTGCCTCACAGTGAGAGCATTAGGGTCTCTGGACCTGTTCACGCTTAGGATCTCTCACCGTAGTTCTTTCAGGGATTTTACTGTTGATGCCGGCCAATTGGTGGCCAAGCATTAGAGCAGATTTCGGCCAATGTTTTTACACGTGGCTACCTAAATTTAATTTAGACACTTGCATCCATATTTAGGCACCTAAATGAAATGATTGGATTTTAAGAAATATTGCATACCTGCAGATCTCAGCAATTCCTGCAGAAGTTGGAGGGTAGAGATGGGAAACCTTCTCTCTTCTACAGGCCAGTGTGAAAATTAGCACAACCTCCATGGGTTGTGTCCTTGGAATGGGAAAAGAAAGAGGAAGGTCCAAACCATAGATCTATGACATGCCAATGGATCCATCCATACCTCTCAAGTGTCCTGGATTTTTCAAGGCGTCCCTGATTTCACACCTCTTTTGTTATCTGTCCCGCAGTCCCAGTAAACTTCTGTAAAGTCCCAAATTAGAAAGGGAGGTGAGAGGGAGAGCAATTTGCAAGTCCTCAGTGGTACAATGAGTTGAATTCTCCATCCATAAAGAGCCAGACTGACTACATCATTTGACCCAGGATACGTCAGATCAGCCCCTCCCATAAAAGAGATAAGGAATTACAACTCATGAATGACCCTTCTACTTTCTGGGAGAACAAGGTTTTCCAAAACCTGAGAAAAAATGGTCAGTCTTTGGAAAAAAAATTTTTAAATCCATTAGGGCAATGTAGGGCTGTGATTTCTAAGAATTCCTTTTTGGGGAAAAAATCCCAGCTGGCTAGGTGTTCAAACCAGCCCTTATAAAGGGGCTAATGTGATTAATTACTTTTGAAAGACAAAATAATTTCTGATCAGCCTCCCTTTTAGGTAATGGGCATTTAAATAGATGCCCACAAGAAAATCTTTACAGCATCTCATCTGTCAGAGACTCCACACAGGAGAAATGGCTGGAATCAGGGCCGGCTCCAGGCATGTGCCACATCTGCAGCCACACATGGCCCCGCGGCCAGCTGCGGCCCCGCACTTGCCTGTCTTGGAGGCAGGCTGCAGCCACCTTCTCCCCCAATAAGTTCTTCTGCCTCCCCTTCCTGGGTCCCCATCCCTCACCTGCCTCTACCTCCTAGTAGAGCTGCAGCAGCAGCAGCCCACTGATTGGGCTGGGAGATAAAGCTGTTTGTTTATAAACAACTCCTCCCCATGTGAGTGATCAGAAGGTTGTTACCTTTTAAAGGAGGTTCTTCGAGATGGGTCCCAACATTCTCACAACTGGGTGTGTTAAGATAGCAGCACCTCTGGACCAGTCACATCATGTGTTGTGCACAAGGCACAGGCAGCACCAGCAGCAAGAAGCAACAGGCCCTGGAGGTCAGGCTGGCTAAGCTCACCCCCTCCCCCTCAGTAAGGCAGTGGACGCAGTCAGTCTCTCTGTGCCTGCCTCACTGCCTGCCCAGCTGCTCCTNGGTGAAGAATGGGAATCCTTCCTGTCCAGAGGGAGTAAATTTTATGTAAATTTACACATTTGCATAATTAGGTGGGGCCTAATTATGCAAATTAGGCCCCACACCAAGACTTCGCACATGGCCTCACAAACCTGGCTGGGGCCTGCCCTGACTGGAGTGGAAGGAAAGCTTTATTGTCAGAAGGATGGCTGTGTAAACTGTAAAGCTCACTGGGCATGGGGTGTGTGGAGGCCAAGCAGTTGATGGAAGTGCTTTGCTAGAGCTTGGGCATAAAGACTGTCAGGACACGGGTTTAAATTTGGCTTATGAGTGAACTTGTATTGATGTGCAAGTCCTTTCACTTTTTAAGATTGCTTTCTTTTTTAAAAAAAGTGGTGTTTTTTTAGCTCAGTCTCAGTTACTAGACTATTCTTAATTTGCATATATGCAAAGTTTATGTAAATGTCCCACACTGAAATGAGGGACAGCAACTCTCAAATTATAGGACAGAGTCCAAGGGTTGAGAGGTAAGAATCTATCAACTGTCTTTGAATGCATATCCTTGGGCTACACATCCCTCATTCCTGCTGTAGGAT
The DNA here is from genome assembly GCA_003113815.1 of Sphenodon punctatus. NCBI lineage: Eukaryota > Metazoa > Chordata > Lepidosauria > Sphenodontia > Sphenodontidae > Sphenodon > Sphenodon punctatus. Next base: position 6,110,078 of record QEPC01004381.1, on the reverse strand, counting down.
ATCAGTCCTACTGTCATACTTTGGATGTAGAGTCAAATTGCATTGTCAGTCCAGGAATCCTCATTTCTAAGCTTGACTCTCTGCTCCTGTGTGCTTGCACGTGTGTGAGAAAGGGAGAACGGTAGCTCTTCAGGTAAGTGGAAATTCATCTCTGGGGAGGGGCATTATCATTCCTTGGGAGTTCTGCTTGGGGGGAGGCAGTGGCAGTTGGGGCTTTTATGAACCCCAACCAGGGACAGTGTGTGTAAGGAACATGTGACCCAGCACAGGCTTTGGCAGCTCCATCCATGGTCCATGTCTGGCTGGTGACAACTCTACTGTGGGCTGTGCTAGTCTCCCAGTAAGGGTTGACTCCTCGCATTTCCACAACCTACTTCAGACTGATTACTTCAGGTGAGGACCTGCGTACTGGGATATACCAGCAGAAACAGACATCGCTCAGGGCTACATCTAGGTGGATCCATCTTAGGTGGATTAGATTTCATTTAACTAACAGAGCAATGTTGTCTGGGATCTGGATTGGGGTCAGGGCTCAAGATGGCATCAAGGAGTCACAGGAGAAGCCAAAAGCGAAGTCAGGATCTGTAGTGGTTTGAGTGCCAGGAGCAAGGGAGAAATCATAGCTGAGTTAGAAGGTCAGTGATGAGTCAGTTACCAGGTGTTAGTCAGCGAGCAGAGCTGGGTCAAGAGCTGGGAAGCAAAAGCCAGAGAACCAGAAGTGAATCAGTACAGAAGAGCAGAAGCTGGGGAGGAGCAAGGTTGAGGTGGAGCAAGTATAAGGCAAAAACAAAAAAAGTGAACTACAATTTCCAGACACATAAGCTTGCCATCCATCACATTGCACAGACCACTTCCTATTTCCTATTGCTCCTTTGCATCGTTCCAAGTGGCCAGTGGGGTACAAGCTTGGCCAGACAACCAGGGCTGCTAGCGCAGAGCAATTCATTCAGTACTACAGCTGCTGAATCATATCACAGCTCTCCTGTGGTGCTGTGGTCACACCAGCAGCCTGAGGATCTGTGGTCTTGGGGAGGGATGCAGCCCATTCTAGAGATGAATATTCTTAAAAGGAAAAGGAAATATTTCCTCTGCAGTGGCTTCCTCTCCTCTTGTCCATTTCCAACTTCTGGCTGGAAAAAACACAAAAGATTTCTTTGAGCTAGAGAAAAACAGCATCACTGCCACAGTCATTCATAGCAGTGGTTATTCACCCCTGCTCTGTGTGTATCACTGCATCACAAGATCCCCAAAGCTGCCATTTTGAAGCTGTTACCTAGAAGTGTGGTCCACAGTGCGAATCACAGCAGCTTTCCCTGCCTCCCAGCTAGAAGGAAGGTGTGAGGGCTCTTTTGGGAACTCAGATTCACACTGATCCATTAACAAGCATGAAGCCATTGACAAATGGTTGAAGCAATGAAACCCATCTGAAGGAGTGTGGGCATCACTTCAGGGTTGATGCCAAAGGAGTAGCAAGCACCCTCCTCCAAAATAAAAAAATTGCTGCTACCCCTTCTCCACCCACATAAGTAGGAGAATAGCTTCATACTATGAGTAGCAAAATCATTGCTCCTCCATCAGTAACCTTTATTGCTCCTTTGCTCCCCTGAACTAATTATTCTAGCATTACCTGCACATCACTTCTATGATTGTCTAATCTCAGACAGCCCAAGGAGTGGAGGCTCCATCTATCTCTTCTAGAGGGTTAAATTAGCCACGTTTCACTGAACCATGAGCTGAAAATTCAAATAAGTTTCCCCTCACATCTGGGAATCTCACATGCTAAATTTTCAAAAGGGGCTGTCAAACACTTTTCATTATCTTGCAATGCACAAATTTGTAATTCAAAATTTGTAGTTCTCATTTCATTAATTCATAGTTTTTGTAATTCATTAATATGCAGTTGTAATGGGTTAATTCTTCAGTTTGCAATTTCATTATTTAAGCAACAAGGATATAAGCCATATAGTAAAGATAAGAGTCCACTGACATCAATGCCAACCTCCCATTGGCTTGGATGGGCTCAATGTTACAACCTTATAGTAGACACTAAAGAGTCCATTGAAGTTAGTGCAAAACTTCCATTAACTTGAGTAGATTCTTTGATGCATACTATATTGCCATTCAAGCCAATGAGATTTTTAATATGACTTTGGTTACAAAAGTATCAAATTTCACTTCATATATACTCAAGTGGCTATCGAGTCTTATAACCTGGGTAAAAAAAATAAAAGCATCAACATATGTAATCAACATATCTATGGAAGGATGGTCGCACATCAACATGAATGCCTGATCTGTGTAGAGCTATCTATTATGTGGTAAATCTGAGACAGTTCTAATGATTTCAGGGAGGACTATCACAAAATAACCACCTGGTAACTCTGTGATAAAAGTGTTCACACAAACAAGTCCATGGCAGTCCTGTGGTAATGGCAGTAAGTGTTTGAAACTCCCTTCAGAATCCTGTTTTCAACAAACATCCACAAACATTCACAGAAAACAGCTAGTGGTAACCTGGTGGGATGGTTACAATGGAGTTCCTGTGGTGTCTGCTCTGCTGTACCACATGATAAAGCAGTGGTGGGAAAGTTCCCTGGATTCTACCAGTTTGCCATATGGTACAACAGTTCAAGTACAGCAATAATCCCCTCATAACCCCACTGGGTGCTCTACAAGGTTTTTTGGATGTCTGAAAAAAGCCTTAGCTTTCATTTCAATTAGTTATTAGTTGCTTTATTTGAAATCAAAATTATCTAAAACAAAAAACTTAAAGGTTTAAAAAAACAATAAAGGCAGAACTATTGCCAAAACAAAAAAACTTTCCTTTTCGAAACAATTTCACAAAATACATTTTCCCTAACTTAAACTCCAAAAAACATGAAGATTAATTCCAATTCCAATTACAAGGACATTTAACAACCTACATTACAACCAAAATGAAACTCCAAAAAGCATGGAAATTATTTCCAGATTTTCTATCTATGTTCCATACTATACCATCAACATTCACGGAAGATACGTACTTAATTTATTATCATACATACTTACTTTTTACTATTTACCACTAACTAAACTTATCACATTATTTCTTTACACAACATTTATTTATTATCATAAGTCACCTACGAACATTTTTTTAAACTGCCTTAACTCTGTCCTTTTGCGCAGAATTGCATTGTACACAACTGATTGTATAAAGTTGTCTACACTGACATAGTCAACATTTCATTGTTGAAAGTGTATACAATTTCTATACATGTAAAGGACAGAGTTAAGGCAGTTTGAAAAAATGTTCGTAAGCAACTTACGATAAGAAATAAATGTCCTGTAAAGAAATAATGTTATATGTTTAGTTAGTGGTAAATAATAATAAATGTATGTATGGTAATAGATTAAGTACATTTCTTCCGTGAATTTTGATGGTAAATTATGGAACATGCTTTTTGGAGTTTAATTTTTTGTTGTAATGTAGGTTGTTAAATGTCTTTTTAAATTGGAATTGGAATTCATTTTAATGTTTTTTGGAGTTTGTTAGGGAAAACGTATTTTGTGAAATGGTTTTTAAAAGGAATGTTTTTTGTTTTGGAAACGGTTCTGTCTTTAATGTTTTTTGAAACCTTTAGGTTTTTTGTTTTAGATAATTGGGGGGTTCCTGGATCTGGGCCCTGGATTCAGTTATATACCCTGCAATTTTGAAAATTACTACTTAGGGATGTTTAAGTCAGTCACATGAAAGACCTTGCCCTCTGGGGGCATGGATCTGGCCCCCGGCAGGACAAAAATTCCTCATCCCTGCCTTAAACCATGTGGTAAGTTTGCAGAGGTTATTTGAAAAGCTTGCTTTGAGTGACAGGTAGGAACAGGGCTTGGGAAGTTGTGCAGGGGTGGGTGGGAGGAGAAGCAGGGCTTGCAGGGGTCCAAAAGGTACTTTACTATTTCTAGGTGGCCATCAAAACAGGCAGTCCTAAGCGGGGTTGAGTTTGTCGAAGTAGGGTTGTTGACGGATGCTCCATGATTTAATAGACTGAACCACCTTCAAATGACCAGCAGCAGAAGCTGCCCATAATGGAGGAGCTCCTTCAGTGGTCTCACCATCAAAATTCACTGAGCCACCAACTTCTATAGAAGCACAGCAATGTTCCAGCAGATATTTCACCATGTCAAGACGCCCATAATGGGCTGCCATGAGAAGTAGTGTGGCACCATTGCTTTTTTCTGACATTAGCAAAGCCATTTCTTCTTTAGTTTTGCTTGCCAGCAACTTGGTGAGGAGTCGCATCTTGCCATCACAAGCTGCATCGAACACTGCTGTCTTTAGATCTATTTAGTCTGTTCCTCCCTTGAAGGATACACACTTGTCTTTCCTCAGCGTCACAGATAATAAAAGCTACTGGAAACAGAGTTCAAAGGGAGTGTCCACGCCCTTTTCTTAGTAGAACTGTGTTACTGTTTCATACAGACATGAAGAAGATACTAATAAACTGAATTAAGGCATAACACAAAGCACACACTGTTCAGGAATCTTCCCGAGGCTTTGGGGACCCCACCGGCTCTCTCTCACCGGAGCCACCTTCACAGCAAAGCTGCTGCTGCTGCTGTTGCCGCCACTGCCTCACCCCATGCCTCCTCTAGCTCCTCCATGACAGGCGACTCCCCACAGCAACTAGTCTTTCCCCAAGCAGCCACTCCAGTACCCAGGCGCAGTCAAGATTGCTGCCACCCAAAGCCCCAATGTGGCGGTTGGGGTGGTTTCATGCTGGGGATGTTGTGTGGTCGATGGTCTTCACCGGGGCTGCTGGGAGGCAGAGGAGCTGGGCCTGCTGGCCACGAGTGGAGCCAGAGGAGGCAGCTGGGGCTGCAGCAGAGATAGTGAGGAGGCAGCGGTGGCAGCATGGTGGAGCTGGTTGCAGAGGCAGGGCGCTGCCATGCCGGGACCAGGCTGGCTGGTTCATACAGAGTAAATGAATAAAAGCCACACAGCTTTCCATACGGAGTAAATGGATAAAAGTCATGCAACTTTCCATACCACTATGCATGTGCCAGCCAGCAGAACTATTTAAAAATGTTTAATAATTTGCTTTTTGCTACACCAAGCACTATCACGTTACAAGTGGCACTTGGTGGTCATCTCACACTCCAAGTCTGTGAAGTCTGGGGGTTCAACTCATGGGGGGGGGGGGG
>QEPC01004381.1:6034222-6086837 GCA_003113815.1 Sphenodon punctatus | reverse complement strand
CCTGTGACTGTTCTGTGCCCCTGGGGTTCCCCCTGTTCTGGAAATGTCTGTGTAGCTGTGGGGGTGCCCGTGCAGGCTGTGCTGTTGTGGGGGGTTCAGTTTGCCGTTCCCCTTGTCCTGCCCTGACACCTGGGCTGCCCCCCCCTGCTTCCTGTCCCTGCCCCCCTTCTCTCCCTCCTGTGCCCATTGTGCTGTGTGTGTTGTCTGTCCCACCATGTCCCCCCTTCCCTTCCTTTCCCGTGCGGGTGTGTGCGCGCCCAGGCGTGTGTTTGTGCTGTGTGTTCCACTGTGACCTCATTTTCCCTGTGCCTGTTGTGTGCGCTGCCCCGGGGGCTCATCTCCCTCTTGTCCCTCCCTTCCAGTTTCCCTTGTGTGGGCGTTCCCTGTGGGTGCTTTTGGCTTCCTTTGCTCTCAGTCGGCCATGTCTGCCTCCTGACCCTCCCCGGTGCCTTCTGGGTGTTTTGACCACGGCCAGGGATCGGTGCCATGTCTGTTGCGCTGCCCCGGCCCGTGATCTGCCGACCCGATTTCCTGCCGTGGTCCCGGTCCCATCACGTCTGTTCTGGGCCTTCTTTGCCCACGGGGTGTGTGTGTGTGTGTGTGTGATTGGGTGGCTCGCCACCGCTGGGAATCCACTGTGGTGACTCGGGACCGCGTAACATCTGAAATCACCCAAAGTGGAGTTAATATTATGTCAGTTTTCACTCACCATCTCTCAGCCTCAGTTCCCCAGCTGTAAAATGGGAATAATGATCTGCCTTACAGGGCTGTCGGGAGGGTGAACTAGAGGATGTTGTACAGCATTATGAACACTCAAAGCACTATATAACCTATTCCTGTGACAGTCTACACAAATATCGTTTCTATCAGTACCAGAATCTGTTCTTGTTTGTTACTCTGGCGTCTTTGACAGCATTAGAGTTGCTTTTGAACTACGGTGGGGTGAGCGTGATCAGAATATGCCTCCTGTTTTCCAGTGAATCACAGGAAAGAATATTTAAGAGCTCTTTGGAGTAAACAAAAGATCCAACCAGCCCAGCTGTACTTATTGCAATAAAATACTCTTAAATCTGGGTTTGCTGCAACTCTGACTACAAAAGGGTGGAGACACCATAAATTACACAACTGACTACATCTCTGTACTTCCAAAATGTGCTCTGTTTCACCCCAGAGGCTTTTCTTGGCAGTTCCTCTGCACAAGGGCTCTATTGTGGTGCAAGGCTGTCTTAACTGTGCACACTGCCCTTCCGCCTCTGGGATTATGGACTTCTCCAGAAAAACAGAATAATATTTTGTCTTTCTGACAACAAATGCAATGGAAGGCATGGTCGTGCTGCCACCCCGAGTAGGAGCTTGAAAGGGGCCGATTCTTCTCAGTGGTATGAAAATCTCAGCAAAAGGATGGCAATTCCAGCCTGTCTGAGAGTGGACGAAAGACGTGGGAGCACATAAAAAAAGGGCTACGCCCTGGGAGTTCTTGTATAGGGGAAGCTCTTCGCCTAGATGGAATCCCAGCTGTCTTTGAAGTGGTTTGTTGCATCAGGATTTCCTTTGACTGCTGAGCACTCGTAACTTGTGACATGAGTAACATCTGTGGCTCTACGACTCACATTCCTCCCAAGCGTAAGAACCTCACAGTTCAGCAAAGATCAACCAACTGAAATAGCTATTTTCTCTCTTTTTTCCTACCTTGGCATCCCAGCATTACTAATGAGCTAAGCCTCATTAAGATGGAGACACTGAGGCAGAGGGATGAAGTGACTTACCTAAAGTCTCATAATGAATCAGTGGCAGAGCCATCAATAGCGCCAGGCGTGTTGCTACATATTATGTTAGCCTGTGTTTGTGTGAGCATGTTTGCACAAACAACCCTGGCATGATGCTGAACCTGCAGCCGCTCCTCCAGAAGATTGGCCACGGTCACATGTTGACCAATAGCTCTAGGACAGGAGGGAGGGGTTAGTTTGCTCCCTGATGGATAGCTGGTTAGCAAGGAGGAGCTAGACAGCCCCTTCCAAATGTGCTACATGGGCAGGCCTTGCAGGAACAGAACCCCCAGGGTTGTAAGGAGCTCATCACCCATAGCAATTTATGGTGGGCAGGGCTTGTGGGGAGGAGGAGAACAACTCTATACACTGCAATTCAGTGTGGGCAAACTTAGAGCTGTGTTCACACTGGCGGCTGCTCTGATGTGATGACGGAATCCCCTGTCTTTTCCTAGCAGACCAGGAGCACTCTGCTGACGGCAGTCTCCTGAGTAACAATTCCAGCAGAGCAGTAGATGGCTGTACCCACACAGTTTACAGCATGTGTAAACTCCCACTATAGGAGTTCACCCGTATTGCCATCCACTCACTTGCTTTGGGTGTGGCAGATTGTTAGATTATTATTATGATGATTCAATTTATACCAGGTGTAGGGAACCTCAAGCCCAGGGATCAAATGTGGCCCACGGGAAGTTTTTATGTGGCCACTTTCCACTTCTGGATCTTACCCCAGAATCTAGTTCCTACCCCCAAGAATGAAAAAATGAGCTCAGAGTAAGGGAGCAGAGATGAGAGTATGCACACAAGGATAAGGGCCAGATCTATGGTACCCATCCATTTTCTGGGCCCTCTTTTCTTGTGTGCACCCCTTAAGCACCTCCACCCCCAACTCCTCTGTGGCCCTCAGCTTGTGCTCATTTTCAAAGTGGCCCCTGGGAGAGAAAAAGGTTCTCCACCCCAGATTTATACCATGCCCTATCCCAAAATGGACTCAGGGCAGTTTACAATGAATGAATGAAATTTATTTGCTGTACAGGCTATAAGCCGTGACAGAGGTAATAACCATATAACCACAAATACAAGTTTACAATAAGTTAAACAAAAATAAAATTACATAAAATAAAATAAATCACAGTGCTCCCTGTACCCATCCTTGATCTTCAACTCACTCCCAAGCAGCTTACAATAATTGAAACAAAATACATACTACATATAAATCCCACCCTTCTTCCCATCCCACCGACCTCTCACACAGAGGAGTTCTCAGTCCCCATCTGTCACGCAGGAGAATATCCACCCCACAAGCCCTCTTTGCAGAAGGATTGTGGCTTTATCCCACGCGCCACCCCACCAAATCAATGGGACCCCAAATCCTCAGACTATTAAAAACATTAATAGAGTCCTCTTCTATCTTGTCTAATCCCGTCTCTGGCTCTGCCAAAAGGGTGCCCTCTGGCATCACCTTTTAGCATCAATTGCCCTTTGCCAGTAGCACATCTGGCGCCGCACACTACTTTATAAGATGTGCTGCCTTTGTCAAGGTCCTTCCTCCCTCAGGCTGGGGCATCCAGTGTTGTGCCTGCACCGGGCACCCTCCCTGCCCCCAAAGCAAACACTCAGGGAGGGCTTGAAGTTACACACAGGGCTTCTTTAGACATGACATAAAGCTCGGGTGTCAAAACCGCTAAGCATGTGTTTGGCTGTTCTGTGTAAGCACCATAACAATCCTAACACCAATTTGGCCACTCGTTGAACATGCGATGTGAACACCATTGCACAAAGGCTATTTGTGTGTTCCAGCTGAACACATGGCCAGTGTTGTGTCTAATGATATTGTGTGGCATGTTAGCGGGTAGAACCTGGGGAATGAGGCAGCAGTGCTTGCGTGCTGAGACCAGGTGGCGAGCAAATCACTGATTTGCCCCAAGATGAGCTGTGTGACTGTCTACGCAGTGAACACAGGGACAAACCGGTGTGTTCATATCAAGGTCAAAACACACATTCAGACACCCGTTGATGTTATGTCTAAATATATACCCAATGTCAGGGGGAGGAGGAACAGGCTCCAAGGCCCAACAGCAGCCACAAAGGAGACACAGCAGACCCCCAGGCCTGATATTACTCAGTTCAAGGGACACTCCAAGATGCTCTACCCTGTAGCAAATGTCCAGGAAGGTCTTGTCATTATGCACAGTATGTGGAGTGCAGCATGTGGTGGCTGGTGGTGGGGAGGCCTAGGGGTGACCCAAGAAGGGAGGAAAGAGAGTGAGGAGTCAGCAGAGTAGAGGAGGGGGATGCCAGTGCACTAGCAGGACATATCTGAGTGGGGCAGCCTCTCACCCTACATGCCCAGGGGGCTGTGCTTTTTTTAGCCAGCCACATAACTTATGAAATGTGTTGTCCAGTATTTGTCTGGCTGGAATAAAAGGCAATCATTCCTACGCAGCTCAGCTTCCTATTTCTTTTGGGCTGCTGCCATGTCTACATGCTGTTTGTCTCCTCCTGACTCTTTGCCATGGAACTGAATGGAGAACAGCAAAATGGCCGTGCTGCAGAATCCAAGAGGAAGAGGAGTAAAGCTGGAAGGGAGATTACTAAATCTGAATTAAACATACTGAGGGCTACTAGGATAGCCAGGGAATTTAGATGCAGGGTTTGAAGTCAGTGCAAAGTTTCCTAATGGTTGGGGGCGGCACTGGAATGTTTGAAAGTGGGGGTGGCTGAGGTGATGCAGGGGGTGGAGAGGGATGAGTCAGAGGGGACTGTTGGAATCCATTTGTATGTGTCAGCCCCATGCGGCGCTGGCGGCTCCTACCCTGCTGAGTCGCCCCACAGCAGCAGCCACAGAACCCCTGAACCAGCAAGGCCCCGCCCCTGGCTACGCCATGCCTCACACTGCCCCCACCAGCGTCCCCAATGGGGCTCCGCCCCCTGGCCATGCCCCCCTGGCCATCACACAGCATGGGGACTGTCTCTTATACACATCTAGATGTGTATAAGAGACAGGAGCATTCCCTTTGTCCTGTGTGTCAGGGTCCTTTTCCAGACCCTTTCACGTCCTCCCTTCACGCAGCATACCATTCCCCCCTTGGACCTTGAGTNATCACACAGCATGGGGATTCCCCCGCCCCTGCTGCGGCGCTCGGAGCGCTTGCGAGCGCGCACAGGGGCAGGACATGGAGAATAAAACCCAGCGCCGCATTGACAGCGGCGCTGGTGATTCAGAGAGACCGGCCCCCCTTGAGCAGAGCGAGCATTTGTGAGAGAACCTTGGAGTGACTGAGTGAATGAGCGAGTGTTGGGGTGAGTGGACCTTGGGGCTGTCTTGGTTTCCCTGTTTCCATGCGCCCTATGATGATAGAGGTCTGTTCTCTTTAAGTAGAGGTAAAGACCACCATTGTATCCTGACGGGCTTTCCTCTCCCAGCTAGCGTTGCACAGAATAGGGCTAGCCTTGAGTACGTGTGGGTCCCCTGTGCGAGTCTTCCTTACCCCCTTCCCAGTTACAAAATCACCAGCCTCCCCTGGCCCGGTACAGGCTTCTGAGCCTCATGGATGTGGGCAAGGAAATCTCCCAACTGGTCCATGCTATACAATCCGTGGCAGTAGATGTCAAGGATCTCCAGGCCAAGCAAGGGGATCTAGCTCTGACGGTGGCCCAACTCCAAGGGGCCCCCGCCCCAGTGGCACCTCCCATTGTAGCAGCAGCTGTGCCCCCACCACCCCCGTCGGGGGCTGGTGCTCCCCCCTTAGGAGCCTGGGAACCCAGGGGTCCAAACATTGATACATTTGTGGGAGATAGGCGGGCCTGTCAAGGATTTCTAGTCCTATGTCGGCTCACCTTTACGTTGCAACCCACCACCTATGCAACAGATAACCTAAAAGGTAGTCTTTATAATTGGAAATTTGGGAGGTACGACATTAGAGTGGGCAACCACTCTACAGAAGGGAAACAGTCCATTGTTGGGCAAATATGATGACTTTGTGAAAGAATTTACCTTTCTGTTTGATCACCCCCACCGCACTCGGGATGCGGAAACCCTAATTATGACTCTTCACCATTCTAAGGGTGGGCTGCTGGAATATATTACACATTTCCAGCAGTTAGTCTTGGAACTGCAGTGACCCAATGAGGTACTAAAGGTCCTGTTTCGTAGGGGACTCGGGGAGGAGATAAAAGACCAACTCGCTTTTGTGGCCCTCCCTGAGACCTGGGAAACCCTAGCCAATTTAGCGCTCCAAATAGAGGACCGATTGGCCGAGTGGAAGCGGGAGCATCGACAGGACGTACGCCCGCTCCTGGTAAAGCCATTCTTGCCTCAGGGAACCCCCAAGCTCCCCGACCCAGAACCTATGCAGCTTGGGGCCTCTCGGGGTCCCTTAAACTAAGGAGGAGCGCAAATGGCGCAGGGTCTCACTGTGGAGATCCTTCCCATTTTATTGGGGAATGTCCCACACTACCCCCACACCGAAGGGAAGTGGGAAATGCCCAGGGCTGAGGTAGACAGGGGCCGTCTCGGTTCTAACTCAATCCAAACCCCCTTTTCCCTCCATAGCCATGGACCCCCATCTACGAGTCCCTGTTACTTTGTACCTTTCCATGCAGACCTCGGTAGTAATTTGGGCCCTTATAGACTCTGGAGCATCAGGAAATTCAATTGATAACCACCTTGTAGCAACCCGACATATACCAACTCAGCCCAAGCACCCCCCGGAACAGATACACTCGGTTGACGGCTCTCCTTTGGTCTCAGGGTCCATTACGAGTACCCGCCCGTTATCCTGCGCTATAGGGGACCATTACGAACAACTGACCTTTGATCTAGTCTGTACCCCCCTCTTTCAAGTAGTCCTCGGAGCCCCATGGTTGCGGCGTCATGACCAGCACATTACATGGTCAACCAAGCAGCTCCGGTTTCAGGCCCCCCAGTGTGTACACAGATGCCTCCTTCCACGACCTGGACTGGAGGAATGTGCCACAACCACCACATCATCCAACTCCGAGGACCCTACACTCCCAGAGGCTTACAAGGATTTTCAAGACATCTTTAGTAAAACACAGGCAACCGAATTCCACCCACCCCCCCCAATCAGGCCTATGATTGCCCCATCGATCTCCTCCGTGGAAAAGAACCCCTGTTTGGTCGCATCTATGTATTAGCCGAATCCGAACTACAGGCCTTACGCCAATACTTAGTTGACAGCCTGCGTCAAGGGTTCATTCGCCACTCCAGCTCACCATCCGGGGCACCTATCTTCTTCGTGGCTAAGAAGGACGGGGGTTTGAGGCCGTGTGTGGACTACAGAGGGTTCAACAGCATTACCATAAAAAATAGGTATCCTCTCCCACTTATTCCAGAATTGCTTGATTGGCTCCAAGGTGCCCAAATGTTTACAAAACTTGACTTACGAGGGGCATACAACTTACTGCGGGTACGTGAGGGGGATGAGTGGAAGACAGCATTCCGGACGCAGTACGGATTATTTGAATATTGTGTGATGCCGTTCGGTCTGGCCAACGCACCGGCCACCTTCCAGCACTTGATCAATTACATTTTTCGGGACATTCTAGATATATATGTCATTGCCTACCTCAATGACATTCTCATCTATTCCTCTACACCGGAACAACATGTGTTGCATGTGCGTGAGGTATTACAGTGATTGCAGACCAATAAACTCTATTGTAAAAGGGAAAAGTGCTTCTTCCACCTTACCACTGTAAGTTTTCTAGGTTTCATCACTTCTCTTCATCCGCCATGTTCTGAAGCTACATGGCTGCCCTCTCGAAATAATTAGTGACCGTGGCACCCAGTTCACCTCACAGTTCTGGAAGGCCTTGTTCGCTTCCCTCCAAGTAACCCTAAAACCTACCACGGCTTATTACCCTCAGGCCAATGGGCAGGTGGAGCATGTTAACCAAAATATGCAACAATACTTGCGATGTTATGTGAACTATTTACAAGACGACTTGTACACATGGCTCCCTTTAGCCAAATTCACATATAACAATGCCCCAAACGCTTCACCAGGAACATCTCCCTTTTTTGTGTCATATGGCTACCATCCCCACATAGGAGCGGTTGAGGCACCCTCCCCATTGGTCCCCGCTGCTGGAGCCCTCGTCCACCAAATCCAGGAAGCTCAAGCAGTAGCACACCGTGCTCTCCAACAGGCTCAGCAGCGCTATAAAGAGCAAGCCGATAAACACCGACATGAGGTTCCCCCATTACGCCCTGGATACATGGTGTGGGTTGATCGACGCCATTACCCCTCAGTGTGTCCTTCCCCCAAATTGGACGCCAAATACATTGGTCCCTTTCCGAACCTCCGTCAAGTAAACGAGGTCACCTATACAGTGCAACTTCCCCCACACGTTCGTATGCACCCCACGTTCCATGTTTCCCTCCTGAAAAAAGCTGGGGTCGTGCGAGACCTTGGTCCGGCCTCTCCCCCTGGTCCTGTCAGACAGACGGCCACCGGCCCCGGGCCACTTTGGACTCTCGGAGGCTACGTGGCAAGTTGCACTATTTGGTGGACTGGGTGGGCTATGGTCTGGCGGATCATTCCTGGGAGCTGGCCACCAACGTCTCCGCCCCACGTCTCACCCGTGCTTTCCATCTGCACTACCCTTTGAAGCCCGGCCCCTCTTGGTCCCTCGGCCGGCAGCCTCGAAGGGGGAGGTATTATTAGCCTTGTGCGGCGCAGGCGGCTCCTACCCTGCCGAGTTGCCCCACGGCGGCAGCCACAGAACCCCCGAACCAGCAAGGCCCTGCCCTTGGCTACGCTGTGCCTCGCACTGCCCCCACCAGCGTCCCCGATGGGGCTCTGGCCCCTGGCCATGCCCCCTTCACCATCACACAGTGTGGGGATTCCCCCGCCCCTACTGTGGTGCTTGAAGCGCTTGCGAGCACACACGGGGTGGGGCATGGAGAACAAAACCGAGCACCGCATTGACAGTGGCGCTGGTGATTCAGAGAAACCGGCCGCCCTGAGCAGAGCGAGCATTTGTGAGAGAACCTTGGAGCGACTGAGTGAACGAGCGAGCGAGCAGTTAGCCCCGTGAGCCTGAACCTCCCCCTTTGAGTTTCCCTGGAATACCTGGTGTGAGTCGGTGAGTGTTAGAGAGCGTGATTGTGCATGTGCTTCCCCTTCCCCTCTCCCTCCCTGGGTCCCTCCTGTCCAGTGTGAGCATTCCCTTTGTCCTGTGTGTCAGGGTCCTTTTCCAGACCCTTTCACGTCCTCCCTTCACGCAGCATACCATTCCCCCCTTGGACCTTGAGTGTGTGGGTGAGTGGACCTTGGGGCTGTCTTGGTTTCCCTGTTTCCGTGCTCCCTATGATGATAGAGGTCTGTTCTCCTCTCCCAGCTAGTGTTGCACGGAATAGGGCTAGCCTTGAGTATGTGTGGGTCCCCCATGCGAGTCTTCCTTACCCCCTCCCCAGTTACAGTATAATTTAGATCAAGGATGGGGAACCTTTTTCTTTCTGTGGGCCTCTTTGAAAATTAGTACAAGCTGCAAAGGCCACATAGGCGTTGTGGTTGGAGGTGGTTATGTGCTCACAATGGGGAAGGAAGGGGTGGGTCCAGCAGGGGTGTAACCAATAGGGGGGCCTAGGTGGACTTGTAACCCCCCCATTCAAAGCCAATGCCCTCCCCCCGTTTATCTCCTCTCTCTGTTTGCTATCGTCCTCTTCCTAGTTGTGCCCCCGCCAATGAAGAGGAGTGCCTTTCCATCGGAGAGACCTTAGTTACGCCACTAGGATGCAGATCATGAATCTGTGCCATTGATCCATTTTCTGTCTTTGAGTGCACTCGCTCCCCTCAGCTTGTTCTTCCATTGCTTGAGAGAAGGGATTGGATCCACAGGCCAGAGCCAGGAACTGGAAGGGACCAAATAAAAGACAACTGCACAAGCCTCCAGATGGGATTTGCAGGGGATGTGGGGTATGACAAAGTGTCTTTTTGTCCAGGGGGTCCAAAGAACTAGGGCCAGTTCTTAACACACCTTGTTCCTTAAAGGACTTCTCTGTTTTCTTCTTTTGTCCAGCGGTCTCTTTTATCACGAACAACTCAGACCATGCTATAGTTTTATAAAGTCTTGTTCTTCAAGCAGTGAACTGACTTGAAGAAAGAATAATTGGATTCATATTGCCAGCTCCAATATTCCTTTAAGCTGTGCAATATATCACTCCCCAAGGCATTTCTGTGCACACAGGGAGCTGGGGTGAAGGGGATATTAAAATATCTAAATCACATGTCTAGGGCCTTTTTGGAACATTAGTGAGAGATGAAATGCAGTTGTCCTCTGCTTGAGAATGATAGTGGAAAATATTACCTCTACCTCAGACTTGGGAACTCAGAGTTGGAGAAAAATACTGCTGTTTTCCATCACTCTTCTTGCTGGTTTTGGTTAACCCATTCATAGAAGATCTGGGATGAGTTACAGCAAAACCTCCAACACTCAGCGCTCAAATTACAGGGGAGCCTGGGTGCCGTGGAACCCTTAAACCATTGTCTGGGCTCCTCTTACCTTTGTTTTTTTAAAAGTGCTGGAGTGGCCCAAAGTTTGGCAACCCAGCCCTGTTCAGTGGCACCCTCTCTGCTGGATCTCTTCTGTGCTGTTAGACTGGTCCTACCTGCCCTCCTCCCAAGTCACAATTCTTTATGATATCCTTGGGATTTGCTTTGTTTCTGAGATATATGTGCTGCTCTTGTTCATCTCAATGAGCTGCTCACATTGAAGTCTCTTAGGTCCCTATGGTTGATACTGAACCATTTTAAACTACTGCTTTTGTAAAATTCTCCCCTTCATGAACTTCTCCATGAAGGATAACGAGGACTATGGGTAATTGTGTTGCCATCCTGTGCATCTGCGAGAGCATTCAATCCCATATACAGTTCCTACTGTCCCTTGTGGGGAGGAGGCAACTGGAGGAAGAACCAGAGATGGCTTGCTCTTTTCATTAAGGGCCCCCACTACCTTTCGCCCACAATTCAAGCACTGCCAATACATCTTTGAATTGCATACGTGCATCTCTAGGTTTTAACAAACATGATGGCAGGCTACTTTGTTCTGCCCTGTCACATGTTTGTGCAGGTGCTACCAGACGTTGGCCCAGGATTGCCCCAAACTGTGTCAGTGGCTAGCTCGGTCCAGGGTCCACCCGATTTGGCCATAGCAGGCTATAACATTTGTTATGGCCTGCCATGACCTGGCCTGGATTGTGTCTGCTGTGGCTGGCTGCCATGGTGGCTGTCATTGGCCACCTTGGCTTCCTGTCATGGCAGGGATGGGTGCTGGGCACAGCGCAGGATTGGAGTTGGCCAGCTGCACATTTTTGTGGCTCACTGCCCACCCTGGCGGCCTGGTTGCCGGCACATTTGGTCAACAGCCCAACCCGGCCCAGATCGTGTTAGCAGTGGTTCCCTAACCTGGGCCTGGTCGTGGCAGTGCCACTCCACAGTCACATTTCTTAACACCCTCTGTCTCCCTATGTTCCTTACTCTGTGTCTCCCCTT
Organism: Sphenodon punctatus; assembly: GCA_003113815.1. Taxonomy (NCBI): domain Eukaryota; kingdom Metazoa; phylum Chordata; class Lepidosauria; order Sphenodontia; family Sphenodontidae; genus Sphenodon; species Sphenodon punctatus. Next base: position 6,075,550 of record QEPC01004381.1, on the reverse strand, counting down.
CCGTGTCCATCCTAAGTTGTATGCCCCTCAGAGCAGGGACCTGTCTCTAAGTACAATTGTTAATTGCCAAGCACATTGCTGGGGCTATAGAAGGAATTAACAATAGCAACAACAACATACAAACTTGCTTCAGCTTGTGCCACTTCCACATTTCTTTTCCACAGAGTCAGAGAGTTTATTGGTAGGAACGTCATGACTTTTTTAGTGTACACTGGAGATTATTCCTAGGAAGAGAAGTTCTAGTTTATCACAGAAAGACTTTACACCCGAAATCTAATTCCAAAATTGATATTTATCCAGCCTCAGAAGGGAAACCATTCCATCTGATCTAGGTGTCCAAACAAAATAGCTGGAACCTTAATGATTGAATACTGTCAATGAACTCCTTATGAACAAGTTACAGGCAAGCAATTATAAAATGATGTGGCTTATCATTTTATACAAATTATGAATTAGGAAACTAATGTGCTTGAAAGCAATTCACAAATCAAGGCAGGCAAAACTCACTGAGCAGGTTATTCACCTTATATTGCTTGCCCAATTCTAGGTATTTACACAGTTTATGGGCCAGATTTTGGTCTCATTTATGCTAGTGTAAAACTGGAATAACTGAACCCCGTGTCATAATTCTTGATTTACACCAAATGTACCATACAAGAGCTGATGAAAATATTTTGTCCAAGCCTTTTTTTCCCCACCAGAAAATGTGGTTTCATCATAAACGGGGTTTGTTTTCTACTGCAAAAATACTGATTTTTAGGGGGAGGGGGAGTGACATTTTGGGGGAAGGGGTTGTTTTTTACTTCCTTTTGTTTACTCTCTTTTTTTCCTTTTTGTTTTAAGTCTCCTTCCCTGTGTCCCCATGTGGTCTCTCCGATCAGCCAGGATTAACTTTCAGACTGTGGCCTCTGTGCATCAGATATAGATGGCGAGGGTGTAGGCAAAGACGTTTTCAGTGGCTCCTCCCTAGCTTTGGAACTGCCTTGCCCTTAGGTTCACCAAAGTCCGAGCCCGTGCATCTTCTGGAAACAGGGTAAAACACTTCTGTTTAGGCAGGCTTTCGTTGGCCAGGGATGGGGATGTGGGTGGATTTTAATTGGTGTTATTTCATTCTTTCATGTTGAAATTTCTGAACTTTCCCCCCAACTGTAATGCTGACTTATTTTGGTATGACTTTTGCTAATTTAAATCTTTTGAAACTTTTAACATTTTTGAAGTTTCCAAAGGTTTGACTTTTGGTCCAGGGTCATTTTCTGCTGAAACTCTTTGTGGTAGGGAATATGCCACAAGATGGCGCCTGCCAGGTAATTGAAGACAAGATGGCTACCAAACAGGAAATTGGAGTGCTTAGGGCGTGGCCTATAGCATAAAGAGAAGCAGCAAGCAGGAGAAAGACGGCTAGGAAGAGTCTACTCCTGGCTGTGGAGGAGGACAGCTTGCTATGGAATGCTGAAGAGGATACAGCTCTTGGAGAGGCTCACAGGCTTATGGTTCCTGAAGGAAGGAGACCTGAAGCTGACTGAACGAGGGGAGTGAGTGTGGAAAACTAGCCTGGGACTGTTGTGTGGCTAGGCTGGCTCTACATATATGGACTTTGATTGGCCAGAGGTTTGGTGCCTGGCCTGGGACTGTACTGTGTGTATAAATATAAACGGTTGTGTTGAAAAACCCCAGGAGTGACTGGTGTCTAACTCTTCCTGGGCCCTGATCCTGCATGCACTTAATCACAGTGAAAGTGAGACCTGCTACACTCTTATTTTGCAGCCATCTTGAAACGGAGATGGAAATTGGGCCCAAGGCCCATGATCAGTAGAAGGAAAAATTCTTAGAAGACAGAAAAAGATGAGGTTGCACGTAGCACAAAGAATGCTAGAGGGAGAAGAAAACTAGACACAGTAAAGTGCATTTCATGTATAAAAACAAAGGCGAAAAATACTTGTGCCTTCAAAAGCTGGCAATGAAGGAGTGACTCACATTGACCTTTAGCCTTTCTTTTGTCTGGCAGAAGAGTGAGACTGAATTGCTATGTGTGTGTAATTAATTAGTTCCAAGGCTCATTGTGAAGGCTGAGTCTTTTAGATCTGTAAGTTAATTTACTGCATCTGCTATTTCATAGCCCGCCTAGTCCCCAGAACGAAAGTCATGGCGATTTCTGCCAAAAGCAAATCTACTGTGTGGGTTTTGTTATTCAGTTGCAACCAAACATAGCAGCAAAGAGGCCTAGAGATCACTTGTTCTGCGGATCACATCCCTATTGTGCGTACGTAGGATGGGGAAGGAAGATAGCCGGAGAAAACAGATATGAAAATAGGACAGTAAAACTCACAAAGGGAAACTAACTACACACCGACTTTCTCAGATTTTTCCACCAGCCCAACCCTTGTTTGAAAAGGTTGGAAGAAGGCTGCCACCTTGTGCTGAGAATTAGGAACTTCATCTGTGATAAAATAAAGAATTAACTGGTGGATTAGTTTAGCCAGGGACCAGTTTTAAGGATATGGTGGGCCCCATTCTAAACTAGACATTATCAGATTTTGCGGCCCACCACCAGTGCTACCTACAAATATCAGGGTGCTCACAGTCAGTGGCTTGTTAATCTATGAATGTTTTTATTATCTTCTGAAGACAAAGTAGTCCAGATGTTACCTTTTATTGGACTAGCTTCTCTCGGCAAGAATATGCAAGCTTTCAGGGCCCTTTTTCAAACCTGTCAACAGTTAGAGAATCAGAGTTGGAAGAAATCTCAAGGGCCATCGACTTTGATGCATGCAGGATGACTACAGCTACTACAAATCATTTCTATAGCAATGCTGGGTGCTTTACAATCATGGATTTTGGAGACAGGCCCCTGCTCAGTGGTCTTACAATCTAAGATGGACAAGGATGAGGGGAACATGGGACAAGATGAAGACGCACGCATTTCCATTTTACAGAGGGGGAACTGAGGCTGGGAGGTTGTGACTCGCCCAAGACTCCCCACCTCGGGAGTTCATTGGCGGGGTGAGATTCAAACCCTGGTCTCCCAGCTCCAAATACGTCCTGTTAACCACCACACCATTCTGGCTTTCACACCACCCTGGGTCAGCAACATCCTCAACAGATGGCTCTCCAGCCCCGCCGAACTCCAGACCAAGCAAATGCAGGACCGGTGTCTATATGAAAGTAATTACTTTGGAGGGGGCTTTTAGGAAACAAATGTCATTTAGATTTCAAATATTTAAATACAATAAGGGGAAACTAAGAATTAAATGATAAAATAAATGCAGGGTAAGCATATTGATAATAGCACGAACTTGGGGTGGGACAATAGGAGAAAAGGGTAGTAGGAGGAAAGGTAGTTAGAATTTCACAACATTTAAATGCAATGTAGGAAATACAGCAGCTGTAGGTTGTAAACAGCAGGCTGCCTGTTACTTACATAATTCTATAGTGGCTTATGAAACCCAAATCTTGACTTAGTCCATTGGTTTTGGTATGCAGTAGGGTTGTGAACTTTAGTTCCCAGGCTCATCTTTTCAGGATATTGTGCCGGTTCCCTTTCAGCACAAGAAGTGAAAACCCCCAGCTAATTCAAGATCTTTGTCCATAGTCCATTTTGTGTGAATTCATCCTTTATGGAAGGAATGTTTAGTGTCCTCAACATGATTTCCAGGGGAACATTTAGTGCATTCTGTATGCAGTTGGGCAATAACAATTAAATCATCTGGTTATCATATTATGTTGTGAAGCACTGAGCGCCATTTGGTGAAGGGGAAAGGGGCTATGGAAATAAAATTATTATTTTTTATGAGATTTAAGGTAGGTACACCTATGCGCACATGCTGACGAGGGGCCCTTAGGCTAGCAGCCGGACAGTGCAGACTAGTAAGAGTAATAGTTAATCCAGCCTGAGTCAGATCTGGATCTTTCTATAGCAGAAATAGCAGACACTGCATGAAACTAATGGGTAGCAGATTTAAAACAAATAAAAGTATTTTTTCCCCACTCAACATACAATTACCTTGTGGAATTTGTTGCCAGAGGATGTGGTCAAGCCAAGGCCAGTAGTATAGCTGGGTTTAAAAGAAGATTGGATATGTTCTTGGAGAGTAGGTCCATGAGTGGTTATTAGCCAAGCCTCCTCTTCCTCTCCCGCTTCCCTGTCCATCCGCATCGATGGAGTCACCATCCATCCTGTTCCCCAAGCCCGTAGCTTGGGCTTCATCTTTGACACTCATCTTTTCTTTAAGCCTTACATTGACTCTGTTGCCAAGTCCTGCCGCTTCGCCCTCCATAACATCGCTCAGTTCCGCCCCTTTCTCTCTATCTCCTCTGCCAAAACCCTTGTTCATGTCATGGTTATTTCTCGCCTCGACTACTGCAACCTTCTCATTAGCCTCCCTCGCTGTTACCTGTCCCCCCTTATCGCCATCCAAAACTCCACTACCAAGGTCATCCACTCAGCCCGTTGCTTTGACCACGTGCAACCTCTCCTCTCCTCTCCACTGGCTCCCCCTTCCTGAACGCATCCGGTTTAAACTCCTGGTATTCACCTATAAAACACTTCACAGCCAAGCTCCCCCTACCTCTCAGCCCTAATCTCCTTACGCACCACTGCATGCGCCCCTCTCTCTCCCTCGTCTCTCCTGCTCCCCTAACCACCTTCGTCCCGTCTCCCTCGCTGCCCCCCATGCCTGGAACTCCCTCCCTCCCTACATCCGCCTTGCCCCCTCCCTCCGCACCTTTAAATCCCTCCTCAAGACCCACTTTTTCCTCGCCGCCTTCCCCAATGCCTGCTAGTTCTTCTTCCCCAAATACTTACGGTCTGCCCTCCGCTGCAGACTCCTGCCTAACTGTAACCAAGCCAAGCACATGCACCTGAGACGTCGCAGTCACTTGTATGTTTGTTTGCTTCGCCCTTGTCTTCCCTTTGCCCCCTCTCCTTGTCGCCCCTTCCTTGTCTTTTTAGATTGTAAGCTGTAGGCAGGGATTGCGTCTTTATCTTTGTTCTGTAAAGCACCAGGTGCATGGCTGGTGGTATGCAAATGTTTATAATAATAATAATAATAGTAAAAAATAATAAGTAGGTTTAGGGGAAATAACTTCTTACTGTCAGGAGCTGGGAGTAAAGAACAGTGAATGGATGCCCATTGGGACCTGCCACTGGCAACTGGAAACTGTCGATAGTGGGGAAAGAGCTGGGCAGGAGTTCTATAGGGCTTCTGAAAATCTGGGAGGGCATGTGCCCTTTCATGCTGCCCCCCCCCCCCCATCAGTTGCCTAAGCCTGTTGGGTACGTCCCCCAAGCGACTGAGAGTCGCCACTGTCGGTGCTGGGCTCAATGGACCATTGGTCTGACTCAGTATGACACGACTTATGTTCTTAAGCCATAATGGATAATATGTGCTAGATCACGATGGGATGCTAAATCGTTGGTTGGCAAACAATAAGTGTGTAAGCAGATCCGAGGGAAATCTAAATTATTTTTTAAAATCTTGGCAGTAGAGATGGGCATAAATTGAAAGGATGGTACCCACATAATAGAACTGAAATGAATATTTTCAGTGAATATCATATTTAATGAATTCATCCACTTCAGTTTAGGTCTGAGGAAATGGACATGAACTATTAATTTCCATTTAATTGGATATCTGTCCTGCTTATTCTGGTTTGTTTATTTTGGTAGTCAGTTATTTGGGCCAGTGACTTTGCTTACTTTGTTTTGGCACTGTAAGTGCCATTGCACATGAGCAATAGTTGAAGAGAAGTAAATGAAATAATAAAATGACCCACTCTAATAACAAAAATACCAAAAGAAATGAAGTAACTGAACTGGAATACCTGAATAAGCAGATATGCAAACATCCATTTCAGATGTGAATATTGTTGAGATATTTGGATCATTAGTAGGATTGGTTCGAAAAATCCATTTCGAAACACCCAGTTTTGATGGAATCAGACCCAGACCAAAATATGTCAAAAGATGGTTGTTGACTTATGTGCCTGCCAAGAGGCCTGAACAGCAAATGTATCTGTACATCCCAATATGCAAATAATATTTGCAAATGTCAAATCCACAACTTGGTTTGGCTCTGCTAGATACTATGATGACTGGTGGCCATAACTATCTAAGGGAGAAAGAATGTACTAACAATACATACTTCGGTAATAAGGATATGATATTTAAATAAGCACCCATAGCTCCGGTTGGACTGTCCTGTATTTTGGTGAAACCCAAAGTCTGATTTGGATTTGAATTTTCCATTGGATTTGAGCTTGACAGTGGCAACAAAACTCTGGATCTGAGCTCTCCAAATTGGGGAGGTGTTTCAGACTCCAAATGTGGCATAAAACCATTCATGTCTATCTGAGGTCTCCCCTTTTAAACCTGAGGAAACATGTTGAGACAGCAGACCTTTTCAGGGATGAAGGCAGCCAATTGCGTACTCTCACGCTGTACGTTTGAGAGTACTTTTTCCAGAGTAACTCCAGTGAGGTCAACTGAACTACTCCAGAGTAACTGGCTTTATGAGTGTGGCTATAGGCACTGAACAATAGCACTTAGAGTGGCAGAGGGCTTTGAGTATCAGATTGTTGGGGCTTAGTCACATGACAACTGTCCATCTTTACAAACTAGTTACTTGTTCCTTATTCTGGGTGCTTCTTGTCCTGTAGGAATGCATTAACACAGCGGCTGATTGCCCTGAATTTCAGTGGCCCACCCTTTAACTCAGGTGACAGAGGAAAGGAAGGAACACAGGAAATGTTGAGTAAAATGAGCAATTGCAGTGAATGCTGTTTCCATTGGAAACAAGTCATTTGCCTTCACTCGCGTGACCAGGAAACTTACTGACTTCTCCTTATTTTTCACTAGTTCCCATTTGAGAACTGCAATTGTTTGGTACTTCCAGTAGTTCTTCAGTAGCATGCAGAAATGACAGTTCCGCCGTAATGCAAAATGAACTGAACTGCCAACACTATGATTATACACTGGCTAAGTGATGTGAAATTGACAGAAAGTGACAAATAGTGCCGTAAATTGATGAAAAAAATACCAGAAATTGATGAAAATTGTCAAAATACCAGAAAATGATGAAAATACCAAAAATTGATGAAAAATGACACAAGTTGATGGACATTGATGAAAAATGATGAGAATATCAAAAATTAATGGGAAATGACAAAAAATGACAGAAATTGGCAGGCACCGATCTTGACAACAGCAGAAGCGCAGATTCAGCGAGTAGCGAGGAAATACCGACGAACAGTCGGGAGTCCTCCTGAAAGGTAGGTATTTGTGGATGGTATGGGAACACTTGCTCTTGCCTCGGCACCAGTTAGGATTCCACACAGCACTCAGAATGTGGGGTTGTGCCCCGACCCATTCCAAATGAGTGTTGTGTGAACAAGTCCTTAGACGCTCTGGGGACTGGGCATGTTAGAGATGGAGACAGAGAGCTTCATCTTTAATTAAGTAGCTTGAACAGTAGCGTAGCTACCACAGAGCAAGGAGGCTCAGCTGAGCCCGGACGCTGGAGGGGGAGGTGGGGAAGACGGCTTTGCAAGCAGCCTAAGCACTGCCAGGAAATTTTCAGTGAGCAGGGCCAGCACTCTGCCTTCACCCCATGCCGCTCTGTTCCCTTCTCTCCATGGCTTGCTGCAGGGCTACTGCCCGTGGCCCCTCGAAAGTGATGGCAGCCTGAAGTGGGAGCTCTTATTCTTCCAAAGTAAGCCCTTCTATGTGGCCCCTTTCCAGTGCCGGAATCTGGCCCCATGATCTATTCTCTACCCCCAAGTACTAAACAACTGAGCTCATGATAATGGAGCAGAGAGGAGGGCATGCACACAAGGGTAGGGGACAGATCCACAGCACAGATCCATGATCTGGGTTCTCCTTTTCTTGAATAAACTCATTAAACACCCCTGCCCCCAACCTCTCTGTGGCCTTCGGAGCTTGTACTAATATTCAATGTGGCCCCAGGAGAGAAAAGGTTCCCCACTCCTGCTTTAAATGATGCTTTCCCCCCTCCAAGCTTCATTTCTCTTCCACCTATGCTGCTGAGTTCTTTGATAACTGTATCATGCCTACAGCATATCTATCTCTTTGTCAGAGAATTAGAAGAGTGCATGGAACTATAAAAAGTTGTTCTAATATTTAAACCAGTAATATTGAAGTCAAACTGCCTTAGTTACCACTGCTCAGCGTGTGACCCTAAAGCTCAGGGTTTTGAAGCACCATCTCAGCTCTTGGAGTTTATTTACTTATTTATTATTTATTTATTTTACAATTTTATACCCCCGCCCCTTCTGCAAAGCAGCTCGGGGTGGCTTACAATTTAAAACAAAAATATAATACATATAAAATACCAATATAAAACCACTTTAGGGGGAAGCCATACAAATAGAAACAGAAACCCACCCACGCTAGCCCTCAACCTCCCCCCATCCCATCCCTCCCCCATCCCCTTCACCAAACACCTGGCGGAACAGCCAGGTTTTACAAGCCTGACAAAAAGTCAGCAGGTCTGTTAATCTGATCATTCTCAGGACGAGTCAACTAATGAGGTTAGTGATGGTTAACAATGGCTGAAGTGCTGCGAGGCCTTGGGCATGACTTGGTTCTGTCACTCAGCCTCTGGCCACACCCCGGCTCACGTCAGGAGGCCTCGGTTGCTCTTCACCATTAGAGGAAGTGAGTTGATTCTCCCCTGCATTTTAAATGTGAGAATTGTTAGATCAAATTATTATTATTATTATAAGCATTTGTATAGCGCCAGCTGTGTACCTGGCACTATACAAATGTCTCAAAGGGGACAGCTAGGGTTCTTAGCCCCGTTCCAGTTCCCAGATCTGACCCCTGGATCTATTTCCTATTCCCAAGCACTAAAAAAAGAGTGCGCTCAGGGGAAGTGGGCATGCATGTTAGGGATAAGGGGCAGATCTATGGCACAAATTCATGATCTAGACCCTCCTGTAGCTGAATACACCCCTTAAGCACACTAACTTCTAAGCAGCTCTCGGAGCTCGTACTAATTTCCAAAATGGTCGGGGGGGGTTCCCCACTGTAAAGGAGGGGAGAAGTGCGGAGAAGAGAAGGAAGGGGTACAGGGTTTTCAGACACTCATCCACTGAGCTCAGCAGCCAAAAGGAGTAGTAGTCATCCCTCAGCATCTTGTGTGGCCCAATAATGTCCATACGGAAGGAGGCCAGATCATCACAGGGAAGGGTGACCAACAGTACTGAGCTCCAAGCTCTCGCACGCTGTTCCACAAGCACCCCAGTTATGGTGCACAGGCACCCACACTAACACACCGGGGGGAGGAAGGTGACGTGATGGGTGAGGATGGGAGGGAAGAAGCTCTGGGGAAAAGGGGAACAGGAAGGTAATAGGGCACAATCAAGCTAGGGAAGTTGATGGAGGAGGGGGTCCAGGTCTCAGAAGGGAAAGGGGAAAGGCTACTCCAATTACTCCACACAGTCACACACACAAACACCAGGTTACACAGATATTCCCACTCTATCACTCACCGGTCGCACGCAATCTCAATCTTGAAGCTTAAGGAAATTCCAACACCCACTCGCTAGGGCTAGTTCATACATCAAAGCTGATCACCGGCAGTGTTACAACCTGCTGGCCTCCCTCTTATGCATTGGGTACCCCACCCACCCATCCACGCACGCAGGCGGGCTGAGCGCCGTGGCGCTTCTGGTGGCTCCGCCCTGCTGGGCCTGGTCGCAGCATCTCAGGACTCCTCCCCCATGCTGTCAGGTGAGCATGGGCTGTCTGCCCCGCCCCTGCTGCATCAGCCCCAGGTTCTCTGCGGCTGCCAAGAACCTGATGGCGATGCCGGCGGTGACCCCACCCCCATAGCCGACCATGGAGAGATCTGACACCCACCCCTGCCTTACATCAAAGGACAGCTTTCAGCCTACAGATGGTGGCAAGGACCAGAAAAACACATGGTGGCATAAACATCTGTAAAACCAGCCACACCCCCTGTACGACGTAAGCGATTTCAACCTGTGATGGATTTCCATGGATTGAGCGTTACATCAAAGAGACGGCACACAGGCTAGGGGACACACCAATGAATGTAAAGTGAGGTTTTAAAAAATGCTGCTGTTTTATTTTTTTATACAAACTAAAACACCAGAGGTCATTGAATCCTATATTAAATACATAAATTAAAAAATAACCATTCATAAAACTTTACATACAATAAGGATTCTCATCTACACGTTAATACATACAGTACATATACATGTCCAGTGTTTATCAAAGGGTCATTCTGCCAATTCATTTACAAGTTCTCTTCAGGAACAGACACACAAAAAAGGGAGCAAGTTATGTACAGGGTCTGGTATAAAGAAGAAAAGGAAACCCTACTGGGTAGCCAAAGAGTACGAGGCCATTTATTGTACCTAGACTCAGCAGAAAACAAAGAGCTGGCCAGTTCAGTCCAAAGGGGGTGCAGTTGATCTCAAAGCTTTGGTGATTCAGGGGAGATTCCCATTGAGTTTAGGCTGGGAAGCTGGACGGCTTTAGCATCACACAAGAAATCTAAATAGTGTGTCCTTGTAGGAATTTTGAAAGGAAGTTTGACCCATGCTGATATAATACTGACCAACTGTGCATGACCAACTGTCGCCCTGTGTTTGCCACCCAAAACGTTAGTAAATATTTCACTCTCCCTTGGCTGCTGTACAAAGCTGATTGGAGGGATAATTCTCTCAAGACTGCCTCAGCGAATCACATGGAGAGAGAGAGAGAGAGAGAGAGCGCGCTGGGAAAAAAGCTGCCGGACAATGATGTTCAAAAGAAAAAGTGTCAAGTTGCCTGTGTAATGCCAAACTAAAACACCGGTCGTGACACCCGAACAACCCTTGGCCCAAAGTCCTCATTCCTAGAGCTGGAAGTACACTTTTGTAAGCTCTAACAACATTCTACTATATACATTGGGGATAGATATATGTACATATATATATGATATTTAAAAAGTGAACTCAATTTGATCTGTCTGACAAAGTTTGTATAGTGAATGTCAATGGGCGTCTATTAGGCACGGTTTGTGTTACGCTGCAGAGAAATAAAACAGTAGTTGGTTGTTTTTTTTCAAGTCTCCAAAGGAAATCCAGCAACCCACTCAGAGGACTTACGCAGTCCACGTGGAGGGGACCTATGGATTGTGTACCCCCACCCCCCACCCCCACTTCAGTGCCCTATCAAGAGGATGGAGGGAGTGTGAAAAAGACAGAGGATGAGGATACACATGCAGAGAACATGTCACAACAATCATATTGGATCTGGAGTAGAAAAGCGTTTACAGCAGGGGTGGGGACCATCTGGCTCATTGACCAAGCCCAGCTCCTCTCCAATTCCTGGATCTGGCCCATGGATCCAGTCTCTACCCTCAATCCCTAATAGAGGGAGCTCAGGAAGAAAGTGAAGAGAGATGAGGGCATGCACTCAAGGATGGGGGTTGGGAGATGGATCTATGGCACAGATCCACGATCCTTCTATCTCCCATTCTGAGTGCCTCCCTTAAGCGCCCATGCCCACAACCCCTATGCGGTCTGTGGAGTTTCTACTAATTTCCAAAATGGCCCACGGGAGGGAAAAGTTCCCCACCCCTGCTTTGTAGTAAGCTCTCAATGCTGGGGAAATATCACCAGTCCCAACTTCCTACATTACCAGAAAAGAACATGAAACTGCATCCACTGAAATCAAAGTGAGTTCAGCCACTGACTTCAATGAGAACAGAACCAGTCCCCAAAAGATATTTGTCACAGTGTGATTAAAGACAACCAGCTGCATTCTGCTGCCAATTAGGTCCACGTAACCTTCTTGGCCCAAATTAAGACAATGAGGTTGCACAGATCTAGGCAAGGACAGGATTTGATCAGCTTCATAGCGAGCATCCTGAATAGGACAAATGCGTACAGGAGAAGAAACACAGTTACACAGAGAACAAGGCCAATGGTAATACTTGCTGCAGAACAGAATAGAGAATCTCTACATGGTGACTATATCCATGCCATCTGCTGCATATGCACCCACTTTCCAAGGGGATTCCCTGGGGGGGGGAGGGGAGGAAGGGGGTCAGACCCAGGGGTTTGTCACTGCCCCCGCCAGGGAACCCACTTGGGAAGCTTGCTTACACCAACAAGGATAAGGGCTGTGTGCACTTGGATTGTTTTGGATTTGGTACAGCGTACATGAAAATGTAGATTACACTGCATTTTCAAAGGTTTCCATCCCTGTGGGTATTTTCAGACGTTACGAGATCCACGCTTAACCACAGTGAACCACGGTCAATCCTGCGGCAGGGCCAAAGTGCCCTGAACGTCTGTTCGGCAGCCGCCAGATGTTCACCACAGTCAATACCCACATGGGGTCAAAATCAACCATGGTTCTGGAGCTCCCCGCCGGACCATCCCCGAAAGCGTGGTCAAAGAGATTCCCAGCGGGAAACAACAAAAAGTAATGTCTGGACGGCAATCACCGGCCAGAATAAAAGAAAATGATTCCCAGCCGGGGACATAGGATGCAGCGCGCTGCCAGGCAACCAGGAACAACACAGGCACCGGAGGGAGATTTAAAGGGCACACAGCAGCAGGGGGGCGGGGCAGGATGAAGTGAGGTGGAAGGGAGAGGCAAGCGGAGGGCGAGAGAGCAAGGGAGGAGGAGGGGGAGGGGGGAGGAGGCAGTCGTGCTGCACCTGGAGGCAGTGGAGGGACAGTAGCAGCAGCAGCCGCCGGCGGCGGAACAGGCTGACCTGGCGCCTTCTGGGTGTTAGACCACGGCTGGGAATCGGCGTCACATCTGTTGCGCTGCCCTGGCCCATGATCTGCTGGCTCGATTCCCTGCCTTGGTCCCGGTCCCGTCACGTCTGTTCGGGGCTTTTTTTGACCACGGGGGGTGGTTGTTCGGTTCACCCCCACTGGGAATCCACTGTGGTGAATCGCGTAACGTCTGAAAACACCCTTTGTCTCAATGTATGCCTGCAGGTTCGTGTGTGTAACAGCTTGGAGACGTATAGAACTAGTCGTCTGTGGCTCAATCCTGCCATATGCACTATCATGGCACGAGCCTCAAGGCGGTTTGTCCTGGTGCGAGCTATTCATGTTGGTGTGAGTCCCATTAGCATCATTAATGACTGTTAGTGAAAGTCCTATTGAAGCAAAATGCCCAGAGGACCAAACAGATAGAAAATACTACAATATGCTACAGCAATGGTCCTAATGCTCCATTTTACAGTAGTTTGACTGCAGCATTTGGAGCTGCTACTGCAGAATTCTGAAGTACTTTTTCATAAAACTCCCACTTCTAGTACAGGAATTGGGCTTATTTGTTGTTGTTTTATAAAAAGAATTAACCTAGTTACTATAATTCATCTCCTCATTTCACCTTGCTCTTTGATATCTATCAATTTGGTTGGAGAAAGGCCTCTTTTCAAACGGACCGCGCTGTAAGTGTGGGGAATGGGTGTGTGCTGCGGTGGCTGTGCAGGGCGTGGGTGGCTGTCACATGAACACACACCCATCTCCACCAATCTCCACACATGGAGTCATCCCTGTTTTGGCCAATGGCTCAGTGCGTGGGCGATGGGGGGAGGTGGGTGTAGCGCGGGAGCGCGCATGCAGCCCTCCCCTACTTGCCGTGGCGGTCACACGGGACTCCCCCATGCACGCACATGGGGATGTCTTGTGTGAAAAGGGTCAAAGTAAGTGCCGTTTAAATTGTTTATAAAAGTTTGCCCTGCTTAAAGAGCTACCAATCTCTCATCTTCCCAAGGCTGGACAATTTATATTCATTTACAGTGGAATCAACATCTTACTTGTTCCAATTTCCTGGTAACACAAAGCTGCTGCCCTGAAAGCCCCTGTTAAATGCTAAGAGCCTGCTAAGTGGCAGTTAACACATTTGTTTTTCATCCTGCATACCACAGCTTAATGCTTCAAATTAGAGAAAAAACAAATATTGAATACCTTATTCGCAGTTATTATTCTCCCGATCAGATCAGCAGCTGAATGTTCAAGTTGGTGGCACTAGCATGAGTTAATGCAACTCTACAAAAGACAGGGCCCAATCCTTCAGCCCTCACGCGGGTAACGGGCCCATTGACTTTGCTGGGGATAGTCACCTGAGCAAGGGTAACAAGACTGAGTCAAAACTTAAGCCTGGCCAATTTTTCTTCTTTTGGAAACAGTGTCCAGCCTGAGATTTCACAGGACACCATGTGACAAAGGAGTATGAGGCTTGTTAGCCCCATGGAACAGAGAAAAAAAGAATGGGAGAGAAAGCTGCTTTGCATTAATACGATTTTGCAAACTTTCTTCATCAATATACATGGCACACAAACGAAGGAGAGCCCTGGCTCCAGGCCAACAATACATTATTGCTAGGAGCACCCCTGGCAAGTAGTAGCTCTGAGCCAGCCAGTCACATGGAGCCTTCTATTGGGGGGCGGAGGGGGTGGGTTCCTCTGACCAAATAGCATGGAATGAAATAACATTCACCAAGCAGGCTTCTCTACTGACCTGTGCTAGAATAAAGCAAAGAGGGAGATGGACAGCCATCTTCCCAGTACAGGATTCAGTGTCCCCTTTCTGGGTGATTAGAAAGCTGAAGTTGCTTTGTAACATCAATGCTAAGCCATTCACTAACAGCTTTCGGAGTGACTGTGTGTGAGGGTCACTGTGACTACACGGCGTGCAGGAGATGATGATGCTTGAGTCACTGGGAGAACAATGGAGCCCAGTTCTTCATCATTTACTTGGATGAATGGACTTAACTGGTCTCTTTGGACAAAAGCCCAGAAATGCTGAGTACCAGAAAACACCTGCTGATGTCTCTGCACATGCCTAGCACAAAGTCCATGCAACGTTTGGTTTAAGACCTATTTTGGGGAGCTTACATGGTGCATAAAACCCAATGTCCCAATCAGATTCAGGGCTCTGTTGTGCTAGGCAATGTACAAACAAAGGCCGTTTTCACATGGGGCTGCTGGGTGGGGGGATGGGTGTGCTCCCTTTCCCATGGGCGCACACCTATCTCCACCCATGGAGCCTCCTGCGTTTTGTTGGATGGCTTTGTGGGTGGGTGATGGGTGGAGGTGGGTGGGGATGGGTGTATGCCGGGCGAGTGCACACCTATCCCCACCCACTACCCGTGGCGTTTCTATGGGCGCACACCCATTCCCCCCCATCGCAGCATGCGCATGGACGCCCCACCACCGCACACCTGCCCGCACACCCCGCCGGGGGTGGGGGTGTCCGTGCAAAAACAGCCAAAGAGCAAGTGGGTATTCTCACAAGCCTGCTGGGATTGTTACTCTCGGGGAGTTCCTCTGGAGTTACTACCTCCCTCTGCCTCCATTCTCCCAAGCAGAGGAAACCAGACATTAAATGACTCCTCCCATTTCCCCTCCTTTGGAACTTGCCGGGAACTTCCAGCAAAGGGGGTTGGAATAGCAAACAGCTGGCAAGGCAGAGACAGGAACACACAGGAAGTAGGAAGTATTGAGGTGGCTGGGACAGTGGACTGTGGCACTGAGGAATTCCCCTGGCAAGCACATACTTAGGGCGTTTTTAAACGTGCACTATCCCAAGCGCGTTTTGGAGAAGATGGCTCAGACAGCTCCCGCGGTGAAGCCGTATTCTCTGCCCCAGCCAGTGATTAAACGTAATAACTGGCTGGTGGCTTTATAGGCGGGAGGGGGGTTGCCAGCGCTGCCTGGAGGAGACAGTTTTCACCGGTTTTCCTCCACCTCCCCCCCCCCCCCCCGGTGCTTGCAAACCGGGGAAGTCGCAATTAACCACGGCGGTTCCCAGGGACGCAAGTGAGAGGGCAGGAATCCTCAGCCGGTTTGATGCGGGAAAGATCCGGCATCAAACCGCGCCAAACATTTAAACGATCACCAAGAAAGGCGGCGGATTAAAGGATCAGCTGCATTTTTTGTATCGTTTAAAAGCGCCCTTAGAGTGTGTACATGACCCCTGGAGTAGGAGCCTCCCTTCCCTGATTTAACTCTACTTGTATGATGCTGTAATTACACCCCCTTCGTTATTCTAGTTTAAACTTCTGTGTTTGTATGAACACAGAAGGACTTAATTGAGTTAGGAGGTAGCTACCTCTAGTGAAAAGCATGTGAAGACATCCCAATGGTCCCTGCCCTGAAGAGCCTACAGTCTAAACAGACCAGGAAGAAAAAAGTATACACAGTGGCAAAACTACCATCTTGCACATGGGTGGAAGAATAGGGGTGACACTTTTTTTTGGAGTGGGGGGAGTAGGCTTTAAAATTTGCACAAGAAGAATAGTTAAACCTTGAGACTTCTAATAATGAAAATGAATAGGGTGGCAATTAGCAAATAGGGGGCAGCATGGTGGGGGGCACTGACTTTGAATGAAGGGTGCCCAGGCCCTTAGGACCCCTGAGCCTCAGTGGAATGGGTGGGATAAAAATGAAAACAAATAATAAATAAATCATTTGTTAAGACACGGAGGGTGGGAGGGGAAACAGAGAGGGAAAATCACACAAGTGGCAGAACTGGGCCCAGGGTGCTTTTACCAACTGATCCATTCTCCCCACCTCTGCCTTCTGCTCAGTGATGGATTTCACAATCAATGCAAATTGCGTGTTCAACTTTTTAACCCATTGCTTTTTATAGGACTACTGTGTGAGTAAGGTCTGCATACCCAAGGAAGACTTGCAAAACTGGCTCCCGTGCATTGTAACTACAGAGGTAAATGCTGCATTGAAACGCAAGTGGCTTCTGCCTCACTTCAGCTATGAAACAATAGAACCAGCCTGCATGGCAAATGATATGTGGATCATGTGTATGAGAAAGATGCGTTCCCCCCCCAACTTTCACCTTTTGTGTCCCACGCACCTTTGGACAGGAGGAGACCAAACATCTCGAGGAACAAAACCACAGCGCTTGGAAGGGTTTCATGTGTTGGTATAGAAGCTGAGACAAACTTTTGGAAGTTGACATTTGTGGGATCTAATAACACAGGCCTTCCTCCCCACCTACCCCTCTCTGACACATTATTTCTTACTCAGAAGCCCTTTCCTCAGTCCCTTTCCAGTTATCCTAGATGCATTATTAGGACAAGACAGTGAACCTGAATGCGACTTCTTGCTACATCCATCTATAAGATGTACGAAAAGTATCTACCAGCGAACATGCTGTTCTTCTTGGAGGGAGCATGAAGAGAGATAAGGCTACAGCATTGTTAGCAATCCTTGTTAGCGTTGCTAGCAGTCCTCGTTAGATCACTTGTCCACATTCTTCCCTTTCTTTCCACTTCAGGTGGTGGTTTATTAATGTCCCAACCACCTATGATGCATCGCCAAGTCCTGTCCATCATGAAACAATACAGAGGACCTTTACCTTTTGATTCACATTGCAGCTGTCATTGTTCCTGAGTTTAAAACCAAAAATAGAGAGAAAAAGAGTCCCTGTAGTAAGAAACCCAATCTTTTCAAACTGAATCTTTTATTGTCAATATCCTCTTCCAGTTCCAAATGCCTTTTTTCCTGCTCTGTCCCTCTTATTACTGAATCTTATCCTTTCATGGGAGGTTGGTGTTACATTTGAAATGATCCCCCTGCACGGCAGGGATAGATTGTTCTGTTGTAACTTTGGTTGCTTGCCCAAGACATAGCTTGACTCGATCTGCTGAAAGTGGTTCCTTAATTCTTTATTTCTTGTGTGTGAAAATTCTTAACGATTTTATGTTCACAGTTTTTATCCCCCCTCCCCCTTTCCGTTTGAGTTCATCATATAGAATTTCATTAAATGCAGCATATATTGTAGCTTTAGACAGGAGCTGTCAAGTAACAAATCTTGAGTAATGGCTTTAAAATACAGAGTGGCTGTAGTCTTGGCTACATGGTGTTGGTTTGGGTTTTCATTCGATGTAAACAGTGCTCTTTTCTTCACGGGTTTGGAAGCATTTGCCTTTCTAAAGATATATCTGCGTAGTCTGGCACTCTAGGAAACAGAAAAGAAAAAACATCCGTATCAGGTAAATGGAAAGATTACCTCAACCAGGCATTGATTCTTACCTCCATACCTACTTATATGACCCAGTCACCTGGACTTGGTATAGGCTTTGGGGGATTTTCCATTGCCAAAGAAAGATTTGCCAGGAATCTACGTACATATGGGCCTCATCTCCTTGAACAATGCAAGAAAAACCCCTTTCCTCTCCAAGCCTAGAATATAGGTCCTGATCTTGCACAATCGGTGGGGATTCTGCACCTGATCTCATTCAGGCTGTGAGCCAGTTGCCTGAAACTTCCAAAATGGATATTTTTCTCACGGATGAGGGGGGTGCACCCCTGCATTTGCCCGCTTGCAGCTGCGTCTCGGTCCATTTTCAATGCACCTAGTGGCTGCTGAGGCCCACAGTCCACCTGCGCGGTACCCCTCCCCCCTGATAGCGTTGCGGACGGTGTTGTCAGGCAACCCCTGTGAAGAGTGGGGCTACAGAGGCCATCCGCCGAGTAGACACATGGCAGCCCTGGCTGATTGCTGCCCTGGGTTTGGGCCGCCTGCTGTGCCAGTTGTGCTCCAGGCAGGGCCGGCCCCAGGGTTTGTGAGGCCATGTGTGAAGTCTTGGTCCGGGGCCTAATTTGCATAATTAGGCACCACCTAATTATGCAAATGTATACATTTACATAAGATTTACTCCCTCTGGACAGGAAGGAGTCCCATTCTCCACCCCTCCGAGTGGCCATAGACAAGCATGGCCTCCCAATGCTTTCCCTCCCCACCCGAGCGCCTACCACCACTCCAGGAGTGGTTCCACTGCAGGGGCAGCCGGGCGGGCAGTGAGGCAGGCACAGAGAGACTGACTGCGTCCACTGCCTTACTGGGAGGGAGGGTGGGCAGGGTGAATTGATTATATCGGGGTTCAATAGAACTGGTTATGGGGTGTGGGTTTAAAGACAGTATTCCTGTTAGCAGTAACTTCATTAAGCAGAGTTAGTGAAATAGCAGCCATAATAATCTCAGAACCATATTTGCAGATTTTCCAAGCTAGAATAGATATTGCTTTACATCCTAAATTCCTACCTAAGGTAATATAAGTAAGACAGTTGTGAGAATGTGGCCCTTTTTACACATGTCTCTCCCACCCATGAACACGCAGATTTCTGCGTGTTCATGGGTGGGGGAGGCCTGTGTAAATGATGCAGTGCATGCACCCATGGTAAGTGGGAGTGTGTGTGCGTCTGCCTAACACACATCCCGACTCCCCCACCCCCTTGTCCCCACGCACAGAGCAACCGGGGGAAATGGCGGTTATTCCGTGGGTTTGGATGAGTGGGAGGTGCCTGAGGATGTGTGTGCGGCCATGTGCACGCCCATGCACCGGCGCACCCATGGACCCCCCCACCCGGTGGAGCTGTGTAAAAACAGCCTGCAAGGAGCCACTCAAAGAGGAACAGAAGGTCACGACCTTGTAAACAAGGTTCTTTGAGATTCTCACAACACCCACCCTTCCAGCCCCGCATGGAATTTTTTTCTTATATTCCTAGAAAGGGTTGGAAGGAACTGTCATTCTAAGGGGGAGAGTGCTTTTTATACTAGAGGACCTCAAGGCCATCATGTGGTCTATTATTTGAATAGGGTGAGCGTGCAGAACCCAGTTGTGAGAATGTTGGGTGCTATCTCGAAGAACCTTCTTGACAGGGTAACAACCTTCTGATCACTCACATGGGGAGGAGTTATTTGTAAACAAATAGCTTTATCTCCCAGTCCGATTGGTGTCTCGCTGCTGCTGCTGGAGCACTACTAGGAGGCACAGGCAGGTGAGGGATGGGGGGGACCAGAGCGATGGAGGGGAGGCAGAAGAACATATTGATGGAGAAGCTGGCTGCAGCCTGCCTCCCAACCAGGCAACTGCAGGGCCCCAGCCTGCCTGCCCTGCCTCCACATCTGACAGGCCGCCTTTAAATGGATGGCCCACCTGGGGGTGAGGCGGAGCAGGTGTCTGTGTGAAGACACTCAATGAAATATTAAAACAGGCAATCATCCCTAAACTCAACCTAGAACCAGGCTGATGAAACTTTCCATTGAACTCAGACTGCTCTTTGGATGAAAGTGGGACCAGATTTGGGCTTAAGCTTTGTCCCAAACCACCACTTCTTTTTACATGCGAGGAAAGATTCTAGTCTTGTTTGAAACCAGAAAAAGCCAGGTATTTTTATTGTGAGTTTTCATACCCTTTCAAATCTGAGTCCCGAAGTGAAATCCACAGTCTGTAAAGTCCAGGCAAACTGACTACTGCCTCCAGCAACATTCTCCCCCTCCCAAACCCCTCAGGTAAAGAAATCCCTTGTAAGCAAACTCTAGATGCATTCATTTTTCTCCCATTCTATCTTTCCCCCTCCTGTCTGTAATTCTATCTCCTCCCTTGCTGAAAGCAAAAGCTCCAACTGATCTTCTGACCCGAAGCCTAACAGACAACAAATCCTCATCTGAGATTGCAATTCGCTTTGCCACCAGCCACTTACGATGAAGAGAAGATGGTAAGCTATAGACAGAGGTAGGAAAAAACGCAGCTGTTCAGTCACAAAATTGTCTGCAGTTATATGTCAAGGAGAGTTTATGAAGCAAACAGTATAAAGGAAAAACAACGGATAGGATCTAAGACATCATAATCTAGGAGAGCTACGGCAATTCACTTTGATTCAGAAACCCAATCCCTTTATTTTATGGCCCTTTTCACACAGACACTCTAACACTGATACAATGGATGTTGACATTTTATTATACATGTTGCAGAGCACCCATAGAGCACACCTGCAGCCTTGCGACATGTATAATAAAATGTAACATCCATTTTATCAGTGTTAGAGTATCTGTGTGAAAAGGGCCTATGTAGGAGTCTGCAACACCTGCAGCCCCACCATGCGGAGCACATAACTGGCCTGGTTCAGGTCACAAACACGTAACAAAGAAATGTGTGTTTCTGTCTGGAACCAGCAACTAGTGTCACTTTGGATAACATTCACTGAGGTGCCAAAATGGGAGTGGAGCTCTTTCGAAAGCCTGACCCCAGTTGTGGGTGATGAGCACTTTTGAAAGTCTCTTGAACCTAAGTGTTTTGACCATGGCTACTTAGCAAGTCAGCATCAAAGATGGCAGGAGGGCTTGTTACTCATTAGTTAATTTTCATAAAAATGCCATTGCTGCAGCTTCTAAGCAGAATAGCTATCTAAAAGGGCACAGGTAGCTGCAAGAGGAGGCATTTAGAGAAACAGTTGGAGATTTAGGGGAGATTCCTCAATGGATGGGTCTAAGGCAGTGATGCCCAAGTCTTTAAGGTCTGGGTGACCCCATTTTGAGACTGAAATATAATCTTGTAATGTCAGACAGCAATGTCTCTATTAAGCGTCTGAACCCATCTGCAGCTGGTGTGGCGTGACCCATAGTTTGCAAATCTCTGGTCTAAGATAACACCCCATCCCACTTACGCTGTAATGTTTTTCATAGTCATGGAAGATTTTCAGTATATTACCAAGATTTAGCTAGAAAAGTTCAATCCACCTGCTTTCCATGTGATCAACATCCTCTTCCCTGTTCCCTGTGTTACATTTGTAAGAGGGAAAGCATGTGTGGGTGTGAGAACCTAATTTTCTGCATGCAACACAACAAATGAATGAGACCTTTCTTTGAATTGGAATTAGGAATGAGGCATATGATGGGAGATAGTAGTAATGCCAGATGCTGCCAGCTGGCATACAGCTCCCACAGCTGTGCCTAGAGAAGACAACGAGCAATAGAAGGAAGATGCAGGAGTGTAAATAGCATCTAATTGCATGAGGCAACCTATAAGGTAACTAAATAAATAAAACTTGTAACATCCCCAAAACTGGGAATCTATTCTGAACCTGCACAGCTGCTGATCAAGAGCAACTCCACCCAGGGCCAAATTCAGCTGTCAATTTCACTGCTGTTTTATACAAAAATAATGCTGCAAAGCTTTGTGAAGTTACTACAGATTTACCGAGGCATTCTGAAGAGTAGAATTATGTCTAAACAGAGGTTAATCTGTTGTCAAATCATAAAGAAGGAGTTTTGCCAATGACGGGAGAGAGATGAGCTACAGACCAAGAAGTATTATCAACTCTTGTAACCTTATTGTGTGTCTCATAGTAATGGCAGTTTTTCTGAAATTCCTAGCTCCTAGAATTAATCAAATATGTGGTAAATTCATCTTTAAAATAAAAACAACTGGAAGTTTCTAGCTCTCCTGACTGCTGAGAAAAGCCTGAAAATGTGAGCCCAATGTACCCTAAAGAAGGGTCACACAAACCATATGTAGGAACTACTGCCTCAAAGGTTCAAAATCCAGAAGTCAACTAAAAAGCAGGGCTGGCCTTACCGCGGGGCGACTCGGTGTGGCTGCCCCGGTCCCCGGTCCTGGGGGGGCCCCACACTCGGAGCCCCAGCTTCCGACCTGACAGTGGCCAGGAGCTGGGAACCCCGAACACTGGCCCCCCCTGAGTCTCGGCCAGGGAGCGAGGGAGAGGCTGGGCCTCTGCCTCTCATTCCCTGGGCCAAGGCCGAGACAGGCAGTGGAGGGGGCCAGCGGGAGTCAGAGAGGCAGAGGCCTCGCCTCTCCCTCACTCTGTGCCCCCCCCCGCTGCCTGTCAGTCTCAGCCAGGGGGAATGTGGGAGAGGCGGGGCCTCTCCCTCTCTCTCACTCCCCCTGGCCAAGACTGACAGGCAGTGGAGGGGGCCACGGAATGAGGGAGAGGCAGAGGCCCCGCCTCTCCTACACTCCCTGGCAACTTCCGGTGGTGGCGCAGTGGCAGATTTAATCTGCTGCTGCTGTGCCCGCCTGAGCCCGACGCAGGGAGCTGGCAAGCGGGCCTTGCACAGGGCCCAGGACGGTGACGCCACAGCGATGGATGGGGCAAGTGCCCCCGAAATGGCTGGGCTTGGGGATGGGCGGAGGGGAGTACCCCTCCGCCCATCCCCAAATCCGGGTAGCACCCCCCGACCAAGCCAGGGAGTGCCCCCTGTGCTGGGGAGTGCCCCTAGGCCTGCTGGCTAGCAGCATCAAAATAGGGCCCCGTGTTTCTCCCCCGCCCTGGCCCCGCAACTGCTAAAAAGGAACCTCAAATGAGAGCTAAAATGTGGTCAGATGGATAAGGTGCTGGACGTGGACCTCGGAGATATGGATTCAAATTGTGTGTTAGCTTTGAACTAAATGGATGGCCTTGGGCAAGTCATTATCTTTCAGCCTCTGTTTCCCATCTGCAAAATGGGAAGAATAATGACCTACCTCACAGGGTTGTTGTGAGGGTGAAGTAGATAAGGGGAGTCATTAGACATAACAAAGATTGAGTGTCAAAACCCCATAGCACATGTTTGGCCACTGTGTGTAAGCACCTTAACAATCCCAACACCATTGCACCGTTTGTGAAGACCATTGCATCACAAACACAATTTGCGTGCTCCGGCTGAACACATGGCCAGCATTGTGTCTAATGATATCATGTGGTGTGTTAGCAGGTAGAGCACAGGGAACGAGGGTGCAGCACTTGCCTGCTGCGATTGGGTTGTGAGCAAAACACCAATTTGCCCCAAGGTGGGACATGTGTCTAAGCAGCACCACATGGTGAACACCGGGCCAAATGGGTGTTCATATCAAGGTCAAAACACACATTCAGAAACCTGTTGATGTTATGTCTAAAGACACCCAAGGATTAACCATTTAACGGGCTATTTTAATGATTATCTTGCTTTTAAAAGAAATCTGTTTATTTGCAAAACAACAAATTTCACAATTTGCAGAGACTGCCTCATGATGTTTAAATGTTGGGGTTGGCATTACTGAGCGAGTTAGATCTGTGCCGAGTTTGTTCTGACTTTTGACTATGGCTCCCAGGATTGGGGGAGGTGAGGCATGAGAGTTTAGGGTCACTCATAGGTTTGGGGAGGAGAGAGGAGAAAGAGGCTCTAGGGCTATGCTGAGTGCAGCATAGAAGAGGATTCAGCTAGTGCTTCTGATTTGGGCAAGCATCCCATTGTGATCTAGAAATCTGAGCGGGGTTGCTACATGAGAAAAGGACTATGTACAAGTTAGCAGGAATAGTAGTTTTCTCTGAACTGCTAATGAGTAGCTCTAAGATTAATCATCCTCATCAGCATTTTTTAGCCATTTTTTTCCCCTGGATGGAGGTGAGTTCTATATAGATCGTTATGGCATTTTTACACAATTACAGAACATGGTGATTATTTATAACAGGCTCGTCTTTGCTTCTAATTTCTTCTGTCCCCATCGTTGCATTCCATTTCCTGCTCTAAGCAGAGGGGAGAGGCGACGTGTCTGTGAGTGAGAGTGCAGAACGACTTTGAATATATTGTGGAAATAATTAGGAGTTTGTTCTGACTTTATAATTTGAAAGTCACCATGTAATCTACTCATACAAATACTCTCTGAAGGATTTTCATTGGCAGGCAGCCAATGAATGTTTTAGGGCGTTTTAGATATTTCCAGAGGCTCTCGAACAATAAGTGAGGCAACTGCAGTGGGCATTTCATTTCAATAGTAGGCAGTTTTCTATTTTAGGGAACAGGTATTTCTAAAAATGTTGGCGCTTACACCTAAAGCTCCTGACAAGATACTCTCTGGAAATAAGTATTTGATTTAGGACTCATTTCTGCCCCTCCATAATCTCTCTTTTTCTTCTTCTTTGATACATTAATAACAAGAATAATTTCTCATGAAAACTCCAATAACCTCTTTGGAGTGAAAGTTTAAGTTTCCCTGAGCCAAAAGCAGATTCAAAATGCAATGAATCCCTTGTTCCACCATGATGGATGGCTAACAGCGTGGGCAGGATCTGCTGGAAGAAGAAATAGACGACTCTGCTTGCAACAATATACACCATGGGGTCTTAGTAATAGTCACCAATGTTGGGCCCCTGAAATATGCTTTATGAGGTGCATTTTCAAAGGGTCTCTGGAGCAGCTTGCATCTCAGATCCTGGGGTTGGGACTGGGAGAAGTGGCTTCTCCCAAATACAGAAGTCTCAAACCACAAGGGCTCAGAAATTGCACCTAGCACCTTGAGTTGCACCTGGAAACAGAAGCCAGTTCAGCCAGGCAAAATGTATTCCACGTGCAGCTCTGTTCTGCGCTTTCTTCAAGCGTAGCCCACTGTAGCAGCATCACCCTCACCAGGGTTGCCCCACACCTACTACATCCCCATAACTGACACACAGGAGGCTTAGCAACATTCCCATCGGTCAAGATACTCCCCTAGGCTGCTTTCTTCTTCATCTCACACCACTTCCTCAGTCTCTGTTAGAGTTTAGCCCAGCCTGCCTCCCAACTCCTATTCCTGCTGCCTACTCCAGGTCTTTTATTTCTACAGCTCTTCTGTGCCCAGCCCAACTTTATATGCCCAGAACTTCCTGTTCGCCTGACCTCCACTGTTACAGAGCTCTGCCCCAATCACTCTCTTCACCAGAGCTTCTAGATAATTGAGTCAGTCAGGACACGTGTGCTTCGGGAGCTGGCACACTCCAGCTCAGTCGGTTACACCCATGGATAGTACTTTGTTTCAATCCAGTCTGGGAGCTGAGCCGATAGTTGGGCACTTTTAACCACAAGACCAATGTGGTTAAAAGGATCTGTGTGCTGGCATTTAAAGACTCAGGGTTCGTTGGCCTCAGCGGAGTCAGGATTGCACCCTCAGGGCTATTTCCAGGGAGTGTAAATGAGTGTAGCTCCATGGAAGTGAATGAAACCACATCTTATTTGGATCAGAGCATGAAAACGGAGGGGTTTTTTTTTTACACGAGACAGGCGGGCAGGGGGGAGGCCCATAGTCGTTGTGTGGGGTGGGGGCCGTGTGTGGGGGGGACGCTTCACACAAGCGGCCCCATGCACAGCCACTTCGTCCACACACCCTGGACTCTGAATTTTCACATGAGCAGTTCCACGTGCTGCCGCTCCATCCACGGACAGGGTGGGCGGTGCGTGGGTCACAGGAGCACGCACCCCCATGCACCGTATTCAAACGAGACAGCCCTCATGTGGACGGTGAGTGTCCATACGTGGGGGTGTCTCGTGTAAAAACACCCTGAGTGGGAGTGACAAGCATTATTTTTTCAGTGAATAAATGAAGCAGCCTTACCTTTCCAAGAGGCACATTGACATCAAGGCCAAAGAATAAAGGCAAGAGAGAAGAACAAGAATAGAAAGAGGAACTGCAGAAGAAAGAGAAGATTATGTAAATGTTGCTTAAGGGTCAGATCTAATTCTCTTTGAAGTTCATACAATACAGATGTAAATATTTAGGTGGGGAATCGGCAAAGACAGTCAGCGCTCTCCGCAGGTATTTTTCTCCAATGGTTTCTCCAATGAAGTATCTCCCCTCCCCCACTCATATTTGCCTGCAGCAGAAGGCCCTGGCACAGACTTTCACTGGCTGAGGGGGCGGGGGTTCCATTGTATGGGGGCAGGTTCAGCTGATCCACCCATCATCTGTTCTGTGACTCCAGCCCCAAAGTCGCCTTGGAAAGTTTACATCAGGAAAAGGTCGGAAAGCTAAGCTGCCTTCCCACAAAACAGTTATGTCTGTGCTACACAGCTTTGGGTGAGACCCGAAATAATTATACAGTCAAACTTCACAAACCCTACTCATAATTAACACCCATTTTAAACAATCCCAATTTTTGAGAACCATTTCTTTCCATTTAAAGTGTCCTTCCCATAACGAACACTTGGGCAGCAATGACTCTGATATAAAGAACCTTCTCCAAGCGTGCACGTTCTGCACTTGTTAACAAGACAGGAACATGTGTATTAAGGAAACTCCAGGAATAAGAATGTTTTTTTGCACTGGCCATTTTTAAAAGAGAAAGGCTATGTTGTAATTCCAGTGCTGTATTCAGCACACAAGTCTCTCTTTTTTAAAAAAAATAATCTTTACCTTTTAAATGCTGATCAGTGTAAAGCAGCCTTCAGTAAAATAAACTGCACTGATGTTCAATTTAATGGCATTTCTTCATTATATTGATGCAGCAAATTGCGAACTCCTTGTAAATAACAATACCCGGATATAACAAACCTTTTCCCTGGTCTCATCAGGGCTCATCGTATTCAAGGTCTTTATATTAAATAATGCATTTTTTTTTCTGCAGTAGACCTGTAAATAGCAACTTCTCCTGCTTTCTATTCCATGTTGTAGGAACCGGTATTGCTCTTCTTGATATAGCGAAAAGCAAATTGTTGAGGTTCAGTTTATTAACAACAAACACTGATCTTTTCCCTCATTCAAGCACAGCAGCACGGCCATTTTCCTGCCATCTACTCATAGATATTGCTTGTCCTAAGGAGGCTATTTTGGGTGTCAGTAAAATATCACCCTAGTTGACTGATTATTAGGCTTCAATCTGAAGTTGGATTAGACTCTTTGGGTGCCATTCTAACTCTTTTGAAGTTACTGGGACTTTCCCCACTGACTTCAAGGGAGTTAGGATTGGCTCCCTTCAGGAACATCCATACCATCTCTAATTCAGAGGAGGTGGGGGAGGGGCATTAAATCCCAGTACTACAATGTAAGCATAAAATCTTCTTATTTCTTCTAATGCCACACTGGGTAAAAACAGAGGTGCCTGGGAAACTGCAGCCAATCCAGTCCGGGTCAGGGAGGGGCACCGAACAAATGTGCCTGTGGCCGGAGAGTCATCCCGCCACCTACACGCCCCGGGTAGGGCAGGGAACTAAACAAACAGGCGGGTGACTGTTTGTCACCTAGAAAGACTTGTGGAGTGGACTAAACCGTATGCCTTTCAAGTACTAAAACACAGGCCACAGGCCTGAAACCACTCACTCTGGGGTAAACCCATTGACTTCAGTGGGACTAGTCTGGAGTAAGTGGTTTCAGAATGGTAGCCACAAGGCAGTTATGCAAGTATTTGCAGGATTGGGACCCCAGTAGGAACCTATGGGTTTGGTCCGGTGCCATTTAATTTCTAAAGATAATGTAAATAAAATGTTAATAGGAAAAAAATTGCTTCTAAATAGAAAGGGGATTTTGCAAAATAGAGTGGAAAGTGAACACTAGAAAAATAGGCCAGAAATTACAATCTGGACATAGCAAAAGGTTTAAAAAGGAGGGAAAATGACTGATAGTAACTCTTTCCAAGGAGCTCAGTGGAATTGGTATGACTTTTTTAATCTTAAAAATGACTTGGCCTCAAGAAAAATAGCCTGCTTTTAAAAAAAATATGTGTAGAACAACCAACCTTTTCTTCTAGATCCTTGATCTGTCTCTTCTGGATGTCAGTTTTATCTTCTAAATCTCGGATCCTCTAAAAGTCAAAGAAAATAAATCCCAGGTTGAATGCACTTTGGAGGAAGCATTAAATGTTTTACCAAGCCAAGCAACAAAGTCATTGTGGACATAAAAACACAAGAAGACAGATTGAATCCAGATCTCTCGTAAAGTGAGTGGTTTGAAACAGAAACACAAGACCACAAAGTCTATTCTTGCACAGTAAAACTACATGGGTTTATCTCAGACCTGTACCCTACCTGATGTGCCTGCTGTAACAATTCCATCCTCTCCTGAAGGATCTGGCAGTCATATTCTCTGCTTTTTCTCAGCATCTGCCGTCTTAATTTTTCTACAGCCGTTCTAAGCTCTTCCTGTTGTTTTTCACTGAGCAATTCCCCAAACTTAATCACCGTTTCTTGCTGCAAAGCATTGTAGAGGGTGGCTTCAAGCTCTTGGATTCTCTAGGCAGGATAACACCAAAACATTTGATTAGAGATGTAACCATGTGCACAGGGATTTTTCTGTCTTAGATTCAGGCTTCTGTTAAAGAAAGCATTTTATGTGTTGAAGATTAACCAGTGCTAGTCAATATGGGCTATAGCATTTACAGTGTACATACCATGTATGCTTGATCAAGTGCTTGTTTCCTATAGTCTAGTTCTTCCTCCAAGTAACCTTTGATTTTGCAGAACTGTTCCTATAATGAATGATCATATTGACAGGAGAAAATACAAATTAGTTACTTAAGCTTTGGAAAGTATTATTTGATGCACTGGTGGGAGAAGAAATATGGAAAATTACTGCTTTGCTTAAGCTTGAAAATATGGGAATTAACAAAAAGGTAGTTAGTTCGTAGCTGGTTAACTACTAACAAAGGGTTGTGTTGAGAGGTGGACTTTCTAGGTAGGGGGGAGGTTGCTAGTGGAGTTACTCAGGGATTTGTTTTGGGACCCGTCTTGTTTAATATATTTATAACTGACCTTGGTGAGGGATGTAAGAGTGTGCTAATTAAGTTTGCTGATGGTACCAAGTTGGGAGGAATTGCCAATGCAGAGGAGGATCGGAAAATTATACAGGATGAACTGGATGGTCTCATGGATTGGAGTGTTAGGAATGAGACAAAATTTAATAGTGCAAAGTGCAAGGTTATACATTTGGGATTTAATAATAAGAATTTTAGGTACCAGCTAAGAACTCATCAATTGGAAGCAACAGAGGAGGAAAGGGACTTGAGGGTTACAACTGATCATAAAATGACTATGGGTTGTAAATGTGATGCAGTTGGGGGTGTGTGCACGCTCCCGGGCTCCACCCATCACCCATGCACGGAGCAACAGGTGCTAATGCCGGTTGCTCCGTGCATGGGATGGGTGTGCGCCCATGAGAACGGCCGCACACCCACCTCCACCCGCTGCTGGCGCACCCACATCCCCCCACCTACCGCGGCCCGTGTGAAAAGGGCCTTTGATTTGATGGCCCTGTTCACACAGACGCTCTTACACCGATGAAATGGGTGTTGCATTTTATTATACATGTTGCAGGGCTGTAGGTGTGCTCTATGGGTGCCCTGCAACATGTATAATAAAATGTACCACCCATTTTATCAGTGTTAGAGTGTCTGTGTGAAAAGGGCCTATCTGAGGTCGCTCAGTAATGGGGAATTTTCAGGGCTGTCATGTCTCGTGATGTCTGAAAGCAAAGTAATTAGGTTCGCTCTGGTGAAGACAACTAATCTAAAATTTACTCTAATCCACACAGGAATAACTCCAGAGAGAATCTCTGTTGTCTTCAGTGGAATTATACTAGTTTGACTAAGAGAAAGATTTTATCCATTGTTATTTCCTTACAGTCTGCTAAAGCTCAGTGGTTCTCTCCCTGGGCACACAAACGTTATGTGCGGGCGAGGGGGCGCAAGAAGGAGCACAGCAGGCAAACACCTAGCTCCACTTTGCCTGAGCTAGGGGGTAACAAATTTCCAAAATGATGGGCTATGAAGGGGGATAGAAAGTCCAAGAACAGGAGAAGAGAGAAGGGAAGCAACAGAAGGCTGAGAAGCAGGAGAAGGAGCAATGGGCGTGTGTTTGTGTGTGTGTTTGTGTGTGCACGTGCGCTTGCATGGTGCGGGATGGGCCTCAACTACCACAGACAATAGGAGATGGGGTTGTGGTTTAAAAAGTCTCAGAACCACTGTTTTATACAGGTAACATCTCCCATATACACAAATACCGCACGGGACACTTTTGATGTGAAGCAGAGAAACGTCTGAATAATGAGAGGGTCATAAACCATGGCTGTGATCTACAACCCACTTATCCAGAATTACCCTGAAGCACTCAGGGGTATACCCGGACTTGGACTAAGCAGAATTTGGCCACAAATTTCTTGCCTTTTAGAATGCTAAGGCCATGAAGAGCCTCTCTAAAAAAAGGGTTGGAGTTACATTTTCTTTTGGCTTAAGCTTTTTATTGAAGCTAATGGATACAAGCCCTAGAGACTGCTCCAGAGGTGCTCCTCGGGCCCCACTGCCACCACTCCGGAGACACTCCCTCGGCCCTGCATCCAGCGCCTGAAGCTTCCAGGGTGTGGCGGCTCCGAAAATGTGGGAACAGGGTCGTAGGCCCTTTTTGTGCTTGTCCGCAATCGGTTCTGATTACATGCAAATCAGTCCATAGTAAGGTTATAATTCTGCTATCAGGGATCTGGAAGATAAGGCTCCACTTGATTTGGCACCATTTATTTATTTTTCGAGGACATCCAAGAATTTTTGATCTAGTCAACAGTTTCATGCAAAAATAGGTATGAAGAATTCTGGACTACCATGTCACTTTCCAGTTCCATCATCTTCCGGTGCAGAGCTGCTTCGGCCCCTTCAATCTGCTGGATCCACTAGAGGGCACACGGAACAGAAATCTGATTTGCATCACCTTCAACTGCCATTCTCAATGACAACCAAGGGAATGGAACCTTGCCGAGGAATTATTCCTCTCCACTGTACCCGACTTCAGCAAATAGAAAATCAGGTTATGGACTCTGCTAAAGGTTGCTGGAGCCCCCGCCAGCTAAAAACACTTTCTGGGTGCAAATCCTCCATCACTGAATTTAAGGACTCAGCTCCCATTGACTTTAATGGTGGAGTATTGCATCCCCACTGTTACCTTAGCTTACACTGTGTGGATCCTCCTGGTGTACTGGGAATCCCCAGGTGAAATAGATTTACATAAGCTTGCTCTATACCACTCCCTTCATTTTAATTTCAGCTGCAAAACTCAAGGTACAATCCTGCAGCTGTTTTACAAGGGTGATGGTTCTTTACACCAACATAAATTTCATTGAAATGAATGGGACTCATATTGGCAGAAAGGTCATCAGCACTGAATGGCTCTGGGATTACACGCTGAAACTTTTTTTTTAAACACAGGAATATTTTGGCTGACAGTTAAAGAAGCCTCAGATTTCAATGCTGCTCATTCATTTCAGTGCAAATGATGTCCTTAATATTTGTAAGTGGCTTTAAAAATCTCAACTTTTCAATCCACTGTTAGTTTTATCTTGTACCTTCCATAGTCCGTAGAGGTATCCATATGCAATTTATAAGGCCAAATTTATATTCACTGTGGGAGCTACGTTTGCTGCATGTCTTTCAGATTCATAACACACCCACTGCTATTTAAGAGACAAACAACTCAAAGATAGTACCTTTTCTGCCAAGGATAATACGGTGCTAGCTTGAATGATGGCCACTTGTTCTTCGTTTCTTAAATTCTGGAAATTGAAGAAGAGGATGAAAGCCAAAATAAACAAATAAAAAGCAATGACAAGAGCTTTCTAGAAGCATGCTTTCATTTTGAAAAGAAAACTTATATTTTCCTGCCTCCTCTCGCTACAGGTTGCACAGAGCACGTGCAATACTACAATAAGACCCCAACTACCAGTTAAGCTAAGAGCATATTGCTCTGGCAGTACAAACTACACTCATTTTGAGACCGCCATAAACTGTCAGAACAGTGTGGAGGACCTTAGATGCAAATGGAAATTTGGGCCCAGAATATACTGATGTGGTCTTGACCCTAAAAATTCATGTCCATTGAGGCTGATAGGACAGTGCATATGGATGCAATTTCAGGATTGTGGCCTGTTCTGTTAAAGTGAGTATCCTCATTCCAACAGAAAGCTAACCTGTCTGGATTGATGAAAATGGAATGTGTGTGAACTGCAGAATAAAATTAATTTCGGAATTAGAGCTGAAATGGATAACAACATGGTAACCGGTAACAGTCAGATTGGTGGTAAATGATCTGTATGGGCAATGATTGGTTGCTGAGTGGTATCGGTTTATTATTTAATGGTTTAACCAATTTATCACACTGATGCATTGCGCCATTTACTGTGTTACCACTTCACCATCTTTCTGTCTGTTCCACAGTAACTGGCTAGCTCTGTTTGCCCACGATTCCTTTCTTGTTTACCCCCTAGACCATCATTTCAAGTTTAACTCGGAGTCCCATGGGATACCTGGTGCAAATCTGCTGGATGCAGCTTTGCTATTGGTACAGAAGTAAACCGTAAATTATAGAACACGTAAAAGCAGTGAATTGGTTATGTGGTACATTGGTTGCGCGCTAATGATAAAACAGTATTGATCAGTATTGCTGTTTATCAGTTATCTGCTGCGGTATACAGTCACCTTTTAGTTAGCCAATTAGCTATCTGGAATTTATTAACAACCATAGTTATGGAATTAACTATGAATGCAGCCACACAAGCTAGGGTGGACCCAATTCCTGTGCGACCGGTGGCAGACAATCGCTGCTGCCACGCTTCGGGACCAGCGTAGAGAGCAGGGAAGATGGTCTGCTCCCCCATGGGGAAGCCGGGCGGGCTGCTGTCAGAGGTCCCACTATGCCCTGGGGCAGGCTGAGGTGCTGGCCACATGGGTGGCCGCTCAGTCCGCCCACTATCCCGTCCTGGCCGTGATGTGGCTGCGTGGGAATGGAGGAAGTGCCTGCCGCTCAAAGCGCCGTGGCGGACTTCGCCATGCGGCAGATGAGGACTGGGCACATGAGCAGTGGGGGAAAGCTCGGGCCGGGAGCAGCGCCAGCGGGGGGCTCAGGAGCCCTGACAGTCCCTGATCCCCGTGCCCGCCCGCCATCCCTAACACTTACAG
Source organism: Sphenodon punctatus (assembly GCA_003113815.1). Classification (NCBI taxonomy): domain Eukaryota; kingdom Metazoa; phylum Chordata; class Lepidosauria; order Sphenodontia; family Sphenodontidae; genus Sphenodon; species Sphenodon punctatus. The sequence goes on along the minus strand of QEPC01004381.1, from coordinate 6,042,086 downwards.
ACTGTTAAGTGGCCACCAGAGTTCAATGTCTTTTAGAATGTGGTTTTATTCAGATTAGTAACCTAAAGATGGAAGCCTCAGTGACTGATTAGTAAATCCCCAGACCCTCATACCTATAACTTTTCAAAATGACAAGTCCCTTTAATAGAATTAGCCGTTTGGTATATTAATCTTATGCCTAAGGCCACAATTTTGGCACAGGCATTTTTACTGAAAGTCATGGACAGGAAGCGAGAAATAACCAATCAGTCATGGAAATGTACACACGCACCCCCTCACCGTCCCCGATCCAGCCGCAGAGCTTACCCGTAGTGGCGGTGGCAGCAGGATTGGAACAGAATTGGCTGCTTATGGTGCCAAGTTAAAGGGGACAGCTCTCCGGATCCAGCTGCCCTGCCGCCTCCACCGACAGGAGAGGTGCCGCCTTCAACTTGTAGAAGTGGTGGCAGCAGCAGGATCAGAGGTAGGAGAAGCGGCGGCGGCAGCAGCTGGACCAGGTGTGACGTCTCCAAGGGGGTGTCTCTCCCACCCGGATCTAGTGCGGTGCTTATTGGCAGGGTTGCCTAGGGCAGCAAGTTGAAGGGATGCCTCTCCTGTCCCATCCAGTGCATGGAACCTATTGCTGGTGGTGGCAGCAGGGCAGCTGGATCCGGAGAGCTGTCCCCTTTAACTTGGCACCGTAAGCAGCCCTGCTAAAAAGCTTTGCACTAGATCAGGGGTGGGACAGGTGTCCTGTGGGTGGCTCCATCCCTGATCCAGCTTCTGCTGCTGTTTCTCCTGCCCCCGATCCAGTCATGCACATCCCTTAAAATCATGGAATCCGTGACCGATGCGACAAAAATCAAGAAAGCCAGTGTGGTGTAGTGGTTAAGAGTGCAGTACTTGGACCGGGAGGTAGGGGGAGGCCTCCGGTTCAAGCCTCACCTTAGCCATGAACACACTGGGTGACCTTGGGACAGTCACGGATCTGTCAGCCTAATTTACCCCACAGGATTGTTGTGAGGATTAAGAGCTGAGTTAGTTAATGTTACAGTTAATAAGAATTATAAGCCACTCTGAGCCTAATGAACAAGGTGGGATAAAAATGCTAAATAAATAAATGAAAACCATAGCCTTACATATGCCCCATCTACTGCCATGCTTTTCTCCAGCTTTCCTGGGGTAAAATATAAGTCTATCAGGAACAAAGCGTAATGCTCTTACATACCCCATTGTCGCCCAGGATGTCTAACTGCTTTATGAGGTCTGGAATGCTGACATCCTACAAGGAGAACAACACAAAAATGCAATCTGCACATTCAAACGCTGGCAGTGGCATCTGGCCACATAAATAAATAAATAAATAAATAATCATCAGTAAAACACCTCACATTAGCCAGAGCTGAATGGTAGGGGCTGAGTGGGTCTAGAAGAGATCACTGATCTGACCTGCAGATTCAGCCCCCACACTTGAGTGCACATGCCCTCATCTCTGCAGCTTTCTCTCTGACCGTGCTCCTTCAGCATTTAAGGGCAGGGGATGGATCCAGAGGCCAGATCCAGGAACTGGAACGGGGTCAAATAAAAAACAGCTCTAGGCCTTATTTGGCCTTTGGGCCAGAGGGTTCCCCGTGCCTGGATTAGCCCTTCTCCTCATGTTAACATACCTTGACTCCTTCCTTCATACAGTAGATCTGCAGAGCGCTCACACCGTCCGAGAATGGGTGGATCTGGAGATTAAATGGCGGGGACCGTCTCTCCCTTTCCTATAAACACATTCAAAATGCATCTGAGAATGTGTAGGAACTAAAGAGATATGGCCAATATCTACTGATTAAATGACATATTCATTGTCTGGCTTATTATTACCCTAGCAGTCAATTAATACTTCATCTCCAAAAGACAATCAAAGATAAACCAGTCAGCTAATTTGCAGCAAATTATTTGGCAGATTTTGCTTTTGGAAATGGAATATTCTGCAGTCTTTTTAGATTGACTCAAGAATCATTTGCTAAATGAATGTGGTAAATAATTTCTCATTCAATATATTGCTTGTTGCAAATATTCAATATCCGAAGTTCCAGCTATATTGGTTAGTTTTGATTGGACATAGAGGTCACAAGCTTTATTTCTGTTCCATAATTGGCTGCGAGTAACTTTTACAATAAGGTTTCTAGTGAGAATACTCATAGTTACAAATCTAGTAGTCTTTTTAAAAGTGTTGCTCCTGTGGGCAATTTTTGTCAATAAACCCAATCTCTAGTTATATTTGTGAGAAGTAAATGTAAAAGGAAGATGAACTAGTAGCAGGGGGCTCATTGAATAATTTGAATTAATATTTATGGAAAGTTTTTCACAATCCACGGGCTTTAATGCAAGAAGAAAAGGATTTTCAATAGAAGATGTATCTGTTCCTATGTGTTTTTTTAGAGTGGTAAAGCAGGGAGTGGAATGGGCAGAAATGTTGTATGCAAAGAATAGGTATCAGTGTCTGGAATTCTGTTGTGAGATTCTGATACTGGAATGTTAATAATATAAAAATGTTTAAAATAAAAAAATTAAAATAAAAAAACTTGCACACACATTTTAATCTTTTGGACATTTTAACTGAGTGATTAGCCAGTTTAGTTCTGCCTCAATTAGAAACACAACTGTTGAATGAGACTCTAAATAAAGACTGATAAATAAGGGACTATCCTAAAGCTGTTTTGTGGTAGCTCTCCACTCAGGGTGCTTTCCCATGGGGAATACGCGCGGCATTTGCGTCCGGGAAAAACTCCGTGAGGCAAATGCTGTGCAGCTTGTGTCTTGTAGGAAAACAAAGCTTTGCCTCTGATCATGCGGTGGATGCAGCGCTGGAAAATCAAGCTCTGCATCCTCCACAGGATAGAAGGAAAAGCTGCGCTGCTTTGTTTTCCCACGAGACACAAGCTGCGCAGCATTTGCCTCTTGGAGTTTTTCCCGGATGCAAATGCCACGCGTATCTGTGGGAAAGCGATCTAAGTTATGAATTAAGTTAAGTTTTATGTATTAATTGGAAACTATAACAGAGCAATAAGGGAACAGAGGCATAAGTGTGGCTAAGCAAAAGAAAATCTAAACATACATGAGGAAGATTTTTTTTTTATTAGAGAGGTATCCCAATGTGGGAGGAAGGGTTATAAAATATGTGAAGACTACAGAAGGGGGGCATAAAGAATGGAAATATGGGACATCATACTCAGGCCCCCATGAATTCTGTGCTGTTGCTGTCAGGGCAATTAGCTTGCTCCTCGGGTCAGAGGAATGTTCCAAGCCCTTCCATCCAGCACCAGGGACAGTTCCCGGTACAGCACAAGCCTGCTCTGTCAAAGCTCCTGTCTCTCTATCAGCCTACAGCAGACTGCTAGTGTTACTATGCCAACTCCTATACCCTCAGGAAGGGGTGGTTCAAGAGTGGTGAATGAGCTATCTTTAAAGAAGACATTTCCTGCTCCTTCACAGCCCCTGCCACAGCTGCTAAGAAAAGCAGACTACGATTTCCATCCTTCATGGCCTGCCACTGGATAGAAGGCATCCCCATTCGGATGTCCATGTAGTATACTGTGTGTTGGGGGTGTGTGTGTTTTCTTTTAAAGATATATGCCTAAAACTGATGGAATGATATGCTGGGACACTTATTCGAATTTGAAATTTTGCATAATTTGCACAATTTAGTAATTTTGCATAATTTATTTGGCTCACAGAATTTAGGTTTCTTTGCCAAAGAATTTGGAAAACTTTTGTGGCATACATGGTTAAATAGTACAGGTATACTATATTAGAAAGGCCCGAGTCAGACCTATTGGGCCAGGCATGACACTGAATCTGATTTTTAGCACTTGTAAAGATGCATCTTAATGTCTATCACCCTCCTTCGGATCAGTCATAAGAGCATAGGAAGTGCCGTACTGGGTGTTCATCCAGCCCAGCATCCTGTCTCCAACACATCGTGCAGCTTTGCTTGCTTTAAAGAAGTGCATAACAGGGTCATAGTCCTGTTCCTGCTATTTACAGCCAGCTGCCAACAGCTAGAGGTTTCATCTCCTGAACAATTTGACTAATAGCCATTTCTGGACCTATCCTTCTAACACCTTATCCAATCCTATTTTGAAACCGGTTTTTACTACTGGCCTTTACATACAACATCCTCTGGCAATCACTGAATTAGCCTATTTTCAGTCCCTGAAATACGTGTGTTAATTTATGTGATTTTCAATGAGTCACTGTAAGATCTTTCCACACACGCTGGATATGAGAGTGTTTGTGTATTTGTGGATAGCCAGGGAATTCTCTTGCTTGCAAGCCCTGTCAAACGTCACAGACGATGCTATGTTTCTGACACTATTTTTAGTTCATCCATTTTCTTCCATCAGGCTAGAAACAGTACTATCCATGAAAAATATTTCTTAATTATTATTCATTATTTATTTTCTCCCTTGGTCCTTTGAGAAGGATTATTTTATCTTACTTCAAGCTCTAGATTTCGGAACTCCAGGAGTTCGTTCTGGTCTCTGGCATCCTGCAGCTCCTGCTGCAGTCGACTGTTGTCTGCTTCCAGTTTTTCTATCTGGTAATAAGAAAAAAGAAAATGGTTTAAGCTGTGATCCACAAACTACTTACTGTGGAACAGTCCACAGAGCTTCAATGGGAGTACTCCCGATTAAGTGGTTGGTTTGTGGGCCATGCATGGTCTTAGATTAATAATTTGTGGGGCCATTTTAAGATTACTGACGTTTTGTGAAACAAAATACAAAAAGGGCTAGCTCAAAGAACTAAGGTCCTGATCCCCGAAATACTTTCCCAACACAAGTCTCTTTCACTTCAATGAGGTTCATGCAGGTGGAGTGCTGAGAACTGAGCTGAAAACATAAAAGAACCTAGTAACTTTTATTCTGGATATGGTTTGTTTAATTCAATATTTGAAATTCAAGCTGTGTTGGTCAGTTTAAATTGGACATGGAGGTCACGTGCTGCTTCTCTTTTTATAATTAGGTGACAATAACTCTCTGCAAAACCCAATAGAAAGGTAATTCAGTGGTATATTTTTGCCTTATCTGGATGAGATTGAACATTGAACCCCACCCCCAAATGTTAAGACTGAGATTTAAGGGAGTTAGGATCCTAAATCTCTACTAAATTAACTATACATTGGGCACTTTATTTTTGAAAGTTTCTTTGAAAACTCCAAGCTGAAAGACTCTGGGTGAAATCCTGCAGTACAGAGAACTAGTGATAGAAGCGGTGAAAGCATTTGATTTCTGGGAATATTGTCCTTTCACCTGTGAAAGCAAGGAGTCAACACATTTTGTTTTAGGTAACAGCAGTAAAGATTCTGAATCGTCAATGTGATTTGCAGTACTTGCCTCATGTTTGCAATGGCAGCTGTGTTTAGGGTTACTGTGACCCCTAACGGTTTGACCCTGAGACTCCCATAGGCCAAAATGGGCCAAAATGGGAGACTCCCATAGGCCAAAATGGGAGTCTCAGGGTTAAACTGTGAGAAGTGGCAGCCCTAGTCATGCCTGTCAGAAAATGGGTGCACCGGCAGAGTTGCACGGGTACAGGAATAAAACAACACTCACTGGCTAGCACAAACATAGAATTCTGTTGCATAAACCCAGACAGCTGGAAAACGTGCCCAGTCTGCTGACATTAGGCCAGGTCTGTTCATTCCTCACATGCATAGCGTCAAACTAATGTAGACATTTAGAAAATTACAACTGAAGGTGCTTGGACATACCTTTTCCAAAAGCTCCTGGTTCCTCTTAATGAAAAGTTGCTTATCTTCTACCCAAAGAGAGTCCTGATTGACAAAACAGCATTGTTTATATAATACCCATTCCATGCCCCATCATATATACCTGCCCTACATTTGCTCAGTTTATGTATTTCTACTGGCTACGCTACATGCCTGAGGAAGGATCCTGCGTGGCCCGAAAGCTGGCTTATTTCCACCAACAGCTGGTCCAATAAAAGATGTCATTCGAACAACTTTGTACCTCTGTCACTTGGGACCAACATGGCAACCGCACATCTCGTGATTGACCTGGAAGTCTAACTGAAAAGAGCATGATTCGTGTGGGATCATAAATAGCGCTCAAGATACTAGCGATGAACTTTTTCTAGGATAGATTCTATTGTATTTTCTCAACAATACTGTAGAGAAAGTAGGGTTTGTCATGTTGGTCCCAAATATAGGCAATAGAGACAAAGTTGTAAAGTGATATCTTTTATTGGACCAACTGGTGGAGGTATTCAAGCTTTTGGACCTATTAGGGTTCTTCATCAGGCAGGTCTAACGTTACAAAAACCTACTGGGATATTGGTTCGTTAACCCCAGACCTGCCTGACGAATGACCCTGTGAGATCCGAAAGTTTGCATACCTCCACCAACTATACTTGGTCCAATAAATGATATCACTTTACTGCTTTGTCTCTATTGCCACAACAATACTGTAATATATAAATTGGTAGCTAAATGACTGAACCCATTAAACCAGAGGTAGGGAAGTTGCAGCCTATGGAACAGATTTGGCTGACAGCTGTTCTTTATTTTGGTTCCATTCCAGATTCTAAATCTGACCCGTATGGATCCAGTCCCTACCCTAAGTGCTGACAAAGTGAGCTCAGGGGAAGGGAGCAGAGATGAGGGCATGCACTCACAAGGAGAGGGGATGAAGCCATAATGCAGATTCATGATCTGGACCCTCCGCTTCGTTCTTGCATCCTGAGCACACTTCGTTAGCCCCCACACCCCAGCTTGGATCTGGCCTGCGGTGTTTGTACTCATTTTCAAAGTGTATCCTAGGAGGGAAAAAGTCCCCCACAACAGCATTCAGCTATGATATTTGTAGATGGTGCGCTTTCATTTTGAGAGTATTGAACCAATATCCCAACAGCTGTCAGTGCTCTCTTTTTCTGAGATTGTACGCACCCGAGTATTATAGCTCTTGTGACACATTTTGTAAGAAAGTGGAAATTCGCTTGGACAAATTCTTTTTCAGCTTTTTATTAATCTGAACGTCTCCTGCACTTACAATGACTTTCATTCCTGTCCTACTCTATTGTGTAGGGATTCTGCATAATATTAAATGTGACATTTAATATCAGAAGTGACCTTGTTTTATTGGAAAGTGATACACATGTATCCCTATGTAACATGGAGTTTAATTAATTCATCTCTGTATTTTTAAAATATTTATTTATTTATGGCCATAGCCAAATAACTCATCTCTGTAAAGATAAAGCACTTGGAGAAATCTGTAGTTAAACTTTGTACAGATCTGAAAAAAATCAAGGATAGGGTTCTTATCTTGATTAGAGTAATGGAATTACACAAGTGCAATGCATTGTTATTATAACGGCTGTGCCCCTCAGAGTGACAAGAGCAGGATGTCTGTCCCTTGGCTTTCTTTTCTCCAAACGCAGGTAGTATTACAGCAGAAATTATTATCATTATTATTATTATAAACATTTATATAGCGCCAGCCATGTGCCTGTCGCTGTACAGAACATAGAAATAGATGCGGTCCCTGCCTGTGGTTTACAATCTAAAAGACCAGGAGGGGGAGACAGGGAGAGGGGACAGTGGGAGAGACACGGGAGAAGACAAACAAACATTCAGGCGGATGCCAAGTCTCAGGTGCGTGTGCTTGGCTTGGTTACAATCAGGTTGGTTGCAGCAGTCTGCAGAGGAGGGCAGACAGTAAGTATATGGGGAATAACTAGCAGGCATTGGGAAAGGCGGCGAGGAAAAAGTGGGTCTTGATGAGGGATTTGAAGGAGCGGAGGGAGGGGGCAAGGCGCATGTGGGTAGGGAGGGAGTTCCAGGCATGGGGGGCAGCGAGGGAGAAGGGTCGAAGGC
>QEPC01004381.1:5983979-6018446 GCA_003113815.1 Sphenodon punctatus | reverse complement strand
TCCAGGAACATCTGGACCGCACCTGTTTCCTTGATCCCTTTCAGTCTGGTTTTCGGCCTGGGTATGGTATGGAGACTGCATTGGTGGCCTTGGTTGACGATCTCCGTCTGGCATTGAACCAGGGTCGTCAGACCTTACTGGTCCCGCTAGACCTTTCGGCTGCATTCGACACAGTCGATCATGAGGTGACTCGCCTGCATGACCGTGCCGGGATTGGCAGAACGATCTTGGACTGGTTTCGTTCATTCCTGGCCGGGAGAACTCACCGGGTGGTCTTGGGGGAGTGTATGTCTTCCCCCCGGGGCCTCACGTGTGGAGTCCCGCAGGGTGCCTTCTGTCCCCCCTCTTGTTTAACATCTATATGCAGCCGTTAGGGGAGATCGTGAGAGGGTTTCAGGGCATGCAGTGTCATCAGTATGCTGATGACACTCAGCAGGGTCGGCCTTAGAAATTGCGGGGCCCCCTCAGCTCCATGCACTTTTCACAGTCCACCCACTTTCCCATGGCTCCTCCTATTTGCCTATGGCCCCTCCCATTTTCCAAGGCCCTGCCCACTTCCCTTGGACAATTAGAGAATTGTCATATAAGTTATTTTTTACTTGTCAGTACAATGTGCTCCAAAGAACATTTAAATCTGGTTTAGATGAAAGGGAGCCCAGGACACAGATATGGTTAAAAGGCAAAGACTCTTATTTAAAACACAGGAGAGCATGCACACAATGGACAGGGACAGATTATCCATGGCATGAACCCTCCTTCTCTTGATCTTATTCCTATTACACTCCCAACACAGGAGTTCAAACATAGATCCAGCTGACAAAACATAAATCAAACAACCGTCACACAGTCACAGCACCCCCCATGAAAGCAGGGATGAGAAACTGAAGCTCAGGCCCAGAGCAGCCAAACACAGCTCTCAGCAAGACTTTGTCAGTGTGACTCCTTTCCAGTTCTTGGATTTAAGGATCTCAAACACCAAAGCACTGAAAATCCAGCTAAACATATCAAACAAGAAACAACTCCCCCACAATCACAGCACCCTCCATCCCCTTCCCAAACCCTCCCCCAGATGGCCCCACTCTACTCCCAAAGCCCCACAGAGGGGCGCAGCAGCAGCAGCACAAATGAGCTCACATCACGAAAGAAGAGGAAGAGGTATTGGCCCCGTGGCCCTTACCTCAGCTGCTGCTGGGCCTGGGTCTTCTGGGAGCCAGACTGGAGGTCAGTTCAAGGCTGGCAGGCTTAGGCTGCTAGGCAGGAGGGGACAGCAGGAACGTTCTGCTGGGCCTCTCCTTGGGCAGGGGGTTGGCTCCCTTTCCCCCTCCAGGAGCCGTGGGGGGATGGGGGACAGCCATGGGAGGGAGAGCAACTCCCTCTCACGCACACACACTCACCCACACATACACACTTCTCTTACACACATTTATTCTTTCATACACACTCATTCATTCGCTCTCTCGCACACACCCATTCAAACTTCCACACACCCTTTCACCACTCTCTTTCACACACACACACGCTCTTAGACATGCTTTCACCTCACTTTCACACACACCGCATTCAAGCTCACACACACGCTTTCACCTCTCTCTCTCTCTTTCAAACCCCGCCCCCATTCAATGCTCTCACTCCAGCCCGGGTCCTGACTCCAGCCACAGACACCGCCTCTGACTCGACTCTGCCGGTGCCGCCACTTGTCTCCCGCCTCCTCCAGCTCCAGATCCCATGCTGCAGCGCTGCCAGTTGCTGCTGCTGCTGCTCCGACTCCTCGTCCGCCTGACTCAGCTTCACGCCAGGCTCTGTCACCGGCCAATATAACCGCCCGCGTCCATTCCCTTCCCGCGCCAGGAAGTTGCATAAAGCAAGTTCCTGTGAGGAGATGGGGGACGAGAGGGAGCGAAGAGGTGGAGCCACGCCAGGCGGAGGTGGTCGAGGATTGGATTTTGAATGGCTGGGGTGATGTAGTCTGAGTTCGGAGCAGCGTGGTGGGTGGGTCAAGTGGCAGCAGCGGCCGGGGCCCCACACGACAAGCATGCATGCTGCCCGCCCCCCTTCCCTGAAACACCAGCTTCCAGCTAGTACTGCGGTCGGGGCTGCAGCCTCCCGAAAAAAATAATTATAATTTTTTTAGAAAAAATAAAAAACCAGCCCAATTGCGGGGCAACTGCGGGGGCCCCCAAGGAATGGGGCCCTGGGCGGCTGCCCCTAGCAGCCCCGCGGTAAGGCCAGCCCTGACACTCAGCTCTACCTCTCTTTTTCCATCGACCCACGTCATGCAGTCTCCCTATTTTCCCAGTGCCTGTCAGCTGTGGGGGCTTGGATGAGGTTGAGCCATCTGCAATTGAATCCTGACAAGACGGAGGTGATGTTGGTGGGCGAGGGCTTGGGGAGCCTGGGGGTGGTTGAATCTCCTCTTGTTGGGGGGGTTCACCCTCCCATGGTGTCTCAAGTGCGGAGTCTGGGTGTGCTCCTTGATTCACGGCTCAGCCTGGAATTTCAGGTTGTAGCCGTGGTGGGGAGTGCATTTCGGCAGTTACATCTTGTCCGGCAGCTTCGGCCGTATCTCTCAGACTCCGACCTCGCCACTGTCATCCATGCCTTCATCACTTCGAGGCTGGATTACTGCAATGCGCTCTATGTGGGGCTGCCTGAGAAGTTGGTCCGGAAGCTGCAGCTGGTGCAGAATGCCACGGCCCGTCTCCTTACGGGGGTGGGTTGCAGGGAGCACATGACACCCGTGCTCCGGGATCTGCACTGGCTGCCTATAAAGCACCGGGCCAGGTTCAAGGTGCTGGTTCTAACCTTTAAAGCCCTTCACGGCCTGGGCCCTACTTATCTGCGGGATCGCCTCACTCCCCATGCGCCCGTGCGACCCTTGAGATCATCCGTGGGAGCCTTTTTGGAGGTTCCCCGGGCGAGATGGGTGGCCACTGATGTTAGATCTTTTTCGATGGCCGCCCCTGTACTGTGGAATTCACTCCTGGAGGAGGTTTGGTTGCCGCCCCCCCTGCTATTTCGGCGTTTATGTAAGACTTGGCTGTTCCGCCAAGCCTTTGGTGAGGGGGAGGGTGGGTGAGATGGGGGTAGGGTGGGTTTCTTTTCCCTGTATTGGTAATTTTAAAATTGTTTTGTTGTTTTATCGTTTACATTATTGTTCGCTGCCCTGGGCTGCCCTGTGGGCAGGAGGGGTGGGAAAAAACATTTTAATTAAAATAAAATTTAAAAAAATATAAAGCACAAGGGATTAAATTCAACTTTCACTCAAGGGAGAGTTCCTTGGGTAAGGGAGGTAGGGATTTCTGTTTTGAGAGCTGAGGAATAAGTGCTCAAAGACATGTGCTTCCTACTCTGATTGTGTCTGCGGTCTGGAAGACATGGATTCATTATAAAGACTTAGACTTCATAATGAGAGTGGATTAACCCTGCAATTTTAACCTTTGGTGAGCTGGATGTCAAAGCCTCAGTTTCATAAGAAACTAAAATGAATGTCTTAGTCTCATCCTAATCATTTGTAGAGAAGCACAAGGCAATCAGTGTGCTCAACACAATTCATCCTCCGGAAGTGTAGTGACATCAATTTAAGATTGAGATGCATTAGTGATGCTGTATGGGGAAAGTCTACCAAGATTATACCTTGTTCTAACCAATGCTATATCCCTTCTCAGTTTCCCTTAACACCAAAGTAATGCCAAAATAAGAATGGGGCATGCAGCCGTATACCTTTAAAACTGGGCCAGTTCCAGTTTAATGGACTTATAACAGGTTATGTTTCTCCACCTCCTGAACAGAATGTGAGAAGCATGTACCTGGGGGTGATATTCTAACTTGTCAGCAACCTGTTCTATAAGAGCTGAGTGCCACATTCCCTGCCCCCAAGCCTGTTTATATGCCTTCTGATAGGTGTTTAACCACTGGTTCTGCCGAACTGGGCCAAGCTGGGAGGATATCACCCATGGCCATAGAACCAGTGTTTGAAGTAAAATTTGCATCTTCAGCTTCCAACGTTACCTATAGGCATTCACTCTTCTGTGTGAAGCTAGCTGTACCCACAAACAGCCCTACAAACTGACCTGAGCCCAACTGGACCCAACACGACTGCTCCCATTGGGCTCAGTTTGGTTCAGGAGACTTCCTGGACCAAACTCTTGGACTTGGGCTGGGCCAGGATATGTGGGGGTAGGGCAACTTCACAAAAGAGAGGGGATGCATTAGCCCTGTCCTTTTCCTGACATAGCCTCTGCCCCCATGTAGAACTGTGATGACACAGCACAGGAACAGCAAAACTGTGTTAGAAAAGTGGTGGGGTTAAGGCGTTCCCCTCCCCCTTTCTTGACATGACCCTGCTCCTGAGGGGTTCTGGGACATTGGGTGTTAACAAACATGACAGTGGCCCGCGAGCCATCGGCATGTTTGTCGTTGTGCCACCAGATATTGGCCTGGGACTGCGCCCGGTCATGTCAGTGGCAAGTCTAGGCTGTGATCCCATTATCTGTTAACACCCACTGAGCTCTGGCAGGGTTTGCGTGTATCCCCTTTATATCAGTCCTGGGCTTGGAAGAGTCCAGCTGTGTTTGAACTGAGATCAAGTTAGGCATTGTCAGGCTTGGACTGGGCTCAGGCTGAAAAATTCAGTCCGAGCGGGGCTCTTCCCACAAACGTCTTATGCACTGAAAACAGCAGAGCATGGTCATTTACTGCCGAACTCATCTCTTGCACGTTCAAAGACCAGCAGGAAGTTGGCTGAAGATTAAGCCCTTGATATTTTCCCTTCTGGATTCCACAAAGCTAAGTAAAACGCACAGGGAAAAGTGACCTGTTGGCATGATTATTCTTAGGTCTGTAAATCTAATAAATTATAGAAATCTGACCTGTGAAATAACCCATCAAAGCTGATTTTACACACACAGAGCACGCGCACAGGTATAGGCTTGGCTCCTGTTGGCCGAAACAGCTAGAAATTGGTTAAAAGTCCAGCTGGGTCAAGTAACAAGTGGAGAAGCCCAGCAGCAGCTATCAGACAGAGAGGCCCCACTATAGCTAAACTCAAGGACACAAATGCCAAGTACTGGTTCCTGACTGCTTGGTTACCTTCAAAAACAAAAACAAAAACAAACACAAACACACACTTAGTCGTTGCTACCCACCATTTCTAAATTTTCTTTAGTGATTGTTTTAAGTTTCTCTTCCATGCGCTGCAAAGCCTGCATTAGTTCATCGTTTCTCTTGGTGAGGCACTTGTTCCTTTCCAGGAGAGGTTTGCATTGTTTTTCAGCTTCTCGGACACGTTTCAACTATAAAAAGAAACAAATAATAAAAATCTGATCAAAAACACATTTTCCCTCCTTCCCAATGTGCCTTTGCATTTTTGTCCTTTCCTTGGTGCCTCCAGGTCAAGCACAACCTTTAACAAAATTATCCAATGGACTGACTAAATATGAATTGCACCTAGCCCTTGTTGTAATGCTTCTCGTCAATAGATCTAACAGTTTGTGACTCTCAAAGCACGTGTGCTGGGTGGAACTCTGTTCAGTGGGGCCCTGTTATGTGTTGAGAACAGTGGCCCATGTCCATTAATAGGAGGTAACATAGTTATTGCCATTTAACAGAGAACTAAACTGAGGCATGGGGAAAAGGAAGTGGTTCATGCACACTAGGGCCAGCTCTTTGACCCATGGGCTGGAAGAGGGTGCAGTGGCCAGGGGCCATGCATTGGGACAGGGAGGCAGAAACTACCTCAGAGGGCATCAGTGTGTGCCGGGATGAGGAGACTGAGCCCGCTAAGCTCACCAGAGTGCTCTGCAGGTGAGCAGGGCACACCGCCTACCAACAGAGCACTCATGTAGGTCTGTCCCCGTATGCCTATGCCCTCCGTCACGCCCTGGCACCCTCTCATGTAGGCTCTGCCAATGTGTTTCTGTCCCTATTACATTAACTACCCTAGGCATCTGCCTACCTCTGCCAAATGGTAGTCCCAGCCCTTGTGCACATCAACAAAGAGGCAGGAAAAAAGCCAAGTCTCCTCAGTACCTTATCCACAGGGTCATACTGACTTCCTTTGCAAAAGAAAAAAATGGTTTCATTCCCAAGTGGTTCAAGCAATTATGATTTTAAACACCATATTCAAGCATGGTTCTAGAGAGGCCAACAGGAAGTATTTTGAGGTTATTTCCTGTATAAAATAGCATTCTTTTTAAAAAGCCCATTACAGAACAACAGCCCTTCTGTGAAGGTATTGTGTTGTAATATCACCATATCTACTGTCTTGCACATGTAAAATTTGTCTGTCTCTGCAAGTTGAATTCCACTGACTTTATGTAAAAAACCCAACACTCCCTTTCTAGAGAAAAGGAGGACTTTGCCAAAGCTTACACACTCTAAGTCAGTTTTCCTTTATCTTGGAGAAACCGACAAGACCTTCTGCTTCTAGTAGTTAACATTTGGTCAGACCATACTGCTTAATAAAATGAATCCACCATGTTACTCTTATTTGGCAGTTGTAATGTATGCAGAGCTGGATGAAAACTAGAAATATTAATTTGTGAATCAACTGGTCAACAGTAAATGGGAAACTATCAATAATTTAGTTGATCATTATTATTCAGCTGTTTCTCCAAATAGTAGAAAGCAGCAAAATGCCTTTGTGCATAAATGTATGCATCTGTTCTTTTAATTTCCATGAATTATTCAGCAGTTAAATAGGAAAATGTGGTGGAATAAACTAATAAACTATTCACAAATATTATTTTAATTACCTCTGCATGTATATGTAGGTTATATTTTCACGAACCCAGCGCAAGACGTAATAGCAGATTTCTGACTGACCCCAGGACAATATTCATTCTCCAAGGACTGTTTATAATCTCTTTTCACAGAAGTGGGATTTCATTATTTTAAAAGCCTTCAGTTACTTAAAAAGTATTTAATTGTAATAGCAAAGTGGAACAAAGGTTCATGTTATAATCTCCCAAATGTCACAGAAACCCAGTTTTGGAGAAATATGCACAATCAAAGCAATAGAGCTTAATGCATGCTGCATGTAGTACTACTCTTTTGGTAAGACATAATTCCAAAATAATGGAATTAACCTTTTCCACCAAGGTGATTTATCTGTGTTAATGCTAAATGAGTTCGCTCTGACTTGTGTTCTTACAATTAATATAAAAAAATAGTGCTGAAATTCAGCACCATAAAGCTTTCACTCTTGACTGTAGAAATGCTGAAGGTCAAAAAGCATTGATGGCCACTTCAAGGAACGCCTATCCAGGAGTCAGATTAAATCGGATAAAAGAATGAATTTGCTATAATCCATTCTTCATAGATCTGCTATTTATAGCATCCTCACCCTTGCTTCTCTTTGTGCCAAAAGCTGAACTGTAGGCATTGTTTGATTTACCAGAATAAACCTGACTTGAAACTGCTGTGTACTCGGGAACAACAGATATGAAAAGGTCACCATGGGAACACTCAGCTAGAAGTCAAGCATTCTCACCCTGTGGCTTTGATCTGATCTCATGCTGGTGTAAATTATGGGTAACTCCACTGAAGCCGGAGATTCCATGGTGTAAATACAGTGTGAGAGAGATAAGAACCAGGCTAGGCACGTCCAGTTTACTGACTTTTGACAATGGGTGCTTTTAGATGGACAGCAACCCTGCCTTGACTCTACCTCACCTCCGGATGGCCTGTCCCTGGGCCGCCAGATGTGCAAGCAGAGCAGAGGTGGAGCAGACTGTCCCTGCTCTGCTCCAGCCCTGCTTGCGGCGCTCCAGCACATCCAGGAGCACTGCCAGTGGAGTGGACCCCCAAACCCGGGGCTGCTGTCCATCTGCTTGACAGATAGACACTGCAGTTCTGCCGGGGGTTGCCCCGGGCAACAGCATAGAGTTACAGGTGTCAGCTGAGAGCATCGGGTGAACCGCCTGCAACTCTATGGTGTAGGGGATGGCGGCAGCGCATTGGTAGATTGTGGGCCGTGGCAGCCGCCGGGTCTGTTTAAGCCTGACCCAGGCGGGGCTGCAAGCAGGTAGACTCGGGGGTGCAGCCCTGCAGCAGGTCCGGGGGTGGCTAGCCCAGCATCCATCTGAAAACACCCAATGTCTTTGTTGGAGCTCAAGGATCAAGGCATGGTCTGTACAGACCCGATCCTACTCCAAGGCGTGGGACCCTCAAGACAGTGGGACAAATATGGGCCACAATTTTTTGTCATACGACCCCTTTCCAATTTGTGGATCTAACCCATAGATTCAGCTTCTGCCCTCAAGCGTACATTTTAAACCTACAGTGTGAACCCTAATCTCTGTTTCCTTTCTGAGCATGATCCTTCAGCTCCTCCACTCCTGTTTCCTGCCTTGGGTGTTCTCCTTCAGCCAATATGTTCTTTTCCCTTGCCTTCCCCTTATGTCCCCTCAGCCCCTATCTGGCCCACAGAGGAAAAATGTTTTCCTATTCCCTGTCCTACGCCATCCAAAAGAACATAAGAAGTGCCATATTGCATTGGACCAGCGGTCCATCTAGCCTAGCAGCCTGTCTCCGAGAGTGGCCAGCTCCAGTAGATGAAGAGAAGTACAAGTACAGGTCATGTGGGCGTGACCCCTCACCTGCTAAACACTCTCAACTACCTGTAGCCACAGATTTAAGTCCCAACTAGCAGGTGTTTATGGCTCTATGATCTAAGAATTTATCTAATTTCCGTTTGAAGTTAGTTACGGTGCTGGCTTTCACAGCCTGCTCTGGCAAAGAGTTCCACAACTGTATTGTCTGCTGCGTGAAAAAGTACTTCTTTTTGTCTGTTTTAAGCATGCTGCCATTTAGCTTCAGAGAGTGTCCGCTTGTTCTCTCATTGTAAGAAAGGGAACTGTTGTTTGCCCTATTTACTCTCTCCATGCCACTCCTGTTTTTATAAACTTCTATCATATTCCCCCTTAGTTGCCTCTTCTCAAGCTAAATAGCCCATCCAGGTCAATGGGCTGTTCGTCATATTTTTACGGGTGCTGAATCAACTATGCTGTAGAACGATACACATCAAGCTGCAAGTGAAAACAAAACCCTCTTAGATTTAATCTAAACTACAGCTGAATACAAAAAACGTATTTCTGCCTGTGGCAGGAGGGGCGGGGTAGTAAAACTATTGAAATAAATAAAATAAATAAAACCTCCAAAACACTTATTGATTTTCCTCAGGAAATTTTTTAAACAACGCTCATATTTACTTTCAAAAGAACATTTTAAAGATAAAAGCCAATCTGAAATTTAAAAATGTTTGACTTTGAAATGATGACCTGAAACAAAATTCTTAAATTTTCTGGAAAACTCAGTCAAAATTGACATAATTTCTATTTTGTCTAACGCTCATATTTTGACAGGAATTTTGTGTGTGTGTATTTAATAGTTATTTAATAGTTATACTCAGTATTACCACATGGGGTGTAGCCATACGAGTCGGGAGGGCCCAATCCCTGCACAGACCCATGGTAGGCAAGCATTGCTGCCACACTGTGGGGCCAGTGTGGGGACCTGGGCAGACAGTAACTGTCCCTGCGGGGCAGCCGGGCTGCTGTTGAAGTTCCCGCCACAGCGTGGGATGGTCCGAGGTGCCAGCCACACGAGTGGGTGCCTGGTCCTGCCCCACCTTCCTCCCCCGGCCCGACCAAAATTCCGCCCATGTCTGTGACATTTGGTGGTGTAGAAGGAGCCCCGGAACACGGGCTGCCAAGAAGGCTGCTGCGCAATGCATCCTCGGACTTTTCCTGAGGACGAAGTGCACAGTAGCCAGCTGCTGGCCTGTCATGGAGCGGGGGGACATCTGGCGGCAGCCGGGCACACAATGCACTGCATTGCATGGTCTGGCTGCCCAGACTAGGTTAAGACTGCCCCAGGTGTGGTAGCCTCCACAGGGTGTCTTCTGTGGCTGCACCCATGAAATTTCCCTGATTCAGAGCTTTCTTATAGACACGTTGATGGTGGCAGATCAAGCCTAGATTAGATATGAAATTAATATTCGTGGTGAATATTATATCCACCAATTTCATCTGCTTTGAATCCAGTCTACCAAAGTGTATATGAACCACTTTTCGGTTCCTGCTTAGTTTCCAGAAACTAATATCTATTTTTTTTATTTCAGATCAGTTATTTCAGTCGCTTTGATATTTCAGCGATTTTGGGTCAAATTGGTCACTAGTACGATCACTTTGTTTTGCCACAAACTGGAGCGTGATAGGGCTAATAGTGCCAAAATGAAGTAGCCGAAATATTGACGTGCCCAAATAAACAAACGTGTGACTGTCAATTTAGTGGTGAATAATTATTTGGATATCCAGTGGGGTATCCAAAAATGCAAATAATATTTCCGAATGTGAAAACATCTATTCATTTCAGATCTAGCCTATGCCATTGTTCCCTTCTGTACTGGTAGGGATTATGGAGCTCGCAGGTTTAACAGCATAGCCTCACAGCTATACTGGGAGCCCCAATGCTAGAGGCTAGAAGACAAAAGGGTTGCAGATTTGGGGAGGGAGCAGGCTGTGACCCTGGAAACAACCAGTAGTAAAACCAGCGGAAAGCAATATGTTGTAATTTACCACAGATTTTTTGTGATGCCTGAGCTCTTCCACTACATGGAAAACCTGTGGTAAATACCTGGTGATCCATGAAATCATTCCTGGGATTTTATCCATGGAACCTCTTCCACAAAGCACAATGGATTTACCATCTAGTAAAACAAATGAAAATAAATCACCAATAAACCTGTGGCAAATTACCACCCAGAACTCTTCTTGAAAATTGTGATACCTGAAAGTAACCTATGCGCTCTCTTCTGTCTTAAATGGAATGTGTTACCATGTATGAAGAACAAAGGTGTGGCCTAATAATTAACAAAGAAGTTGTCTGTTTCATTCAAGCACAAAAAGCAGCAAATGCTAACAGGGCAACACACATCACAGACCAAGCACCGAGGGCCTCATCCAAAGCCACTTGAAATCGGTTGAAAACTCTCACCGACATCCCAATAATTTGGGGTCCAGCAGTGAAACAGCTGGGTTCACCTGAGAATTGCAATGGAACTTCCAGCTCCTTCACTTGAAGGGAAAAAGATTTTTCTTCATTTTCCAGTGTTGATAGTTGGGGTAGGTGGTGGCAGCATGAGCCATCTATGCTCATACAACCCATTAGAGGTCCACCCTAGTTCTTTCCTTTCCCTACACCCCCTTGTCACCCACACTCCTGCCCCTGACCAAAGCTGATTAGTACACACACCAGTTCATTCCGTTCATCTACCAACAGCGTGTTCCTGTCCTCCAGTTTGCGTATAGTGGCATTCAGCTCTGCCATCCGCTTCTGGTTCCTGCGCAGATCCTGTAAATAGAGATTAAACTCATTAGAAAATGTTCTTTGGAAAAGAAAGCAAATTGATGGAAGTATTCCCACTCACAAAAAAGAAGAAAAGGTTATCAGAATTCTGCAATTTTGTAAGCAAATGAAATAAAAAAAAATGAAACTTAAAAAAATGAAACTCAAAAAAAGTCAAAGTTTTACCCTTGATCATGTGGCCCATCAGGGCACAATGATGCCAGTTTCTTTGGCCTACAATACATGAGGGAGTGATACGGCCAATGTCACACCTAACTGCCTTTGAGTTTCCCAAATGGATCAGGTACCCTGTTCACAGCCATATGGTGCAAGATGAAGCAGGACATGAAACGATCACCTTCAGAGATGTAGCTGAGCATCTTAACCACTTAGCCACCACACCTCCCATTTGTGATACTGTCATTATTTCCAGTGTCAGTAGTAGGGCTGAAGCAAGAATGAGTTTTCATTCTCGCGAGAATCTCATGGTAATTGAGAACCGTTACTGAGATCTTGGCACATACTCGGGAATGGTTCAAGATCTCGGCACATACTCGGTAATGGTTCGAGATCTCTGCGAGAATCTCGGAAATGTTTACCATTCGCTGCAATTTACTGTGTACCATATACCAATTTACTGTGTACTGCTTACCGTGTACTGCATTTGTCCTGGTAATGCACATGTGCAAAATTACCACTGCAGCTGTTCTGCGCATGTGCAGGCCTCTTCCAAGATGGTGCCGGCAGCATCGCTGCTATTTTGGAAAAGGGCAGCCATTTTTCACATGCACATTACTGGCACAAATGCAGTACATGGTAAGCAGTACATGGTAAATTGGCATATGGTACATGGTAAACTGAGAAAAATTCTTGATTGAGAAAATGCTGAGAACCAGTTTTTTTTTCTCAATGAGTGATTCTCAAAAACGAGTTGAGAACTGTGATTCTTGGCAACAATCGAGAGAAAATCAAGACCAAACTACAGTCCTAGTCAGTGGTCTGCAGGGCGCTGAGTACTTGGGGGAAATTAAAACAACATGTGTCTGATTCTCCACTGCTTTGTACCTTGGGTCATCATGTACACACGTGCAATGTTTGTGCCAACGACATGCAGTTCTGACATGGAAGCATTTTACGTTTCCTTCTCCTATATGTAAATGATTGCCCAATGCACAAAAGCAATATTTACTTCCACCTTCATTTGCACTTTAGAAACTTGCTTTGGTATTTTGATCACTTTCTCATTTTATCATTTCAGTGTTTGTTACTTCATTACTTCAGTATTTTGATATTAGGTACTTTGAGAACGTCAGTACGTTGGCAATTCAGTACTTTGTGTCTTTGGTCGTACTATCTGGCAGCTTTTAAAAATTGTTTTTGATTGTGAATGGTTCACATTATGGTTCACAGCAGGAAGTAACGGAAGTACCGAACAACAAAAAACAAAGTAACTGGAGAGACCAAAGTCAGTAAAGCATCTAATATCAAAACAACAAAGTAGTGAAATTATGAATATGGAAATATGATAGAAACAAAAAAGAGAATTTCATGGTGGTGAAGACGACAAATTTGGATATTGTTTCTTGATAACAAATATGCAAATTATCATCATGAATGTGAAATGGCATATTCAGCATTTTGCTTGAACCTGAGATGAAACCCAATCACTGTCTTAGGGTATTTTCAGACGTGACAGTACAACGGGTGGCCACTCTTTGATCTGCGTGGCCACCCAAGGTACTGTTACATTTGAAACAGCCCGCTAGATGTTTTCCCGGGCTGGAGCCAGGGTTTCCCCAAGCCGTGGTGGTTTTTAGCCCAGGCTGTAACTCAGGCCCATCGCTGAGGCACAGCTCGGGCTAAGCGCTGCTGTGGCCTGAGAAACACATTTCCGGATTGGGGTAGAGCAGGCTGTCACATTTGCCCACTCTACTTGACCCTAGTCCGGGGCCAGAACTGTCTTGGGTGGGCATGGCGGCCTCCTAGGCCGGCACAGCTGCCCATCAAGGAGGAGGGTGGGCTGTGCTCAGCAGATTGGGGGCGGGGCTGTGCAGAACCATGTCCACACATCACCCTTCCCTTTCCCTGCCTCAGGCTGCCAATAAGTCTGTTCGGTGGCTGGGCCAAACCCGGGGTGAGAGCCCTCAGGATCAAAGCCATGTGAAAATACCCATACATGCATTTTCCTCCCTGTACCAAACAGCACTAGAACTAGAACTACCACTAGAGGGCACATTGTAAGCTTAACACAGGGAAGATTGACATCTCTGTTGCAAGCAAGAAAATGATGCAATAAGTAGGCAATATAAGTTTGTCACCGAAGTATAGCTGGGTGTCTGTATTTCACATCAAATGAAATCCTGCTTACAGGACTGCTACAGTGCTCTGATCCGTCTCCTGCCCTTCCTGGGATCTCTCTTTTGGGACTGCTCATGTTACACTCGGCCTCCTTCACTAAGAAGAGCTGCTCATCCAATGCCTCTTTCTGCAGCTGGAGCTTCTGTACGTAGCCCGTCTGGGTCTCCACTTCTTTCTCCAAGGAAAAGATGATTCTGTCTTTAGCCTTGATCTCGTCCATCTGAATTGGGACACAGAAACATTGTTATGGCACAGGCCCAATAATGTATGGCAGCATGGCATAACTGAAGAGAAGTCTCCCTGCCTGTTGCTTTTCCCCATTGTATATGTTCCTTGTCCGTAAAGTGGGAGTAATAATGACATGCAGGGTTGCAGGAGTATAAACCAGAAAAGGATTGTGAAGCAGTCTGAAGCAAATGGGTCACAAATATCTTCCTAATAAATGAAAACATCACTTTTATCAGAGTGCAAGGAGCAAAGTGAATCGTATTTAAATAGAGACTGTGATCTGATTTTTCAAAGGTGCTCAGCACCTGCAGTTCACGAGAGAATCTTTTGGAAAGGTGCTGAGCACCCATACCTCTCATTGATTCCAAGTCTGTAGTGTACAACCTCTCATCATGACTGCCCCTCCCTGCCTTGCACCTCATGAAGTCACTTTCAGTGGTGCAAAGTAATGGAGTGTAAAACATCACCCAGAAAGGCTATTTGGGTCACTTAGCTAATGTCAACAGTTATGTTCATTTACCCCAGCTGAGGATTTGGCCCACAATGTTGCAGTTGTTTTGCACAAATGTAAAATGATGATAAAAGGAGCTATGGGGAGAATAATGAGAACATAAGACGTGCCATGCTGAGTCAGACCAAGGTCCACCAAGCCCAGCATTCCAGTCTCTGTAACTTGGTAGAAGTACCCAACAGGTCATAAAAGGGTGATCCATTCCCTGTTGCTCACTCCCAGCTTCTGACAGTCAGAGGTTATTGTCCCGCAACCTACTTGGCTAATAGCTGTTAATGTTATCCTCCAAGAAATCATCCAATCCATTAAAAAACCCAGCTATACTGCTGGCCTTAACCACATCCTCTGGAAACAAATTCGATTAGTTAATTGTGCGCCAAGTGAAAAAATACTTCCTTATATTTGTTTTAAAACTGCTACCAGTTAGTTTCATGGAGTGTTCCCCTAGTTCTAGTACTGTTTGAGAGGGTAAATAACAAATCCCTATGACTCGTTCCACAGCACTCATGATTTTATAAATTTCTATCATATCCCCCCTCAGACATTTCTTCTCCAAGCTGAAGAAACCAAATTATCAAAACGCTTCTGATGTGAAAGCTGTTCCATACCCTTGTCGCCCTTCTCTGTCCCTTTCCCAGTTCTACTATATCTTTTTTGAGATGGGGCAACCAGAACTGCACACAATATTCAAGGTGCAGTCACACCATAGATTTATATGCTTGTTATATGCAGGATACTTGAACTTGTAATGTCCAGAAATTATTTTCAGTTTGAGGACACTTATTATGTTCAGAATTTAGGGATTGCTACGGGATCGATTCCCACATGGGGTCAATTTCAACCACGCTTCCGGGGCTCCCCTCCGGACAAGTGCCGCAAGCGTGGTCAAAGAGATCCCTGGCGGGAACCAACAGAAAGTAACATCTGGCCAGCACCCACAGTCCGGAATCCCCGGCGGGATTCCAGGCCGTGGTCAAACTGGGCGGGCGCTGCGGCCACATTGGCCGCGGCACCCGCCCATCTCCCCAGAGGGCGGACAGCGGGGGAGGCGGGGCCGTGCAGCCGCACGTTGCACCGCACAGCCCCGCCCCCTCCCCGATTCCCTGCTGGGATCAGCCAGCATGTCTTTTGGACGTGCCGGAGTGATCCCGGCAGGGAATCATTTGGGTGATTCCGGGACAGGGCGAATGCCGCCCCGTCTCGTCTGAAATCACCCTGAGATGGGATTTAGCTGCAGTATATATAAGGGTCTAACTGGAGAGAGTAGGATATTGGAGGGTTGATGAGGATGAGAATCATCTGTAGTAACCATAAGGGTTGGATTGGGGAGAGTATTTAAGTACCACCTGCTTTGGGAGAGGGATGCCACCGCAGTGGAGAGGAGTTTCCTTTGGGAGCACATACTTAGGAGTGTGCTACAACAGGCTTCTTGATTGGGTAAATACTGTTCGGTTTATGATTTGATTTTCAGTTTTTTATTTTGTAGTTTTTAAGTTGAGGGTATGTGAATATTGTGTGTGTCTGTATTGCAGATTGGTTGTGTTTATTGAAGGACTTAGCCAAGCCAGATTAACAGCAGGAACCATTGGGCTTTTTTGGAGGATTTGAACACTGGTTTGTGTCACTTCAGTTGGTAAGTTATTTTAAGAGTATAGTTATTATCATTTTATATTAGTTATGGGGGTAATATTTTTGTATTGTTTGGATTGTGAAGAATCATTAGGTAATGCTGTTTCTTTATTTAGTTTTTGCCATTGGAGACGGTTGGATTCATCTCCTTGTCACAGCTCCCGAGAGGTTGTATGATACAAGGTGCTGGTTTTTTGGTTGGTTTGTTTTTTTGTTTTATGTATTTTGGTTTTTATAGTTTGGGGTATTTTATTTTAGCAAGCTGGTGTCTCTGTTTGGACACAAATTGATTTATAATTTATTAAGTGGGTATTTTTTCAAAATTTGTTTATAGACTCGTCTATGGTTGTTTATGTAATTGAGTGGGCAATTTCCTTAAACAGCTTTATTAAAATGTTTATGGTTATTTATATCTAGAATCTTTGCATTTTTGTACTTTTTGAGATTGTGATTATATATGGTTTGTAATGGATTATATTGATTTCCAGGTCCACGTTATTCTGAAGGAGACTTGTTTGGTTGAAACATGTTAATAAATTCACCACGTGGACTTTAGCTTGTTTGCTTGTATATAAGGTGTATACCTGACTACTGAATACAAAGGATAGTATCCATTTCTATAATATTACAGTTTATATTTAAGTCTGTATCAACTCCCAACGCATTGGTTATATTGTATGCAAAGCTACATTGGGGGATTGGTTTTCTTTCTATCATCCCTGTTGTTGTATGTTTTATAGAACTCCCTTTCCCAGGAGGTTCATTTAAGCCCTGGCCGGAGTGTCTTCTGGAGGCGGTATCAAACTTTTTTGTTTTGAAAAGGCATTTGGCCAGCAGGGATAGGGGAGGGGTGATTTTGGAATAGGGGGTCTGAGTAATAGGGTGTGTGGGGAATGGAAAGGTGGTATCGGGTGGGTTTGGTGGTGGGGTTTTATGTATTAGTTTTAATGTTTTTAGGACTGTGAGCCGCCCTGAGCCTTCAGAAATCGGTGGCATATAAATTTAAATAAATTAATTTAATTAAATTAAATGACTCCAAGATCCTTTTCCTGAGTGGTAATCCCTAATTTAGAACCCAGCATTGTGCACATATAGTTTGGATTTCTTTTCGCTACGTGCATCGCTTTGCACTTGTTACCATTAAATTTCATCTGCCATTCAGTGGCCCAATTTCCCAAGATCCTCCTGCAATTCCTCACAAACCGCTTGGGTTTTAACTACCTTGAACAACTCTGTGTCATCTGCAGATTTAATCACTGTGTTCTTTACTCCCCTTTCCAGAACATTCATTTATTAATTTAATCAAATGTTTTTGTCGCTTCCCATACTCTCAGGGCAGTTCACAAACCATAAAAACAGTAAAATGCAACCCCCTCACCCAAAACTTCAAACCTTCCCACAACCCGCCCACAAAACCCACCCAATACCATCTCTCCATTCCCCACATCCAACCCCCGCCCCACTCCAACCCCAAACCCCCCATCCCCGCCCGCCAAATGCCTTTACAAACAGGATGGTCTTACACCACCTCTGGAAGACACTCAGGCTCAAACAAACCTCTGGGGGAAGGGAGGCGCTCCCAGCTGATCACAGGGGCCACAATGGGGCATGGAAGGATAGGCGGTTTTCTCAGATATGTGGGGCCCAGACCATTTGGGGCTCTGAAGGTCAAAACCATAAACTTGAATTGTGCCTGGAAAGCTATAGCTAGCCAGTTCAGATTTCAGAGCACTGATGTAATGTGCTCCCGGCACCTCGCCCCCGAAAGGTAATAATCTAGCTTCAAGGTGATGAAAGCATGGATGATGGTGGTCAGATCCGAATCAGAAAAAAAAAGACACAGCCTCCTCACCAGATGGAGTTGGTGAAAAGCGCTCCAGGCCATCGCCGCAACCTGAAAATACAGGCACAGCAAGGGGTCCAGAAGCACTCCAAGACGGCAAACCTGACTGACCAGAGGGGGTTGGACTCCATCAATAACAGGAGTCCCAATCCCCTCCAGGTCACAAGATCGGCCAACCATCATCACCTCAGTCTTGTCTGGATTCAGCTTCAATTGGCTTATACTCATCCAGTCCCTGACAGCAGCCAGGCATTGGGTGAGTACCGAGACTGCAGGGCCTGGGTCAGATGAAAAAGAGAGGTAGAGCTGGATGTTATCAGCATACTGCTGGCACTTCACCCCTAACCTCCATATGACCTCGCCCAGCAGCCTCATATACACATTGAACAAGAGGGGAGACAGAATAGAACCCTGCGGGACCTCACAGGGGAATTCCCGAGATGATGACAAGCAATTGCCTATCACCATTCTCTGGGACCACCCCAAGAGGAAGGAGCGGAACCACTAAAAAGCAGACCCACGCACCCCCACCAGGTTCCTCAGTTGTGTCAACAACACCTCGTGATCAACTGTATCAAAGGCTGCCAAAAGATCTAACAGGATCAACAGGGCAGAACTCCCTTTGTCAATCTCTAGGTGCAGGTCATCAACCAAGGCCACAAGCACAGTCTCTGTGCCATACCCATGGCGAAAACCTGACTGAAATGGATCCAGGAATCCATGGTATCGAGATGAGCCTGGAGCTGTTGAGCAACCACCTGTTCAATAACCTTCCCTAAAAAGGGAAGGTTTGAGACAGGCCGACAGCTGGCCAGGGAGTCAGCTTCCAAAGATGGCTTCTTAAGCAGGGGCCAGACAACCTCAGTTTTAAGAATATCTGACACCCTAACCTCTGAAAGGGGAGTGTTGACAACCCCAGTCAGTAATGGCCCCAGCATCTCCCAACTGGCTTTCACCAGCCAGGACGGGTAAGGATCTAGTTCACAATTGGTTGCCCTCACTGCCCCAAGCACCTCCCCCCACATCAGTGGGTGATACTGATTGGAACTGATCCAAATAAACAGGACAAGACTGAGCTTCCATAACCTTAATCTCTGATTCTGTTGGCAAAATGGCAGCACCCAAGTCGTGGTGAATACGAGTGATTTTGTCTGCAAAGTAGTTAATAAAAATGTCACAGCAGTATTAGATGACTCTATTTCCAGGCAGAGGCAGACCAGATTAACCATACCCCTCACCAGCCGGAACAGCTCTGCCAGACGAAACTTTGCAGACACTATGATAGTGGAGAAGAAAGCTTTCTTTGCTGCCATCACAGCCATGGCATAGTCCTTCAAAAACTATCTATACCGCAATTTCAGCACGAGTTGAGCGCCACCTACACTCTACCAACCTACCCTCCCACTTCAGTCGCCTCAGGTCCTCTGTAAACCAAGGGGACCTGTGCTGTCACAGCGGAGGGAGTGGATGTCTGGGTGCAACTGTGTCGATGGCCAAGGCCAAGATGTCATTCCATAAAACGATCAGGTCGTCGACAGAATAACCACCAAGATCAATAGGTAAATCCTCGCGAGAGTTGTGGAAACCAATTGGATCCACTAGTCTCTGAGGGTGGACCATCCTAATGGGTCCACCATCCCAATGAGGGCATAGAATAAAAATTTAAATAATCAGGCTCCTAATATCCAGTAGAACTGAAACGAAGAATTGAAGAATGTTATTTACATTTTTGGATATCCTTTCAAGAATCTGAATAATATCTGCAACTGAAACGGGTATTTGTACATCCACTTATTCATATACTCCAGTTTAGTTATTTAGGTTATTTGGTTATTTAGATTATAGGCTATTTAGGCCTTTTTGATTACTTTGGCCCTTTTCACACAGACCAGAAGGAGCCGTGGTGTGGGGGGATGGGTGTGTGCTGTGGCGGGTTAGCAGCACCTGTATGGCCTGTCACATGGACGCACACCCATCTCCACCAACTTCCAAGGATCTCCACACACGGCATCGCTGTTTTTGTTCAATGCATCTGTGCGTAGGGGATCGGTGGAGATGGGTGGAGCGTGGGAGCATGCACACACACACCCCGACTGTCACACAGACTCCCCCTCCGACCATCCAGTCACATACATAGGCGGGGGGGGGGGAAAAGCGTCTCGTGCGAAAAGGGCCTTTGTTTCAGCAACTGCATATGCACAATACCACTAACAGTCCAACAGGACATACCAAATAGTGCTGAAATACTAATAACCGAACCAGGAGAACTGAAATAACTGAAATAATCAAACTGAAATATCCAAAATTAATATCTGATAAAACCAGAATGAATAGTAGCTATTATCCGCTTTGGCCTCTGTAGCACAGAAGAGGCTCATTTGGCTACTGGCCCTTTAAGAGGCCAAACTCTGAGCATTAGAGGCACACCTGGGCAGGGCGTGGTCAAGCCAGTCTGGAAGTGAAAAACCTCTGACTTGCTCAGTCAGGGAGTTGGGTTGTTGCTGACTGGGAAACTACATGAGAAGTAGGAGTAGTACATGAAGGAGCCAGGAGCCCTGCGGGGCTGTAAGAGGAACCTGAGCTAGGGAAGCTCTGTCCTCAGAGTGGGCGGGTGGGTATGAGCAGGGAGCTCATGATGAATTGTAAGTTTGTGCATACACATGGTGGAGGAAATACGTGCTGGTGAAAAAATGGACACTTGCTTGAGCTAATTCCTCATGTGGGCCTGGCTACTTTGGGGCTGATACTGAGGGGAACTACTCCGGTCAAGGCCCACCCTGTCACAGCCTCCCATGTTGTTTTCCGTCACTTCTGATGACAACATAAAGACTAAAGTGGATTGATCTTTCCGAACATAATGATTGTAACAACACTAGAGGAAAAGCCGGTAGCTAGCGACTGAGATGGAGACATATCCAATATGTCGGACGGAAACTGTGCAATACTAAGTAGGAATTTTCTCCTATATTTGACGCTGCCTTATTGGGGCACCTTGGGAGATGTAACTGGGGGAATATATATTACCTACCCCTATAGCAAAGGGGTGGATATAGTAATATGTGTGAATGTCCATAATGGGAAAACACACATGGTGGAAAATGTGTGGGTACATCCATGGCTCTACCAGTAGTAACTCCATGCAGGAAAACACCACGAATCAGGGACACTGCTAGATTGCTAAAGGTTTTTTCTTATGACATGTTTTTGGTTTTAATTTATTCTACCCATTTGGGTATTGTACTATTTTGTTTTCTGCCATGGCGTTATTGCCACGCTAATAAATCAAATCAGGGACACTGCTAACAGAGTGCAACAGCAGCAGTTCAGTGCTAGTGAGGCCAGTCTGCAACCAATGGATCACTGCTGAGCAGAGTTTCCTGCTCCCCACTGGTAAAACTGCACTGAGGGGAACAGGGAACCCGCACCAGGAGCAATCAGCTGTTTAGCAGGAAGCAGGGAACCCCTGCCCTCACTGCAAGTAAGGTGACAAAGGGCTAGAAGTCCTACCCCTCCTTCTGACACCCAAAGCAGCAGGGTCCATACATACTATTGGCTATGAGTGAAACCAGACCTGGATTTGAAGCTCTGCATTCAAGGCGCAATAGTTAATGTGCGCAAAAACATTAAATATGAAGCATTTGGGACATTTAACCAATTTACACAAATTGTACCCATCGTGTATTTGCTGCAATTGCTGCATCATGTAATTCCTGCACTGTTGCATGAACCTGTCTTGCTCTAAAGAGGAATCTCCATCTATTATTTGAAAATCTTGCATCCCATTCAAATAAAGTGACATTTCAGTTCAATGACATAAGCAACACTGGGGTGAACTGTTTGCAGAGTTCTGGTCATTTAAGTGGCAATTCCAATTACCAGTGTCCAGATTAAATGGTGCTGACAACATAAACGGGGTGGGGGTCATTGCTAGTATATATACGTTCATGTGGAATCACAATTTCCTATGGGCACAGGACTGGACCTCTTAACTGAGACAGGGATTGCCCAGTGGATCGCACCTCAGGGAAGGAGCTGGTAGGGAATACAACCTGTGGGTGGGAACTCTGCATTGAATGCTTAGCAAAAGAGCATTAAAACATAAGAACATAAAAAGTGCCATACTAGGTCAGACCAGTGACCTCTGACAGTGGCTACCTTCAGTCACTTCAGGGAAGCACACAACAGGTTATAACGGAGTGATCCATTCTCTGCTATACATGTCCAGCTCTGGAAAGCCTACATCCCCCGACCAACTTGACTAATAGCCATTTATGGATAGGACTTGGTGGGGGAGACCTGCAGTTTTGTTTTGTTTGGCAAAAGGACATACAGTCAGGCCAGACTACCATGTTAAGAGTTACAACAGACTTATTAACACATGGAGAAATCCATGAGCACACCACATTCTCCAGCAATTTCCAACCCTTAATGATAATTATCAGTTCTCAGTTAGATTAGAAGAAATTTGTTCTGATTTTTAAAAATCTGTGAAAATTCAGTAAGGTGAAACTGTTCCCAATGGATCTAACAATTTTGACCCTTTTTACATGGACGGGGGTGGGTGGGGAGATGGCTGTTTTGGCGTGGTGGGTGTAGGTGTGTGTGTGTCCCTTTACACGGACACCAACCCACCTCCATCCATCTCCACCCACGGAGCCACCTCTGGTTTTCCGCAGGGCTTCGTGGGTGGGTGATGGGTAGAGGTGGGTGTTGCGAGGGAGCGCGCACGCACCCCCTCCCATCCCACTTGATGTTCCCACAGGTGAGCACTAAACGTACACCCATCCACCCACTCACCCACCGCCGGCCGTTTACACGGATGCCTGCCCGAACACCTTATAATCTAAATAACTAAATAGCCTGCCCGCACTCCGAGGGGTGGAGGTGGGGGGCGGCTCCGTGTAAAAACTGTTTTGTGGTGCATGTTTCTAATGTCTGACGTTAAGTCTTGCTCCTCAAAGCACAGAGTCCTATCACAAGAACTAAAAGAAAAATACTGTTAACAATATAGGTCTATGAGACACAGCTTAGTAGATCCAATTCTATTTATCAAGGGGAGTAATAGCATTGCCACATATTCACACAAACTACTCAGCCTATAACAGACATTGGCTCATTCAATCTTGAGCGTCAGTAAACCATGAGCTGCTCAAGCTACTCCTGAGGAAAAGTGATGACAAGTTTTTAAATCTAAATTGGAAGATTAATTGGCGCTGCCCAGCTCTGGCGGCTGCAAGAGGCAAAGCAACATGAATCTAAGAAGCTGCTTAACATAAGAGTTTACTATACTAACCAGCCTGCGGATATCCCTCTCACTCTCCCATTTGATCTTTGAAATGGCTTCCTGATGAGACTGATGCTCACTCCGCAGATCACCCGCCTTGATCTTATCCGCCTGGATCATGTTGCTGAGGGCCTCGTCCACCTGCTTTTTGGCAGACTTAAGTTCAGTAATCTCCTGCAAAAGTTTAAGGCGCTCGGAGTCAAACTGTTTCCTGGCCTCTTCGCGAGCCTCAATGGTCAGCGCTGTCCTTACTTTGTCACTGCTCCCATCCCGCAAAGCGGAAAGCGCTGACTTGAGCCGCTGGATTTCAGTGTCTCGGATTTTCAATGTCCGTGTCATTTCCTGCTCATGCTGCTTGATGAGGTTCTCCCGCACTGCCTGCAGCTCTTTCATCTTCTCCTCGTGGAGTTTGGCTTTAAGTTCAGTGATCTGCACAGTCTGCTTGCGTTGTTCCAGTTCTCGGATCCGCTTGGTTTCTTGGGTTTTCTCTCTTTCAAGTCTACTTACCTAGAGTGGGAGAAGGAAAGGAAACCAGAGGTCAAAAACACTTTACTGAAACATCTGTCTTTGGTCAGGGGTTAATGTGTGCCAGGGCTCAGCCTCAACAACTATTTGCAGAAAGTTCAGCCTTAAATCTAGTCTCTTCCCTGACAGGGTTGTGACCCACTTCCATCAGCAAACAGCCAATCAGTGGCAGCAGTACCTGTTCCCTGTCCCACCCCTATCAAGTTTAATCGGGCCCTAAGCAAAGGCTAGCAAAGTAGTGTGACACAATCTGGGCCCAGTGGAGTTGAGAGGTGCAGGGAAGGCAGCAGCATATCTTCACCACCCCCTGGAAATACCCTCCATGCTTCTGGGGTCAAAGGTAGATCGTCCAGGGTCAAGGGGCATGTCCTTCGAGAAAGGCTTGAGCCCCAGCACCTCTTTATTTTTTACACCTGTTATCATACCATTTAAGCACTTCACAATCATTAAAACTAGAGTTGAAATTAATATTTGAAGCCAATCAAATAGTTGACAAAGTTTATGAATTCACAAAGACAAACTGGAAATTTGTGCCAAATTTTGAATTTCAAAAGTTAAAGGCTGTTCTCAATGTTTGTTTCTTTGTGAATTTGAAATTCACTATTCTATATTTAGTTAATTTATTTGATATTCATTAATTTATAATTCAATATTTATTAATTCAGTATTTGGCTAATAGGTATTTGTTAATCTGCTATTTGGAATGTGCTGCTTTGATATTTTGTGATTGGTTGGCGGTTGTAACTTCATGTGTCACATGTGGTAATGGAATCAAGCCGTTTTGTTTAACTTTAATTTTTTTTAATTTGCTTGTTTACTGAAGGTGACTTGTTTAATTCATCTAGATTGCACCAACTTTGGTAAACAAGTGAACTAAATTAATCACACAAGGTTGAATACTACTCAAGTGAATTTTAACTTTTTTTAAACCAAACTAAGTGATTTAAACAAAGTGATATTTTGGGCAAATATTCACAATGATGTTAGCTTGAATTTGAAGATTTGTCCTTGTCAACCCCACATGGAGATAGACATGTGCTGTTGACCCCATTTTACAGATGTGGGAACAAGAGATAGAAAGAGTAACTGACCTTCTCAAGTTCACACAGGAAACTTGCACCAGAGCAGTTTCCAAGTTTTTGAACTGAAGTACCCAGGCTAGTTCATTAACCACTTGGACCATCCTTCATTCCAAATCTAAAAACTGGAAATCTAGAAAATCATCACATCTCATTTTGAACTCATGTACTATGATATTACCGCTACAACAACAACAACAATAATTATCATTATTTTATTTCTATAGTGCCCCCCTCACCAAATGGCGCTTAGAGTGCTTTCCAGATCTGCTGCTGGGCTGCTCATTTGGCAGAGGGGAGTGACACCACCTGACCCCGTCCTCTTCCCTGCAGGTATATATTGAAGGGAGAGGCCTGTAGGGACCAGCACCAAAGGACGACACCAAAAGGTGTTGGCCATTGGTGGGCCATTCGTGGCCGGTGTGGCCCTGGCTAAGAAGGACTGGGTCACGGATCGAAGCTTAAATTCAATCCACTGCTCCACAGGCAGCCAATTCAGAGAACACAGGACAGGTGTAATATGATCATGGCTTCCCAAACTAATAAGCAGCCATGCTGCCGCATTCTGAACAAGCTGCAAGCAACAGAGAAGCACTGCTGGAAGCCCAAAGAGGAGGGAATTGCAATAATTAAGCCTCATAGTCACGTCACTGGTTGCTTTTAAACAGCAGCTCCATTTCTGCCCACTTCACCCCCAGGTTGACCAGTCTGTGTAGAGGTGCCCTCCAGATGTACGAAGTGAAGCAGGCACAGCTCCACCGGCAGCCCTGCTGGTGGCACTCTGGCAGGTCCCAGAGCACGCCGTGTGGAGCGGGTTGTCCAAACCCAGGGCAATGGATGAACATGGAGCTGCTGTCCATCTGTTGGGTGGACCCACACTTCAGCTCCACACCCAGCCACCATTGCCCCAGTCAGTACCATGGACTGACAGACTGCTGCCCGGGAACATCCACTTGTCCATCTAAAGTAGACCACAGTGGAGCTGGAAGCAGGTGGACGGAGGGGTGCTCCCCTGGAGCAGCTCCAGGGGCAGTCAGCCTCCAAGTCTGTCTGTTTACACCCACTATGGCAAGGTCGGCCTGGATCATAAGGGTAGGATTTACAAAGTAAGCTCCTCTGTAGTAAAGTTCCTAATTTGAAGCAAAGGCAGACTGAAAGGGACTTTGTGAGCATTATGAGGCCTAGACACAGAACTACTTTAATTTAGCTGAAATCCAGTGGTAATTCTGCTCTAGCTGCAACTAAGTATTTCCCCCCCATCCTTATGCAGGCAATAATTTCACTATATTATTGCATTATTGTTACATTAAAATGGGGGACAACTGGCTAGGTATTAGCGCCATGATGAAGAATCTGGGGATTACAGCGAATCACAAGACAGAATACAAGTCATCAATATGGCACTTTTGCAAAAATGACTAATGCCACTTTGTGTTGTATTAGCAGAAGCATTGCATCCAAGACAGACAGAAGCTCTGGATTTGCCCACGGATGACCCTGTCACCCCCAGGTTTACCAGTCTGTGTGAAGGGTACCCGTTGGATGTACAACATGGAGCAATTGCCAAATGAGGCATTGCTGCCCATCTTTTGGGCGGACCTGCGGAGCACCTCAGCACCTGTCCATCTGCTGCTGTGTTCAGTAACGAGTCATGGACAACTGCCTAGAACGTCACTAGAGTGACCCACGGCTTTATGGTGGGGATCGGGTGGGGGCGCCATGTGGGTGGACCGTGGCTAGGAGATGC
Source organism: Sphenodon punctatus (assembly GCA_003113815.1). Classification (NCBI taxonomy): domain Eukaryota; kingdom Metazoa; phylum Chordata; class Lepidosauria; order Sphenodontia; family Sphenodontidae; genus Sphenodon; species Sphenodon punctatus. Next base: position 5,991,896 of record QEPC01004381.1, on the reverse strand, counting down.
CGCTGATGATGTGGCCCTGAGTGGAGCCAGTGAGTTGCAGCTGTGGAGGGGGGGATCCACATGGCAGCTCCAAGCTCTGGTGGGCTCCCTGTCTGTCTGAAAACACCTAGTGCTTCTGCTACTTCAACACAGGTGAAAACTCCCTTGGGGTATTGTGTTTAGTTTTGGGTACCATGTTTCAAAAAGGATCTCAACAAATTGGAGAAGATTCAGAGGACAACAATGAGGATGATAAAAGGGATGAGAATGCAAGTCATATGAGGAAAGGTTGAAGGACCTGGAAATGTTTAGTCTAAAGAAAAGAAGACTAAATGGGTGGGGGGCATCATAGCAGTTTTCAAATATCTAAAGGCTGCTACAAAAAGTTTTGGAGAACAGTTGTTCTCCAGTTCCACAGAAGACAGAATAAGAGGGAATGGGCTTAAACTGTTAAAAAGTAGATTTTGATTAAATTTAGGGAAAAATTCCTAACTGCAAGACCAGTTGGGCCAATGAATGGATTGCCTAGGGCAATTGTGAAATCGCCTTTACTGGATGTTTTCTAAAACCAGCTGGACAAGCATCTGTCTGCGATGCTAGAGGCACAGGGCATCATGCCTTGGCACATGGCCATGGGATAGATGATCCTTGAGGTCTCTTGTAACCCTACAATCCTATGGTTTATTGACTTCAACAGGAATTTTGCCCAAAATAAGGGTCAAGTAAAGTCTTTAGCATTTGTTCCTACAATTAATTCACTGCTCTTCATTTAAAAATTATTAAAAGCACTGGCAAAGCCCCTCTAAGCAATCCTGCTACAATAAAACAGAGCAGCCATCTTCATTAAGCTTACCTAAGCAGACCTGTCTATGCATCACCAAGCTCAAGTGCTAACCTGCAATAACAAACTCAGTCCAATGGAGGAAAGGAAGTTGATAAGGAAAGAGATTTCAGTCTGAAGGAAAACATAGGACATTCTAATATACAGGGAGAGCCAGAGGAAAAGCGGGTTTTTTTGTTTTTTGCTTTAAATGCTTAAAACTCCTTCAGCAATTTCTTTATAAATACAGTGAGGAATCAGAGAGCAAGCAAGTATTTTAGAGAGAGAATGAAAAAAGGAGCACCTAGGGTATCCAGAAAAAAATAAATCAATATTACTATAAAGACTTGGTCACTTAAAAGCGCTCCAAGAGATACCGGCGGTGCCTGCTTGCAGTCATAATTGATCTGAAGGATCGACTTTGCCAAAGAAACAAAACGCCATATGCAATATGTATTAAGACGACATGTCTCTCTTTTTTACTTTGTTCCATCCCTGAGGGGTGTCAGATATATCTGCCAAAACAAAACACATCTCTAAGCAGGAAAAAAGCCCTACAAGGTAAGTTTTGTTTTAGCTTAGGTAACCAATGCCTTCCTGGCAAGCATTAGTCAGAACTAAAGATATAAAAATAAGCAGTGTCTTTCTTCGGGCTAATCTTATTTTCATAGGCCTACAGAGGGGAAAACATCTTTTTTGAAACTTTTCTCTCATACTCCAAGTTGTGTATGTCCTCCAGCCAATGTTTTCCAGTTTATCTAAAGAGAAGGACTAACAAATCTGTATGTAGGCACATAAACCTCCCTAAAATATCTTTAGACCAAGAAATCCCCTCCAAAGAAAACATTATTCTGCACATACAATCACACCATCTCCCCCTGGGGAGAGGATGAGGGAGAAATGAATTGCATGTAATGGTGTTAGTCACATCTTTTATACCAGGGGTGGGGAACCTCAGGCCCAAGGGTGTGTGTGTGTGTGTGTGTGTGTGTGTGTGAAATGTGGCCCACGGCAAGCTTTTATGTGGCCCCTTTCCGGTTCCTGGATCTGGCCCCTGGGTCCAAGTAAGTACCTCCCAACCACTGAAAAGCTGAGCTCAGAGCAAGGGAGCAAAGATGAGGGCATGCACACGATAATACAGGATGGATCCATGGCACAAATAATTGATAATCTGGACCCTCTTTGTCTTGAGTACACCCCTTAAGCACCCCCATCCACAACTTGTATACAGCCCACAGAACCTGTACTCATTTTCAAAGCGACCCCTGGCATGGAAACGATTTTCCACCCCGTCTTATACTATAGGAATGCAGTCACATATTATGGCAATGAGTGCCATAGCAAAATATGCATAGAAGTTGTTCCCAAGCATTTTCAAGCGCTAACCCCACTGAAAGACAATGGAGTTGTGATCATTCCTAAACTCTGGAAATCAGCATATTTAAATTGGACAGCTCCACTGTCATTGAGATAATACTTAGCTATGCACTGGCACCACTTGGGGTCCCAATTCCTTGTCTGGGAACCCTCTGCTGTACAGAATGAAACAGAATGAATAAATAGGTCCTCATTCGTTTTCAGAGGCACCGGACACCCACAGCTCTCATGGGCTTTAGTAGGTGACACTGAATGATCAATGGAGTAGTAACCACTGTTATTAGTTGATACTTACTTTCCCCCCATGTATAGGGTTCTTATGCAATTCATAATTCTGTGGAGTGCATGGAAATTGTGAACTCTCGTATCAGGAAATTTTGGTGTTCCTGCACTCTCTGGTGGAAGGGCAATGGGGAGCGGACTATGGCCGTTTTTACATGGACGTCACCCACCCATGAACAACCATCGGATGGGTGTGAGAGTGTCCATGTAAATGTCCATGAGTGGGTGGGTGGGCGTTCACAATCCACCCACCATCACCCACGGAGCAGCCGGGAGGGAGCCAGCATGATCCGTGGGTGGAGATGGGTGTTCAACACCCGCCAGTCCGTTTAAAAACCAAAACACCCACACCCATGGGAACGGGTCCAACGACACCACAGAGAGATGGCTAGAGAGGCCATGCAGGTGCCCCTAAGCAGACACGCCCACCCAGGGAGACGCTGGATGCCCGCCCGGGAGCCCTTAAAAGGGATCTGAAACAGGACATGGGTGTGCCGGCTCCCAATGTGTCTGGAAGGAAAGCCTCCGACAAAACGAAGGGAGCCAGCACCGCGACTCGTGTGGGACGGGACAGGGTAAGAAGAGGGACCCCGGGACGCCCAGGGGAGGGGGACTGGCCCCACGGGCCGGGGGAGTGGGAAGGACCGTTACACACAGCACACCCGTTCCACCACAGGGCTGAGGATTGACTGCGGCACCCGCGCCGACCGCAGCCCCCCATGCCAGCACAGCCATGGGGCACAGGGAAGGGAGTGCGAGCAACAGCGAGGTATGTGCGAGGGGACCCCAAGAACCCGGGGAGGGGGGGGCCCACATGCCAACAGCAGAAAACAACCCAAGGGAGTACAGGGCGGGCAATTGACTGCTAACGGTTTCCACCCCCACCCCCAGGACAGGACACAGGAGCAACGCACCACCAGGGAGACGGACGAGGAGGACCTCCATGACAGCCAGGTAAGGTGCCCGTGCCCCCTGGGGGGAGGGATCCCCCCACAAGGGAGCACAGGGGGGCTGTGGGGCAGATGCTAACCCCTCTGCAATACCACCAACAGGAGACAACCAGCTCCACTGTCACCACAGCTACCGAGCGGGCCCCAAGCCGCCAAGTTGGTAGGCCCCCCACAAGAGGTACCCAAAAGGGGGAGCCCTGGTCAAAGCAGGAGACCAGGGACTTCATACGCGTGTGGGGGGCCGAAAATGTCCAGCACGACCTGGTGCGCAGCTACAAGACCAAACAGGTCTATGAAGTCATTGCCCAGGAGATGCAGCGGCGGGTACAATAGGGACGTCACCCAGTGCATGCAGCAGGCAAAGGACTTGAGGTCTGGATATAAACATATCAAGGACAACAATCTCAAGTCTGGCCTTGCCATGCGTGCAATGGAGTTCCATGATGAGCTGGACTGGTTCCTCTGCATGGACGGGATATAGTTGCCTCCCGCTTACACGGCACCACTTTCGCCAGGGGCAGGTGGAGGGTGCTTACAACACCCCCCCTGCCCGACCCCCCGGAGCAGGGGGAGGCTGCTACCCCTGGTGAGGCAAGCCAGGATGCAGGAGGGGACGGCCCCATCACACAGCGGGAGGAGGCACCCTGGGAACCCGCTTACTCAAACATCGCCCTCTGCGTGCACCCACAAAACCCACAGGGCGCCAGGCCACGGGGAAGGGGGGCGCATGCGGAGCAGACTGAGACCCAGGATGCCTCCCAGGAAGCGGAGGAAGACGATCCAGGTAGGAACACAACCAGGGCCCGGGGGGAGGGAATGGCCCTGGTCACAGTGACCGGAGCCTAAGCCGGGCAGCAGGGACTGACGGATGGATCCACATGCCCATTACAGCTCAAGGCGTCCTGGAGGTTCACGAGGAGGAGGTCACAGAGGAGGAACCGGAGGCACCCCTGAGAGCTGCGTGCCAGGACAACGATGGTAGGCCACAACCCACAAGGGATGGGTCCTGGCTGGTACCAGGGTAAAGGGCTAACAGGCCAGCCTCAGGGGCAGCCCGTAGAACCAACCGCCCACCATGCACGACAGGGAAGGGCCGGTGACCGGAACCGATGGGTTACCGAACCATACGGGTTAACAGCCCCTGAAGGGTCCGCAGAGGGGGGGCAAAGGGGTGGGCACATGTGACAGGCGCCTAGGAGGAGCTGTAATAGCACTGACCCGGGTGAACACGGACCCTGATGGGATGAGCTCTGTGGCCCGACAGAGGGGACACGTTGCATGGGAGCCTGCCCGACCAGTAACATACACCATTAGATTATAGTCCTACAGGAGACCTGGGTTTTGTCCCAGCCGTGCTTGGAAAAATATACCACCTATGATGTGCCAGCTTTGTTAACTGCAGCAAGGGGGCATCCAAGTGGGGGTCTGGTTTGTTTTGTTGCTGATGCTCTTAAAGCATCAGTAGTTGCTGTTTTTTCTAAACCTCCATGCTGTTTGGCAATGGTCTTTAATATCAATGGCTTCCATATGTTGTTGGCCACTGCTTACATTCCTCCAGCCAATGCCAAGTCCTATCATTCGACTTTCTGGTCCTCGACTAAGGAAGTGCTAGTGGAGACATTGCACCTTTATCCCAGTGCTAAGATTATTTTAGCGGGAGATTTTAATGCCCGATTGGGTCAGGGTGAAGAGTGTGGTGTGTTAGCCTGTGGAGTTACGGAAGCATGTAGCCATTTGGGCCCTAGAAGGTTAATAGTTCTGGTATGCCCTTTGCTAAACTGATAGCGGAACTGTCCCTTTGTACCTTAAATGGTCTGGGCTTTGGGGACCAGGAGGGTGAATATACGTTTTTGGGGCCAGTGTGAGTGATTATATGGCCGTTTCTTTTGATACTATCAGCCTTATTCAAAACTTTGAGGTGGGTACGTGCCAGGGCAGTGACCATCTCCCTTTGACCCTGACGCTAAGTCTTTTTGGTTTGCCCTCCGTCCCCTCCTCTCATAAGAATCTTGTATCCACTTCCGGTCCCTGTCATTTTTTTGTGAAATCTCAGGATTCTGAGCATCTGGTGGAGTCCTTTATTGTAGCCTCCCAGGCGGCCAGTAGTGATATTCTATCCCTGTTTGGTGAGAATCCTTTCTCACTCATAAATTAGTGCTCCCAACTTTTTGAGAGCTTGACCAAGCTTTTATTGTCCGCTAGGCGGGGCCCGAGCCCATTTAAACACCGCTCGCAGATCTGGTTTGATCAACAGTGTTGGGAGCTTAGGAAGTCGCTGGTTTCCCTGTATAGGGATTATAGAAGGGGTAGATCTGTCCTTCTTCCTCCCCAGTACTATGAGGTTAGAAAATTGTATAAGTCAGTACTTAAGATTAAGAAAACTCAGTATTGGGCAGATTATTGGGATTCACTGGTTGAAGCTGCGAATGTGGGCGGTGGAAGGAAATTTTGGCAACTTATTAACGGAATCAGTAAGTCATACCTCGGTTCTTCGCTAAATATGGTCCCGGATCATCTGTGGATCTTACATTTCCAATCTTTGTATGCTGAAGTCCAGGCAACAGCGGACTTTCAGTTCCCCGTGGAGGATGAGGTATGTTTACCTCCTTGGGCACCCGTATCAGCTGCTGAAGTTGCGGAGGTCATTAATTCCTTTAAAAATGGGAAAGCTCCAGGCCCCAATTTGATCTTTATGGACCTGATAAAGCACTCGCTAGCTTGGTGGGCTCCGTTGCTGGCCTCTCTATTCACGGCAGTCAACAAGACAGGCAGAGTCCCCACAGTGGGTGAAGGCAGTAGTGGTCCCCATCTTTACGGTTCGTACAGTGCCGGCCAATTATAGGCCCATTAGCCTCCTTTCTGCCACAGGGAAAATTTATGGCAAATGGCTTCTGCTCAAGCTGAATGCCTGGATAGCCCACGACCAGGTCTTTTGCGTAGAGCAGGCCGCATTCCAAAAAGGGCACTCTACGATCGAGCACGGCCTGATTCTACATCTGGTAGAGAAATATATGGCCGTGAATGGGAAATTGTACGTGGCATTTTTAGATCTTCGTGCCGCTTTCGATTTGGTGAATAGGGCCACCCTGTGGGAAAGGTTGGCTGCTATGGGCATGGAAAAGCGGTTGCTCTTTCTTATAAGGCAACTCCATGTAAACACCTCACTTGTAGCGAAAACTGGGCCGTCTGGGAGACTGACTGAGGAAATTCCAACTTATGCAGGAGTGCGCCAGGGCTGCGTCCTGGCCCCCATTCTTTTCAATCTATTTATTAATGGGGTTGCTCCCCTGCTAGCTGCCACTGCCTCCCGCCCCCCAAATTGCATGATCGTGTAGTCGGGTGCCTGTTATATGCCGACGATATTGCAATTATGTCTCAGACTAGGGTGGGCCTAAATAGGCAGTTAACTACCTTTTCAGATTTTTGTCGCCAAAGCAAGTTGGAGATAAACCACGATAAGTCTAAAATCGTGGTTTTCTCCAAATCACGCAAAATCCACCAGTGGGCTATTGGAGGTCACACAATTGCCCAGGTTAATTCCTTCCAGTATCTGGGCTTACACTTCCAAGCAACTGGGGCCTGGAAAGGGCATTTGGAAAGGGCCTTGTCTGTAGCGAGGGGTACTACCCTCGCTGTGTCTAGACTTTTTAGTAGGTCAGGGAGAAGGGCAGTTCTTCCTGCAATTAAAGTTCTAAATGCCAAAGTCCGTGCCCAGCTGTTATATGGGGCAGAGATATGGACCCCCTATCTCCAGTCTGAGTTGGGGAAACTGAACAGTATACAGGCTCGCTTTATTCAAAGACTTTTGAGGATCCCCAGTGCTACTCCATTCGCGGCGATTAGGCTAGAGGCGGGACAGTCTAAATGGTTGACCACGGCTTGGCTGTCTGCCCTAAGATTTTGGGCAAAGTTAAAGTTCTTGCAAACTGAGGGCCTGGTGTCTTATTGGAAGAATGACACCTTTAGGAGTACTTGGTGCCAGGCCATTGAGCACTTCATTTCCCAGTTGGGCTTTCATCCCGACTATTGGGTGGGGAAGGAGCTGGCGGTGGTCCTGAAAGACCTTCAGGGCCCGCCCCAGGCATGTGCCACATGTGCGGCCGTACATGGCCCCGCCCCAGCTGGGGCCCTGCACTTGCCTGGCTGGGCAGCAGGCTGCAGCCAACTTCTCCCCCAGAAACAGATTCTTCCTCCCATCCCTGACTCCAGACCCCGTCCCTCACCTGCCTCTGCGTTCTAGTAGTGCTGCAGTGGCAGCAGCGGGACACTGGATCGGGCTAGGAGATAAGGCTGTTTACAAACAGCTCCTCCCCACGTGCTGATCAGAAGGTTGCTACCTTGTAAAGAAGGTTCTTCGAGATGGCTCCAAACATTCTCACAACTGGGTTGTGCGCGCTCACCCTGTTCAAATAATAGACCACATGATGGTCTTGAGCTCCTCTGGTATAAAAAGAACCCTCCCCCTCTGAATGACAGTTCCTTTCAACCCTTTCTAGAAATATAAGAAAA
>QEPC01004381.1:5962172-5983143 GCA_003113815.1 Sphenodon punctatus | reverse complement strand
GATAGCAGCACCTCTGGACTGGTCACACCGCATGCGTGCACAAGGCACAGGCGGCACTGGCAGCAAGAAGCAACAGGCCCTGGAGGCCAGACTGGCTAAGCTCACCCCCTGGCCCCTCCTCCAGTAAGACAGTGGATGCAGTCAGTCTCTCTGTGCCTGTGTCACTGCCTGCCTGGCTGCCCCTGCAGTGGAACCACTCCTGGGGAGTGGTGGTAGACACTCGGCTGGGGAGGGGGGGAAGCATTAGGAGGCCATGCTTCTCCATGGTTGCTTGGAGAGGTGGAGAATGGGAATCCTTCCTGTCCAGAGGGAGTAAGTTTTATGTAAATGTATACATTTGCATAATTAGCTAGTGCCTAATTATGCAAATTAGGCCCCGCACCAAGACTTCGCACATGGCCTCACAAACCCTGGGGCTGGCCCTGAAGACCTTAGGTGTAGAATGGAAGATAGGGACGTACAGGAGGAGATGGCCGCAATTAGATCTTCACTCCATCTGGTTGATTATTTATCTTACATTAGGCCTCGCCACTGTTTGTCTTCCTATTTATTATCATCTATCTCGCCTAGGGGCAAGTATTTAATCATGTGTGCCCGTTTAAATGCCCTGCCAACTATGATTCTGGAAGGTCACTACCAGGGGTCAATTTTTCCGATAGGCTTTGTCCATTTGACCTCCTCCATGTAGACGCTGTTTCCCACATCTTAATAAATTGTCATCTTTATGATGACATACGATGTAAGTTCTTGACAGATGTTTTTCATAGATTTCCTGACCGTACTGACCATAATCTCGCTATTGTGGTACTTGCAGATGTTGATCCTTCTATCACTATGGCGGTAGCCCACTTTTTGGTAGCAGTTATCAATAAACACTCCCAGTTCCTTCAGTTTAAGAAGCCTTTGACAAACGATACTGAGTGATGGCACGCCTATGGTTCATGGCCTGAGAACTGTTTCTTATGTTGATTGGTGGCTTTATTATATGCTTTTTGGATTTTAGATTTTATTTAGGGGCATTAAGCCAATTACTCTGGATGTATTCCCTCTAATGCAGGATTGGAGTGGCGTTGTGTTGTTTGATATGTTATGTTTTGTATGTTTTTGGTATGTCTCTTTTTGGCTTTGGCTGCAATAAACTAAACTAAACTACAGCACACCATAGGGACAGACAGGAAGGTGGGGCGGGCACCCCCTGCGGCAACAAGGAGGCACAGCTATGGGCACAGAGTATGGACTTGTGAAGCCTCACACCCCAACCTGGTAACCTCACTCCCACAGATGAGCGCCCCAGTCCTGTGAGGGCAGCTGCTGCGGGCACTGCCGAGAGGAATCGGGAGATGTGGGCCCGGAAGAGGCAGAGGAGAGAGAATCTCGGCAGGGAGCTGCTGGAGGAAACCAGAAGGTTAGCCAAGGTGCACTCAGAGGAACTCACCCCCACAAGGGAGATCCAAAGAGAGGAGGGGGAGAGGGACCGGCAGCCATTGGCAGCCATGCTAAACCGGTCCCGCACCGAGCACCTGTGGAACAGGTGCCACGCTGCCTCCCTCCACCATGAGTGAGATGCCACTCGACAGAGCTGAGAGGGTGAGGGGCCTGTGTTGCGCTGGAGGGGACCTCCGCACAGACCCTTAACCTCATTGGGGAGGCGGTGGGGCTCCTGAGGAGGGGACCCCGGTGGGGCGTGCCCCCTCCAGGCCTGAGTGGAGGGATGGCAGGCGATTACCACCGGGGCACCCCTCCACAGGTGCAGGTGCCCCCCCTGCACTTTCGCCAACAATGGTTTCCCCAGAAGCACCCCTTCCCCAGTCTTGTCAACAGGGTCCCTCTCTCCCACATAGCCCCACAACATGAACCTATGGGGCTGCCCTTCTGGGCCGCACCTCTCCCAGTGCCTCCACAGCTACCTCCAAGACCCCCCCTCCAGGAACCATGGTCTCCCTCGCTGAACCCAGAACCTCCAGGTGACCAACCGCCCATGCCGGCTGCCCCACATCACATTGTCGTTGCCGTGCCTGTGCTGTGGGCCGCCCCGACCTCCCCCCCCTCCCGGCCACAGTACTGTGTAACCCGGTGTTAGGCTGGCCTGTCAGCCGGACCCCATCGCTGCTTCCCTTCGCTCTGGCCCCCATAAGCCCTGTAGCGTTCCAGACCGCTTCCTTCCCTCTTGGGGTGGCTGCAACGGTGTCCCTGCGTGCTGGTTGTGGGGAACAGACACAAGCCCCTGAGTGCCCCTTCGCCTGCCTCTGTTTGGCAGTTCCCCCCCTTTCACTCCATCATTTATAAAGTCTGTGCCTTTGCCTGTATCACCTTGGGTGCATTCGTGTCTGTGTGCGACGTCACACGCCCCTCCCCTGGCTGCAGCCCTGTCCTTATGTGTGGGTTCCTGTGATGGGGGTCCCTGCAGTTCCTGCTCTGGATGACTGGGGCTCTTGGGTGGCATACAGTGGTGTGTGACGGCTTCCCCTGTGGGCTCCATAATGGATCGTGGGTTCGCCCCTGTGGGTGGTGTGGGCCCAACGCATCCCGTTGTGAGCGCTGTCCTTCATGTTCCTGTGGCTACCTGCTGTCCTCCTTCCATGTGCGGGCACCCTTCCTGTGGCCTACCCCCTGCTTCTCCCTGTGGTGGTGTTGCGTGCTGCCTGGGTGGCTTGGCTGGGTCATCGTGGTGTATGTTTGGCAACTGTGTGCTGCTGATGTCCAATGGCGATGCTCTCAGTTGTATCCCCAGTGCTGGGGGGGAGTGGGGGGTGGTCAGCGGGCCCCAATCCCTCCCTAGTGGTTGATGTTGCCCTGGAGGCCATGGCACGCACGTACCAGGCTGTCATGCGGGGGTTAGCCTTTGGTTAGCCACCCCGTCTGACCTGCCCCACCTTCCACCGCTCCTGGCACCCCCTGTTGGTTGCCACCATTTGCACTGTAGGTGATGGATGGGTGACAGGCGCGACGGGCAGCTGACCAGAGTGTGGGCAGTGTACGGGCCTGTTGTTGGCCGCCCGTGGTCCCCCTTGGTGTGAGCGGGTGGGGTGCTGGCTTGGGTGTCCCTGGCCACTGCATGGGTCGTGCTTGCTGTGTGGTTACCGACCCCTGCTGACCCGCACCCTTTCCGTGCACCCTCTCCCCTTCTCGCTACTCTGGTTGTGTTCCTGACCATTCTCTGTCTGGCACAGATGGCTGGCCAGCTGCAGCGTGTGGCCTCGGATCTCCGCGCTGGGGCCCGCCTGTACAATGAGATCAGTAGCTGTGCTGCATGTGTGCGGGGTCCTGTCCTCGGGTGCCTGTTTGGGGTTCCACAGTATTGGGGCCCACTGTCCCATCCTGATGGCCCCTTCTCTCCATTCCTTAGCACAGATGATGATTGCCAAGCGGACCAGAGAGCAGGAAGCACCTTCTGGAGTGGGTGCACCGCTGGAGCCATGGATGCATCGATAGAGCCAGGTACGATGCCGGCATCCCTATTGAGGCTGGAGCCCTGCCCCAGGGAGCCGCTCTCTGTGCTGCCGCCCCATCTCCCTTGGACCTTTCCCGTGTTCCACGCCCTTCCCCCTTGTATTAAAGTTGCTTTGCCCCCTTCCTCGCGTGTGTGTCTTGTTCTTCTGTGTGACCTGGTCTTTTGTGTGGGCGCCTCTTGGTGGTTGTGGCACTGTTGCCTGGCAGGGACCGGTTTTCCCATGCCCCCGTCCCCCTCCTGGTGTATGTGCAGCTGCTATGCCATATCCTTTGGGGGTCCCCCTGCTGTCCCTGGACTGGGTTGTTTGTGGCCAGTCGGCCACCTGTCTTGGTTCCTTTCTGTCCCCCACCGGCCCGGTCTCTTTCCCCCCCTTCCCTGCTGGTACCTTGGGCCAGGGCTCCGTCCCCTTGGCTGCTGTCCTGGTGCCCTGCCCCCTCCCAGTGTTTGTGATGTGCCCCCCGCCCTGTCGGCCACATGGATCCCTTGTTGGTGTGGGGATACCTGCAGTGGGTTTGCTGCCGGTTGGTGTGGTCTGGGTCTCCCCCACCCCTGCCCCCTGCCCCCCTCCCCTGTGCCCCTTCCCACCCTGCCCCCCCGCCGGGGCACCCCCGCCTCCTTGGCTATGCAGTTTGTCTGGTGGTGGTGGTGGTGGAACCGTGACGCCTGGCTGGGGTCTACTGCTGTGTGTTTCCTGTCATCCCAGCTCTCTCCTACCCTGCCCGAACAGGCTCTGGCGGTTCATGGGCGGAGCTGCATGCTGTGGCTTCATTTGCCCTCAGTCCGCCATGTTGTGCCATCGCTGTGCTGGGTGGGGCTTCCCTGCCGTTCGGTGTCTCGGGTGTCCATGTAAATGCCATGGCTGTTTGCTCGGTGTTCCTTGGGTGTTTGGCGGCTGGGTGTGTGCCGGCCCCTCCCCTTCTGTCACACAACCCCCTGCGGCGCCGTCTGTGTAAATGTCACCCAGCTTGACGCCGTCGAGTGTGCTCACCCACCTATATCCACCCATCTCCACCCAGTGGGCCTGCCGTGGCGTCTGTGTAAAAAAGGCCTAGTAGAGCTGTTCGTCCACCAGGGAGAGAGCGTTGGGATAAAACAAGCTGAGTCCCAGAGCTCTTGCCACTCTGCTGCTGTTAGGAACACCACCATTCCCCTCCCCCAAGACCAGAGACCCCCCCTCCCCTTGGCAGCACCCTACGAGACACAGGTCAAAGGGTGCAGGGGAACAGAAGGGGAAAAAGGAAAAAGAAAGAAAACGCCTCATGCAAAACTCGTCTGGTCGGAAGGAATAAGAATGAAGCAAGGGAGGCTCCTGGATAAACATTGGAGCAGTCAAAAACAAGTGGCCTCCCTCTTTTGAGATGAGCCCTCTGCGGTCGCCCAAAGCTCTGAGCAAGCAATAGATCGAGCGTTAGGCTGATCGCTCCATGCCCGTTTTAAAATAGTCGCCTTCCCCTGTCTATAGAAACACCTTTTGCCCTCTTGTTCAACCTGCCATGCCCCCCCACTGAAATCCTCCAAAGCTTTGTTGCCCCCAACACATCATGCAAAGGTTTCTTTTTCAGCCATAGCATTCCTAAGCGCCTCTGGGACACCTTTTGTGCACAAAGTGCTTTTGAGACCCCTTGCCCCGCCTCTCAGAAACCTATAACTGCCCTTGCACCCTTGAGCAAATTGGGTCATTCTTGAACGCAAATACAAGCAGGTTACTCTGTGCGTGCTTGCCTCAAGGATCGCTCCCGGACCATTACCCTCTTTTGGTCTGTCCAAGCTTCCTCCCCGTCCCCCCCTCTCCGAACGCTGCTGGATCTACAGGGTTACCTGTCCCTTTTCAACAGGATTGGACAGGTAATATTGCTTATTTTCCCCTTTTCCCACTCTCTCTCTCTCGCAACATCCACACCAGAGTAACGAGACCGGAGGGTTTTGCCTGTAAATTACTGTGTGTGTGTGTGTGTGTGTGTGTGTATGTATGTCAATTGTGCTTGGTGGGAGGGTATAGAAACTTATTTGTTTCATCCTAATTAACCCGTGGGTGAACTGTTATGTATTGTACTTAGTCCTTTGTCAATAAATCTCCATTATTTGTATCGGAGTATCCCCTTTCTGTGTTGGGGTGTGGGAGGGAAATTCCAGCCAGCTGGCAGTGCACCATGTCCTCAGACTGATCCTAGTGAACACGCGCGGACCCTTTGAATAAATTGGGCTAATTCCCCCTAAATTTAAGAGGTCATTTGGATATTTGGGGTACCAGCCCCCAATAGTCACTCGTGGAGTGAGTCCGTGTCCTAACACTGCTTGCTCTTACAACGTTAGACAATGAGCACGTTTAGATAAGCACCTGCACACCCGCTACCCACCCACCATGCACTCACTATACATGTTGAAGGGCTGCAGTGGTGCCCTATGGGTGCCCTGCAACATGTATAACAGGTGGGAGGTCGGTGGGGAGGTGCTTGTCTAAAAGTACCCATAGTTGGATGCTCCCAGCAGGAGGTAGGAGCGGAGTACAACTACAGCAGAACTGCAGTCCTATCCTCTCCCACTACCAATGAATTACAGTTCTGGATAGGGCTTCTTTTTCCAGTTCCATTGCTCCCATTGATCACTTGATTGTGGCTAAACCAGAATTTAGAAAAGGGGCAGGAGCCCAGTCATGGACTTACTGTACTGACTTGCTTGGGGCAAACGGGAGATTATTGGGGTATAAGCAACACTCTTGTGATTTAAAATAAATAAATAATCCCAAATGCTCATGATTTTTTGGGGGGGGAGAGGTCTGTCATATGATTGAGGCATAGTTTTTTTTTTCTAAATTGAACCACTGCCAGTTGAGATGGAGCAGGGATTAAAGTTCAATCTCTTTCTACTGTTTTGGTGTAGCACAATGTATCACCCCTCTTTTCTGTAGGTGTGTGTATAATGTTAGTCACAAGAGTACAACGTGTTTGGTCCCCTTTTGCCATTCTCTCTATCCAGTTTTGTTTGCAAAATCTATTTGAACCTTTCCTTCACTAGAACCAAATCACGCCAAGAAGGAAGTACAGTGGTTTTGTTCTAAATGGGATATTTTATGTGTATCTCTTGGCTCTGACTTTACCTTGGGCCCAGAGGGGATAGATGTGTCCTTCAACAACATGCCCCTTCTGGTCAATTAAAGAACAGTTTTTCATGGTCTACAGAGTGAGACACATCTAGTCTCTCTCAGCATGTCATACATCAGGTCCATGCAGAGGTCCAGAATATGTCTCTCTGGTCTGTTGATAGTCTCCTGACTGCCATTTCAGACACTGTTACTTTTGATGACACATACTGTAGCAGGAGGCGGTTCCTAGGGGTTAAGTCCCTGCAGGATCAGACCCCTGGGCTCTCACTTCCGTTGGGGAATTAGCAATGCACACATGCCATACAGGAATTACCTCAGTCTGTTTATTGTCTCTGGGCTGCCGGCTCATCCGCCTCACACCCTGCAGACCCAGCTTAGTTTCTCCAACACATACAGTAACAACCCCTCAAAGTCCATACAAGCCAGGTAGTAGGCCCCTGGCTCATTCCAAGGCTTCCCAGGCAGACAGCTCCCTCCTGGGCACAGGCTTCCCCAATACCTAAGTCTACATCTTCTACTTGACCCAGTCTTAAGGACTCTGGAGAGTTTAGAGTGGCTAGTCACTGGCGGTCAGGCAACCAGGCTTCTCCCAGACGAACTCCAGGGATCCAGGCCTCTCCCCAGCAGGGCTTTAGGACTGGTCAGCTCCCCTGCTGAAGGGTCCCTGGAAATGTTACTTCTTCGGCTCCCAGGCAGAGACTGACATCCTCGCTGGCTTCCAGCCTCTTATGTAGCCAGAGTGGGTGTGGTCAACTCAGCAGGATGTCTGCCCTTAAAGGGCCAGTGTCCTGCCCACTCTGTCTCCCTACCTCTCAGCCTATATTGTACTTTGGCTGATCTCTGACTATGGGTTGGCTCCACCACACCCATGCACAGCCCTAAGGCTGGTCCACTCAGCACCCTCTTAAAGGGGCAGTACCCCGCAGGACTGCTCCCTGCTACATATACATTAGGTAATAACAGTCACGATGATGACCTGCTTTGGCCCAGAACCCACCAGCACGTGTGTTTACACCCTGGGGCAGGTAGGCGGGTGGCCTGGGCTGTGTCCTCGGAAAACTCTGAGGTCACAGCCTGGGATAAGGGCTGCCCATGCCAGCTAACATGGGCTAGCATGTCTGTTCAGTCCCGCCATACCCACCCTAGGGCAGGTGCTGGCATGGCTGAGTGCTATGGCTGTCCATCATGGTGGGGCATTGGGAGCAGGGCAAGGGCGGGACTGGCCACCCACATGTTTGTTTAGTCCCACACCCTACCTGGGGTGTGCAGGCAGTGTGATGGCTCTCCAGCTACGGGCACATTTGTTTTGTGCCCCTCCTCGACCCATTTTGGTTGCGGTTTCCTGTCCTGAGCTGCGCCAGGGAGCCGCTGGGGCACCCGCACATCTGTTTTTACCCAGACTGATTTGAAATAAATATTTGGCCCAATTCACCTCAGGTTAAAACTCCCACTATATTTTGGTGCTTCTTGCTGACAGTTGGTTGCATAGCTTGGTGTAGCTAATGTGCTATGAGTTTAAGTAGCAGTGACAAAAAAGGAGAGAGAGAAAGGTAGAGAATGAACCGGAAAGCATTAGAGAAAGTACCTACTCCTTTAGGTTCCTAGCAGCTAGCCTGTGGTTCCTAAGGAGAGTAGCTAATCTCTGCCTGTATCCCGAGGCTTAGAGAAATACGATCCTTTTCCAGGCTCTGTTGTAAAAGTACAGCACTGGAGGAGGAATTGGAAAGACCAATGGTGCTGCTGTCCACACCACTTGCAAATCTGCTATGTTGGTAAAATGGGCTGCTACAAATCTCATTGGAGGGTGACAGGAGAAACCCCTCTAGGGTATGCTACAGTGTCAGACAATGCAAAATTGTCCACTTCTTCTTTCATCTTGATTCTTCGACAATTAAAGAAACTGATTTCTACAGAATGAGTTGATTGTCCTCCAAGATTGCCATTAACCTTGACATAATGGACAGCTGTGACTGATGATTTTATGATGAAAGAACCAATGGAGACTGAAGCACTTGCTGTTCTTCTGCGGTGGAAACTAGAAGTAGCCCAGTCTCAATTTGTTTTGCTGAAGTCCATGCTGACTTGAGAAAGAGTCAAAGAGCTAGGGTCATAAACGTCAATTACAGCTGACTGCAAACTCAAATGTAATACGATATGGCAAGCATGGCCCACAACTTCACAACTGGGAAGTGGTAGGGGGAATAACAAGAGCTTGAAGCATTTGCTTACTGCTCATAAAGAACAGTTTGGTAGAAGTAAAGAGAGCCATTACCTCACTAGGGTCTGAGGCCAGATTCACACCTGACGCTGCAGTGCTGTTAAAATGACGTGAGGCAAGGACGCAGCAGCGGGTCGGAATCCGATGCCGAAAGCAGCACCGGTGCGAACAGGGTTCTGCCATGACTTTGCTTGCCCCATGGCAGGGTGCAAAATCCAGCCCTGCCATGCGTGAGCAAAGCAGCTACAGAACCCCGATCACACCGGTGCTACTTCCAGCATCTAGCTCCTCCCTGTTGCCGCATCTTTGCCTTGCATCATTTTAACAGCACCACGGCTTCAGGTGTGAATGTGGCCTCGGAGGTATGTGGCTTTTTCTGTTAAAGACTTTACAAGATAAAGAACATCATACTGTCTTGGACCTGGAAATTAATTGAGAACTAAAATACTCAGGTAGGCCTTACTAGAGGAAGCAGGTAGTAATGCCACAAAAGGTCTTCCCATTTGCACTGAAGCAACTTCACTGATAATATGACTTAGCCTGCATTGCATCTGCTAAGTCCTGCCCGGCTGAGCTGTCCTGGGTGGTGAGGGGGCTGGTCAGTCCGGCCTCCCTCCGCCTGGACGTGGAACCACCAAATGCTCCCTGAAATTTGTTTGTGGACTTTTTTGCAGATAAAATCACTCAAATTCACCAGTTTTGATGCGACTTTTTTTTTTTTTAGCAAAGAACGGGTCTGAGGCAGTGGAAGCCCCGTCTGGTCCTATTTTGTGGGATGAGTTTCGGACGGTGTCGCCCTCAGATGCGTGGGATGCTCTAGGGACTGTTCGAGCCACCAATTCTGAATTAGATCCATGCCTGTCCTGGCTGGTTAAGGCTAACTGGGAGACACTGAGCCGTTGCTGGCGGGGATAGTCAACGCCTCCCTTGGGGAGGGCAGGATGCTGGGCTGTTTCAAGGAGGCAGTGGTGCGGCCCCTGCTCAAGAAGTCATCTTTGTATGTCAATGTCCTGGCCAGTTATTGGCCAGTCTATAACCTTCCCTTTTTAGGGAAGTTTATTGAACGGGGGGTGGCTTAGCAGCTTCAGGGGCATTTGGACCGGTTTAATTTTCTTGATCCCTCATAGTCGGGCTTTCGTTCGGGTTATGGCATGGAGACTGCACTTGTGGCCTTGGCCGACAACTTCTCCCGTGAGTTAGACCAGGGTCGTTCGACCCTGTTGATCTTGTTAGATCTCTCAGCTGCATTTGATACCGTTGATCATGAGGTGTTGGTGACTCGGTTGCGGTACTGGGCAGGGATTGGCGGGACTGTTCTTGAATGGTTCCGCTCATTCCTGGCCGGGAGAACCCAGCGTGTGGTGCTGGGGGAGTTTTCATCTTCCCCCTGGGGCCTCACGTGTGGAGTATTGCAGGACTCCATCCTATCCCCTCTCCTGTTCAACGTGTACATGCAGCCTTTGGGAGAGGTTGTTACAGAGTATGGAGTGAGTTGTCATCAATATGCTGATGACACCCAGCTATATCTTTCATTTTCCTCAAACTCAGGCCCTGCAGTCTCAGTGTTTGTCCGCTGTGGGGGATTGGATGAGGGCGAGCCGCCTGAGATGAATTCCTGACAAAACGGAGGTGATGGTTGTGGGGAAGGTTGGGGGGCAGGGTGGCCCCCATCATTGATGGGGTTTGCCTCCCCCTGGTTTCTCAGGTCAGGAGTCTGGGGGTGCTCCTGGACCCACAGCTCCGCCTGGATGTTCAGGTGACAGCAGTGGCTAAAGGAGCATTTTGTCAGTTACATCTGGTGCGCTGGCTTAGGTCGTATGTCTCGAACTCGGATCTGGCCACGGTCATCTATGCTTTTATTACCTTGACACTGGATTACTGCAACGCGCTCTACGTGGGGCTACCCTTGGTATTGGTTTGGAATCTGCAGCTGGTGCAGAATGCGGCAGCCTGTCTCCTAACGGGGACGGGCCGACGCGAGCATATCACACTGGTGCTTCGCTCTCTGCACTGGCTGCTAGTAGGTTTCCAGGCCCAATTCAAGGTGTTGGTGCTGACCTTTAAAGCCCTAAACGGCTTGGGCCCTGTCTATCTGCAGGACCGCCTCACCCTCCGGGTCCTGGAGCGGCCCCTGAGGTCGGCTGGGGGCGCCCTCCTCGGGGTTCCCCGAGTGTCTACTATGAGGAGGGCATTCTCCGTGGCTGCGCTGCGGCTGTGGAACTCCCTCCCATCGGAGATCTTCTTGGCTGCCAACCTCCCCGCTTTCCGCAGACAATGTAAGACCTGGCTGTTCTGCCAGGCTTTTCCCGAGCGAGATGGGGTAGGGTTTTATATTGTTTTAATCGATATTATTATGGTTTCTTTTAATGTTTTAATGTCTGGAATGTTTTAATATATTGTGAGCCGCCCCGAGATGCCTGAGGCAGGAGGGGGCAGCATCTAAATTCTAAAAATAAATAAGTAAATAAATAAATAAATATTTTGGAAGCTGGAAATCAAGTACGAGGCAACTAAATGGCCCTTCAAATAAGGAGGGGAAGACAATGTCTGCAGCCCCTTCTGCACTGCATCTGGCCAATGGCAATATCATTTGACCCTCTGCGTCTATGGAATGCTCCACTCATCACCAGGGCCCTGATTCTCCCACGGAAAAAAAATCAAAATTCTGCAGGAGTCTCTGGGCCTGATTCTGTGACCCCTCCCTTCCCCACCCCAGCTGGCTCTGGCCCAAGGCCAACTCACCCCAGTCCGCTCAGCAGTGGGGAAACCCCGGAGCTTCTGTTGCCACCTCTGAGCTACCCAGGATGAGTTGGTCAGGTTGCTCCAATCCCTCCCTCCCTTCTCACCCCGCCTGCTCTGTCCCAAGGCCAACTCACCCTGGCTTGCTTGGCTATGGGGAAACCCCGGTGCTCCTGCTACCGGCACTGAGCAGGCCAGGATGAGTTGTCTGGGTTGCCCCAGCTCCTCGCTTCCTCCCTCCCACTCTGACCCGTGGCCAACTCACCTCAGCCTGCTTGGCAGTGGGGAAACCACGGTGCAGCAGGTGGCAGCAGGAGCCCTGAACGCTCGTGGCTCCTGCTCAGTTACCATAGCTCCCCTTTAAAAGAGGACGTTTATGAAAAATACATGGTGCAGGGCTGCATTAGTTCCAGTGAAGGGCTGCATTGGTTCCAGTGCAGCCCTGCACCATGTATTTTTCATAAGTGTCCTCTTTTAAAGGGGAGGTATAGTAATCCTACTGCTGCCGCCGCCATGCCAGGGTTCCTGCTTCCAAGCGGGCAGAGGTGAGATGGTTGGGGCTAGCGCACCTAGTCAGCTGAAAGAACTGTGGCTGCTGGGGAGGGAGATTGCTACCGCTCCCGCCTATCAGCTGGGGAGGGGAGGGACATCTCTAGTGTGCCTCTCGGCTGAGAGGCACCCACAGGGAGGAAAACAGCTAGTGCCACTGGTGGAAGCTGCCACAAGCACATGAAATATGGGCAGGGGGCTGCCCGTTTAGGCTGAATGTGCTAACTATGTGCTTGAGGGCTGCGTGGGGGCTGCACAGACCAAGCACAGACTCCAGCAGGCTATCGCTTCATTTGATAATAACCTTAAAGACACAGGGGCACTAAAATATATATTTATTTTTAGTTTCTAGTTACTTAAAACCTTATGATTTGACTTTCAAAATAAAGTTGTGGCTTGCAATAAATCTTGAAATTATGGCCCACGACCACTGGATTACATTATCTACTCTCTGTCACAGAATTTTCTAGCTGTGTCTTCTCTGTTACTTAATATTGTATCTTCACTCACCTTAGATTTCTCCTGATGAAGCTCGATTTGAATGTCTGTTAGTTTGGTCCTGAGTTCTTCATTGGCAGCCTGTAGGGCAACAATCAGTGCCTCAGGCTTCTCGCCCTTGCTGCGTCCTTTTTTTGACATTGTTTCTTACTAACGAGAGTCGGTGCGTTTAATTCCTTTCAAATAGGGACGGCCATTTTCTTTTCTTGCTGTGTTTCTTTCAGTGCAAGTTGTCTCGGCCCCTACTGTGTGACATTCCTTAAGGTCCTCTCATCGGCTGCTTTGGAAGCCCTGTGAAAAATAAGACAGAGGGGTATTTGTCAGTGGCGCAGCTTGGTTTCAAATAATAAAGACACAACTCATTTCCTCAAACACTGTGACCTCTGTTCAGAGACTTACAAGGAGGATCATAGTACTATAAACAAATGGTTACGTATGAGCTTGGCAGTCCTACTGGCTGTTTCAAACGATGCCCACTTTCTTCTCTTTTACGGGACATTTACAGCAGCAACAGCCAATGGGCAGAATTTTCAAAAGTGCCTAAGAATCCATTATGGTGGTTCAATACATAGTATGTTGGAATCTAAGCTGGGAATCCTGAATTTGAATCCTGGACTCACGGGTTGGCCTTGGGCAAAACACATTATTCTAGACAGCTAAGGAGTCAAAGGCCATTTTGACACACGCTGCCATCCGAGTGCCCATCTGAAGACAGCGTGGGTGGGCACGTGCTCCCGTGACATACGTACTGCCCACTCATGCCGGCATACAGAGTATCGGGGGGAAACCCAGGATTCTCCATGTGGGGGCATGAGCGCACACCCGTCCTGGCCTACCTGAAACCCCGCCACTCACCAGAAGTGTGCGTGCGCTCCACCGAGCGCACATGGGCCCACCTGCTGGCCATGCCTGTTTAAAAACAGCCACACACTGAGTTACCTTTGGGCCACTGAAACCAGATGAATGCCTTCATTCGGTCCCATCATCATTGCTGGGTGGGACTCATGCTTGCCTAAGTGACTTAAAAGTTTAAGTTCTGGACATAGGTGCCTCAATCACTTAGGCGCTTTCGAAAATGCTGTGTAACCCACCCTTTATATATGTATGTGAGTTTGGGATCCGATAGACATACAGACCTGACCAACCTATCAAGGCTGATGACCCAGCATAATAGCAGCAGCAATAGATCCCCTCCCCTGCAGAAGAGGAAGTTCTAGGAAGGGACTACTGCTAAGGCCACTGTTTCTCCAGGAGGTCCCCAAGCCTGTTCATTTGGGCCAGTCAGAGCTGAACGTTGCTACTAATTCCTAGTCTCCTATAAACTCTCCACACTGTCCAGGCTGCTGCTTTCAGAAGAAAACACCCGGGGAAGCAGCACTCTGATCACTCAAAAATCTAGGGAGGCACTTGGTCCACCATGCGCTCTCATGCTCATCCCCCAGGCCTACAGTGTAGCCCCAGGCCATCTTGTCCTTGCTATGACTCCTCAGTCTTCACACTTTATGGAGTCACTCACTCCTGTGCAAAGCGGGTGTAGCTGGTCACCATTTTAATCTGATTGGATAATACCCTAATTTTGCACAGGTGACCAACAACAGCATGGACACAAGCCTGTGGAAACTGAACCTTCTTGTTCCTATAGGTTGTAACTGCTAGGGAACTCTTGCAATTTCTGCTGCAGAAAGATATATAGCAAGGATTACAGCCGGGTGTATTTAGTTTTATTTGAATGTTTGAATGTTTTTATTAGGCCTTAAGCTTTCGCTATAGCCTTGATAACAGAATCAAGCAATAAAATAGAGAATACAAAATTACTAAAGAAGAAATATCAAAAGTTTCCAATACAGTTTACAAGGAAATAGCAAAAATTTTTAGTACAATCCAAAATCAGGAAGAAACAGAAACAATGAATACTACTAAAAAGTAAGAACTACCCTGTAGATAAATCAACAACTTGTTCCATCCAAAACTCTTATGATAATTAGAGCAAACAGCAAGTACAGCCAAGGTACTTCCTTGGTTGAAACTATCTACATTGTGATTATACCAGGTCAAAAACTGAATTGATTTAATAGATCAGTTCACCCAAGGTTCCCCATGGCTAACGCCCGACCATGTATCCAATAACCTAGATAGCGCAAAACTAAATTCTTGGTTGTGCAAGGATATCATGGAGAATCTCTTAAAAAAAACAGAAAAATAGAGCATTTATCAAGCATTTATAATTAGATCCTAACCATCACAATCAGTTAGAATATTAAATATATCAGTTGGAATAACAAATAGGGCATTTATCAGGGCATTTATTGAAACCTAATCCTCACGATCAGTTGGAAGAATCAATATAACAATCGGTTCCTCCCCATATCTCGTACTCATAGGTTCCAATTATTGCACCACTAATCCTCCGTAAATGCCAACACTAAGGAACGTCTTAATGATCTTCTTAGTTTTATTTAAACAATTGTGTGTATGTACATAAATCTTAAGGGGCTGGAATCACTGATTTTATTTGGAGCTTGCTTGATATAATCTCTGAGTTCCTGGAATATTGCTAGTGCAGTCCTTACAGAAACACCGAGTGGGCCTCAAAGTACTGGTGAAATGACTCAGCAGAAACGAAGGAATGAAACTCTAGGAGTATAAAAATAAGCAACACAGGAGCTGAAACTATAACTGTGGTTAATAACCAAAATTCTGGATTTCTAATTGGTTAACCGATTCGTAACTGCATGTCACAGTGGTTAACTGAACGTGCAGTGATTTATTTTTTCTTGCTGAGAACTCGGCGAAGATATTCCACTGGAATTTTGACATTAGATCACGTAATCTTGATATCTCATTTCAGTCCTAATCTGGACACCTCTCCCATCTTTCCCACCAACCTGAGCATTCCCGTAAGCCCCTCCTGCCCCCCAACGTCTATCCATCCCATGGAGTTTGTACTCATTTTCAAAGTGGCCTGTGGGAAGGAAAAGTTTCCCCGTCCCTGATTTAAGTGAATTTGTCAACTGTATTATTAGGAGTCGACAATGAACCTTTGTGTTCTTCTTTTTGATAGTTCCTTGCCAATTACACATCCTTGGGTTTAAACAAGCATCTAGGCATTTCCCGTCATCCTTCACAGTCCTCTTTGCAACCCTTTCACTGACCACTTGTCCAAAGAAAGTTAGCCCCGTTAGCACTGGCCACCCTTTCTTCCTGTCACAGCTTGATAGCTTTTGAAGTTTCCTATAAGAATAATGGAGAAACCACATAGTTCATAATAAATATTTTCCCCATAAAGAAAACAAGCATCAGTTTTTTCTTTCTTTTGTGTAATCCTGAATTTGACATAATTTGCACCCATACATTTTAAGGCTGATGCTCTATAATACACTTCACTCAGGGTGTACCTACACATTATTCATTTCTGTAATAAGGGAGTGGATAGCAACATGCATGAACTTCAGTAGTGGGAATTCAAATATGACAGGACTGGCCAAAATTCCCAACCAACATCTTCCCAACCAACATCTTAAAGCACCCAAAACACACACTCACACATGCATGCATGCACAAGGATCATCTGCTTTGCTGCTCTGTATTCCTGGCTGCTGAGATTCTGAAGAGCAGCTGCGATTCAGCTGCCGAGATTTAGAAGCAATGAAGCTTAAGACGCAGGTCCATTAAGACAGCATGGGACCCAGGACCAGCTCTGACTATGAACTGCACTTAAACTACCCAAGAGCCACAGTTTGTTACACTCACTGTTTTGCCTGCAGCTGCCTACATTGTTCGTGTGACTGCAAGTCACTGCAAAGAGAACGTGAATGAATACTGCTAGCAGACTGGGTCAGCCCCTGCCAGCAGTCATTCAATGCTGGTGGAGCAAACTAGCTCCCCTACCATGGAATCACTGGAAAAGACCTTGCCCACAGACATAGCTGGGAGGGATACATTCTGAAGCAGCACACCTGGGTTTGCCAGGTAGCCAAAGAACTACTCCAGGTTTAAATTAGTGAAATCAGAATTTGGTTAATAAATCTCTCCATAATCCACAGAAAACATTAAAGACAAACAAAAAAAAAACACCAAACACTTGTGTCAGTTACTCCCAACAACTTGATTCCAGCAGGATTATAGTGGTGGAACTGCGAATTAAACTCTAGGTTAATAACAAATGTGGAGCGAGCTTGTGGTAGAAGTCAGATATTAATCTGAACAACAATTTGCTCTGGACACAGCGTGGTATTAAGGGTTCCGTTCTTGTCATACTCTCTGTAATGCAACGCAGCAGGAACCTAGATCTGAAACAATTATTATTGACAGCCATTATCTGCATTTTCAGATTCCAAATAATATCTGCAACCGAAACAATTATATACATTTCTGAATACTCTAAAGTTTTAATTCAGTTATTTTGATATTTTGGTCACTTCATTTTGGTGGTTGTGCATGGGCAATAGTATTAATAGTGCCAAAATGACGCAACTGAAAGGCTGAAATAATTGAATCAAAATAACCAAAATAAATGATATGAAATATCCAAAATCAATAGCCGATGTAACGTAAATAAATGAAACACACAGTTATCTGTTCTGTTGGAACAAAAACAAATAGGTCAAATTCAAGGAAATGATTTCACTGCTAGAAGAGCTACATTAAATTGTCCAGAGCAAGCTCAGAAAGTTGATGGCGAAGCTGATGGGAATAGCTAGGAACATGAAGATCTCTGGTTGCCTACAAGACATGAATACCGATAATGCCTCAGACTTCTTAGAGTTTAAACGAAGGCTGAAACTTTCACAACACTATCCATGCAGGTAATGATCTAAGGGGAAAGGAAACAGCACATGAGATACGTAGGAAGAAGGAAGACGACAAATATTCACAGACTAGCGCTAACAATTTAAAATCCCAAGCTGGACCCTCCGCCGGCAAAATGGAGGCGAGGTGGGGTGGGGTGGGGTGGGATGGGGTGTTGCCGTGGCCCCTGGATGAGAGCGGAGACAGAGCACAGGGGTTTTGGAAACCCCGTGTGCTTCAGTAAGGGAGGCAGAACAGGGAGCCGGGAGTCAGGTGCCCCATCTGCTGGAAGGTGATTGGCTGAGGCAGGGCTGGTTTCTTCCCCTTTCCTAGGAAAGGGGAGGGGGAGAGGAGAGAGCGTTTCCTTCACATGCTTTCTCCCAGGAGGGAGTCATTGCGCTCAGCCCCTGAAGATAGTTAGCAGCAGCGGGGCACAGCGCAGTTTAAAGCATGCGAAGGATGGGGCGGCAGAAGAGGAAAGGAGCCCACCCACCAAAGGAGAAACGGCCCAGGAAGGGCCCAGCAGCGGCGCGCTCGGAGGAGGCTCCGAGAGGAGAAGGAGTGAGTGAGGCACCCCTCCCCCCAAGAGGGGAAATGAGAAGCCGCTTGGAGACTTGTGAGGCCCTCGCAATGGCCCTGCAGAGTGGAGAAAGGGGAGGGGATTGGACAGACGTGGGGCCCAGTAATCAGGAGGAGGGCCCAGCAGACCCCTGGGGAATGGAGGAGGGGGGGAGATAGGCCAGGTGAATAGAAGGGGAAGGAAGATAACCCCTCCAGCGAGGTTTCGGGAGAGGGGAGGGTCAGGGCACAGAGGAGCTGCTCCGCCCAGACACCCCCCCCCGGAGGGTGAGTGAACCCTGGGGGCAGGGACGTGAGCTGGGGTTCCCTGACGCCCGGGGGTTACCTGGACAGTCTGGACAAAGGGTGGCAATCGAGGGGATGAGCCCCACCCCCGCCCCCAAGGGCAAGGACCCGGGGGCTACTGGGAGCATACTCACCAAGGCACCTCACAGGGGAAAAGGGCTGCTCCGTCAGCAGCTATGGGGGCTCCCCCTTTGGGGGAGGAACCTCACAGGTCTGGGGGAGAGAATTATGCCCCAACAGGAGAGGAAGAAGGAACAGCAGGCGGACCCCAACCGGCTGACAACGCGGACAGCAAAGAGGGTGGTGATCATGAGATGTGGGCCAGAATACAGGTGTTGGAGCACGAGTTAGGCGTGATGGCGGATCAGAGGAGGGGAAGCCTCGAGCAACCAACAGACGAACTGGGGTGGGTTCGTGAAGGTGAGCATAACTGGGAGGAACGGGTTTTGGAACATCAAACACATTGGTTGGCATCCACCGATCTCCGGCTGCGGCAGCAGTTGGGAAATTTGGGGGTGCAGAGAGGCCCGAGAGGGAACACTATGGGGACATCACCAGGAGGGACGGAGGTCAATCCACAAGGGCACTTTAACCCAACCAGTCAAGGGGGTAGTCAACGACCAGCTGCACAGATGCTCTGGTGGAACGGGACCTGGGTAAAGGTCACACCAGTCACACACACACACACACAGGGTACCGAGCAGTGGGTACTGGTTTCCTACCAGTGTGCACGCAGGAGCCAAGAGGACTACAGGAAGCAGGAGGAGGGGCCCAGGGGATCTCGAATTTTATTGGAACTGCAACTGATCGCCCTATCCCACCGCAAGGGTGCGGGGGGGAATATTTGGAACTCTCCACCCCCATTGGTGAACACCTGGCCTATGCGAAGAAGATATGGAGGGGAGAGTACATTGACATCTTCGCTCTCTTGTTCAGCGATCCCATTGTGGATCCAGTTGAAAAAGATGACCTGAAAGAAAAGGAGAGGTTCCGACGACCGAAGGCCGATAGGAATTGGGCAAATTGGTCATCAGCATTTTCGGTCTATTTGGAGGTAATTTTAGAGGTGTTCCCTGAGCGGGCAGTAGAGCTGCTTAAGTATGCCGACATCGTGAAAAGGGCATACGGGGTTGGTCCTCCTGGGGTGTGGCTCAGGTATGACGAGGCTTTTCGTCATAGAGCAGCTTTCACATCTGGTTTACGCTGGGACCGCCACCACATGACTTATGGTTGGACTGCATGGTCGATACGACCAATGCACCCAAAACAGACAGTGGGCACATATTGGTAAAGGGCGGGATTGCCCCAGTGAATGATCCAAACAGGCAGGAAGGTCGAAAGGGAGGAGGTACCATATGTTGGCAGTACAACCAAAACGGGAGATGTACCTGGGGTTCGTGTAAGTTCCGGCATGCCTGTTGGCTGTGCGGAGGTGCTCTTGCTGTCTCCGCCTGTTACAGGGGAAAACCAATGGGAGGTAAACGCAACCAGCAAGGATCAGGACGGGTTCGAACAACCAAGGTGGCCAACATGGTACCAGCAAGGGAAAGGGCCCCAACCCCAATTAATGTTCATAGACTCTTTTCGGCTTTGTTCCGCCACCCTGACAGGGCGGAGGTGGAATATGTAGTTAATAGTTTCAAGTTTGGTTTCCCAATACCGGCAGGAGCAGCACAAGTGAGGCGTATTCCTCCTAACTTAAAATCAGTTAGAGGAATGGAGACGGTTGTGAGGGAGAAGATCAGGAAGGAAGTGGCGGAAGGGAGAATAGTGGGCCCATTTTCTGACCCCCCTTTTGAGCAATTTGTGGTATCTCCCTTGGGGATAGTACCAAAAAGGGCCCGGGGCGAGTTTCGACTCATTCACCACTTGTCATACTCGAGGGGACACTCGGTTAACAATGTTATACCAAAGGAGTTAGCGACCGTATGGTACACATCGTTTGACGAGGTGGTGAACAGGGTGAGGAGGCAAGGCCCGGGTGCTTTTTTTAGCAAAATGCGATGTAAAATCAGCTTTTAGACTCCTGCCCGTTCATCCTGGAAGTTTTCATTTTCTGGGAAAGAAATTTGAAGGGTCCTACTATTACGACAGGGCAATGCCAATGGGGTGTTTGATTTCTTGCTCTGCCTTTGAGCGTTTTAGCTCACTGGTGGAGGGGGTATTCAGGCAGAACATAAGGAAGGGAGATGTAGCAAAATATCATTTTTTGCTCATCGCCTCTTCGACCCCGGGGGAATGTGACCAATTGTTGATGGAATTCACACTACTGGCAACACACTTGGGTATCCCACTAGCGCCGGAAAAGACTGAGGGGCCAGCCACTAGAATCACCTACTTAGGAATAGAGATTGATACGGTACGCATGTTGTCCCGCCTACCGGAGGAAAAGCTGGTGGGCCTGATGGAAAAGATTAGGGTCGGGACTACCGGAATTTCTGGTATCCGATAATGCCGGTACTGGGCGTACCGGCATTATTGGATTCAACCCGGTATCCAGTCCGGTTACCGGATTCCGGATTTTTTTTTTCATTGCGGCCATTTAAATGAATGGCCGCAATGTAAAAAAAACCTACCAAAAACCTCCCCGAGTCCAGGCTGCGCGGGTGGAAGGGGGGACACCCCCCACCCACCCTGCCCAGCCTGGATTTAAAAAAAAAAATTCCCCTCCATTGCCGGCAAGTTCAACCCAGAGCCCGCTCGCCCCAGCACCAGCGGCGTCCCAGCAGCAGCCGGTAAGTATTAGACCTGATCCCTGGGG